>VZTB01010714.1:948125-1038448 GCA_013397245.1 Thryothorus ludovicianus
GGTGCCGCGCCGCCTCCGCTGCCCGCGCCGCGCTCCGCTCCGACTGACAGGCGGCAGGAGGTGCCGGCGAGGGAGGGGGCGAGGGAGGGGCTTTCCGGGACGGGGGGGCGGAAAGAGGGGGGCGTTTGTCCGTCAGGCTTGACGGGCAGTGGCTACTACCAGCGACAAGTCCGCATGCAAATCGCCTCCTGCCTCTGGGGCACGGGCTGTCGAGGCGGGAGGCTTCAATCGTCCCGGCGCTGCCAGAGCTTCTGGTGGCGGGGAGAGCCGCAACTTTCCTGAAAGAGGCACGGCGGCCGAACGGGCGAAGAAACTCCGTAGCAGCGGGCGGGCGGCACGAGTTCCCCCGCCCCGCACGGGGATCCCCGGGGTGTCCCGCACACCCGGTGCCCCCACGCTCCGCCCGCAGCCTCGGCGCTGCCCGCGGCAGCAGCAAGCGCTGCCCGCCGCGCTGGCCCCGGGCCGGGAGGTCCCGCACGGCCCAGGGCAGGTTTCCCACTAGCCCCTCCGGTCGGAGGGGTCCCGCTGCTCCTCACAGGTGCCGCCGCCGGAGCCAGCCCGGGGCGCTGCCTGCGCCGGCGGACTGACGGACTGACGGACAAACGTTTTTGCGGCTGGGCGAGCTGCCAGCGTCCTTCCCTTGCGGTCCTCTGGCCGCTTGCACTGAGCTGCGGTAGCCCGAGGAGTCCTGGCTGCGCGGCCATCGCTGTTTGCCCCCCGTCCGCCCCTCCGCGTCCCCGAGCGCTCGGGTTTTGACTCAGGTGGGCGAGGGGGACAAGCCCGCCGCCGGACTCCCTCGGCTGCGTTTGGTTCGCCTTTCTAAGCAGTGATAATAGTGAGCATTTTTCCTTGCACGGTAGAAGCCAACATTTGACGCTCCTGTTACTGGCACCAGTTAAGTATTTGGACAAAGCTAAAACTATTAGCAATGCTCATGTTTACACCCTGTGTCTTTGGACAAAATTTCTCTTGAACGTTCTCGAATAATCTTATTTACATACGTAGTTGTAAGTGACCCGCTATGAACAGACTATGCTCTCTGTATCTCGGTGCATTGCCAAGCTTTGCCCGCCTATTACCACCTTCTTAGCGTTGCCAAACACTAACTTTTTAAGAATTCTGGAAAAAACCCTATCCACACAAACAAAAGAAAATCAGCCTGATTTCATGGATGCCAAGGAAGGACATATGATGCTGAAATGTCTTTATTACTGTGCTTCCAGAAATTTCAGATCTGACACGTGAATGTAATACAGTAAGTGTTCTTAGAGCTTCATTAAGCAGGACTTATCTTTAGGTAAACGGTTGAGCATTGCTTTCAGTCTTACCTCTGTGGTCAAAATACTCAACAGAAGCGGTTTTTGACTTGATGTCTTGACACATTCAGTGCTTTTTTGGGGGGCAATATTGCAGAAGTCTTCATATAAGCAGCAGGAATCCTATCTTGGTGATGTATTAAAATTTTCCATCATATTTTGTTAGAACATAGTGTTTGCAAATGATAACTGAATTTACAAAACCACTTTTTTATTAAAGAAAAGAATGTGATGAAATCTGTGAACAATATTTAACATTTGTTGTTCAGATACTTTAAGAAATCTGATTATATAATAAAAGTTTTCTGTTTAGCTGAACTGATTGTTTGTGCCAAATTTGTATTTCAATTTCTTTCCTAGAGGTGTAGGCTCTTGGTTAACTGCCAGTGTAACAGTGGTAGTGTTTGCAGGAAGGTATTCTATGGCAATAGATAAATGGGATAAGAATACACCAAGTGAAATGCTCTGCTATAGTTTTGTTACAGAGCAAGGCTCAAAAGGGGACTTATGAGGAAGAAATACGCATCTTTCAAATTTAAGTTACTATTTCATCTTAGGCATCCATTCTCAACTCTCTTAAACTGCAGTCTGGTTCCCTAATTAGAAATAGCAATGTCCTTTCCTTCATATTGACTGTTTATTTCTGTTTCTGTTTTGTTGCCAGGCTCTCACAGTTTTTTTGTCTGCACAGGCAATTTGACAGATACTGCCTTTAAACCTACTGTTGTTTAAATGTTAAAGAATTAAACTGAGTAATCTGTTTCCAACATTTGAACAATATGTGAACTGTAACTTGTAAAACTGTCACTGTAACTTAAAAGTTAGTGCACTTTATGTGGTACAAACCAGTTACAAATAAGTGATAAACAGCAATGCAAAATGAAGCAATGCTAGAGTCTCAAAGTGTTTATTCTTAAATACTGTTTTGGTTAAATTATGTAACATAATTTTTGCGCTGACTCCTGCTTTTGTTAATAATTAAACAGTAATATTAGTTACATATTTTGTCTATTCTGAGGCATTAAGGCTATTTACTGCTTCATCAGCTCAAAAGAGTTCATAAAAAGTTGTATTATTTCTATGGCCATTCAGAGACATGTTTGATCTCTTAAAGGATTATTACACTAAGTCATTTCACTATATTTCAGGTTATTTTTTGACCTATTTACCTAATGTTAAAAAAGCTCTTTGTGAATTGCCAAAAAAGAAACATGCATATTCCTGCTACATTAATGTAATTAATGGCGTAAACTAATGAGCCGTTTTCTCTCATTTATAGAGGAAGTCTTATTTAGTACATTTTAATACTTCATGGAAATGGCCCATTTTCTTTGTCAGAGCAAGCAGCCTGCAGTACATCCCAGATGGAAAGGATGTGTGGCAGGCCGTGTGTGGTGGCTGAGGCTGGGCCAGGGAGCAGCTCGAGCTCCGCCCGTGGCCGCTGATGCTCTGTTATTGTTCAGCCAACCTCGGTGCTGCTCACCAGGAGCCGTGTCCCATAAGCTGTGTGGGCAAGGCCACCTTCTTTTGCTGTGGCAGGGGCTTGAGTCACATGAACACGAGTCGAGTGGCACAGCCTTCCCTCAGCGCTCAAGAATAGGCCCAGCATTTTCTGTTAACCTGCAGAGAGAGTGGTTCAGAGCGGATCTTTCAAATTTTTCCAACTACCTCTCTCTCCCTAATTGCATAATTTTCTGAACGCTATGGGAACTGCTATGTAGTCCATAGCAAGGTTGCAGTGCCTGTGCCACTCACTGGCTCTTGGTGCTCACCTGTTGAATGCTGCCTGTAGCAGCCAGTGCTCTCAGAGTGCTGTGCCACATGGCCAGGGGACCAGTAACACTGCTCAGGAGGCAACTGCAGCACGGGAGCAGGGGAAAAATGTGCCAGGGTTTATACTGGGGGAATGCTGACCATCTGGCCAAAAGCTGAGAGTACAGACAGATAATTAGGAAACGATGCTGTAAGAATAGTTTGAAAATTATTCAACCCAAATGGTAACTAGATGTGAGCAGTGGTGGCTTAACACCAATCCAGAATATGTATGTTCTTATTTAATTACAAAATCTCAAAAAGAAGAAAATAACCTCCATGGAGGCTCACTTCTTAATCATCTTGAATTTCATTGTTTTTAACTCTATACTTGCTAAGATTCTACAAAGGTTTATATTAACCCTCTAACTGAATGGTTATCACAGTTTAAAACTTAAATTCTTGAAATGTCTGTATTCTGGCAAAGAAACAGGAAAAGTGCACCTTAGATTTCATGATCTTCAAGTGTTAGCAATTTTTTTGCACGTAGACAATATGCATAATTTTGAAAATACCCTTCCTTTGTTGGAGAAAACTTAATGATTCTCAGAACAATCCATTCTCTCATTGAAAGGAGGAATTACTAAGATTTTGAAATATTTTCTTAGAAGCAGAATTAACTTCTTGACTAACAATTATGGATTTTCCGTATTTTTTTTTCCAAAACCAAGAAGGTACATTGAGGAAATTAACTTCAGGATTCTCACATAAATCTGAATACAGATTGTATGCAAAGATACTTCTCTATAATGAATATACTATGAAGTTTAGGCAGCAATTGATTTTGGAAGAAAATATGCCTAATTTTTTTGTTTGGTTTTATACATAACCAAGTTCTGACTATTCGTAACAGCAAATAAGAAAGTGTAATGTTAAAAATATAATTGCATAGGTTCTGTTGGATTATTGAGCCGCAATTTTCATTACAAGGACTTGGATTCTTCCATGATCTTAATCGTAGTGTTTGTTTTTTTCAGCTCTTAATGAAAAAGAAAAAGCTGGTATGTTCCCAAGTATTATTGACTTAGAGAGTTAGAAACAGTGCCTGGTATAGCTTTTTAGAACTTTATTCCTCTTTTTCTTTGGTCAATAGTGAAATGCTTAACTAGACTGAGCATGAAATTGTAAAGGCTCAGAATACCTCTCTAGCATGAATATGGGACGATTCATACTTTTCCCAGCTCTTGGAAAAATCTCCAGTTTATTCTTTTTTCACAGTGCGTAGATTTTCTGTGTGGTCATGCCAGACAGATATTCTGAGACAGCAAGAAAACAGACCTAAATATATCTCTGGGCAGCTAATGGATGATCAATCTGAGCTTTGAATTTAGAAGTAAAGCTTCCTCTGGCTTTTGAAAAAAAGAAGAAAAAACTCTGCCAATGTGTTTCTAGATGACATATAGGAAAAAATGCTGCAATGCAAATTACTCACATGCAAAGGAACCTAGAGATGATCTGAGGATATCCAAAGAGTGTGAGTGAGACCAGTGAATATGAACTGCCCTTTCAACCAGTCTAGTAGACAAGTTAGAACTGAATTGCTACTACATTTTTTTGTGACTGTTCTGCTCCCTAGGAATAATCCCAACCCTATAGTGAAGTTCCTGGCCACAGGATTTCGATGGATGCAGCAATGTGAGAAGCCAGAGTCACAGAGTGCTGGAATCAGTGCTGAGTCAGACTTCACGTTGATAGTCCAGACCTTTGCATCCATTCTGGGAGATCTGCCAGTTTTTAGAGGCCAAAACTCATGTCCACTACATATGGAGAGGGAAGAATAGCATAGAAATAAATTATGACCTCAGAAACTTTCTGGATTCCTAACCAGACTTTTCCTGAAAAGGGTATTCTCTGAATTTGAGTTAATTTTTGGTTCGTGCAAAGCTTAGCATTTTTGTAGTGTCAGTTTGCTGTCTCTTTTCATGTATTTATTTAGAGCAGAAATCACTGATCTCTTTTGATAGTTCAGTTATGCAAGATACTTTTCATCTCACATTAAAATTTATATCTTATTTGTTATCCAAAAATAGTGGCAAAGATTATTCTTCATTTCCTGACTGGATGCTCTCTGATATTGCTCAGGTAATCTTATAGATGAACAAAATGATAGACTAGCAAACTGCTTAGACATTTTGGGCAACTTTAAATCAGAATCACAGAATAGCCATGACCTTCATAAGAATGTAAAATACCCTTTTCACTGCACAGGACTATAGTAATGCCTGAAAAAAATATTTCATTTCTTTCTGAAAAATTATAGACACAACTCAGCTCCTAATTTTGACATCCATGCTCTCCTTATAGGAAAAGATATGTCTCAATATCAGCACGATTCTACTGCAAAATGGATTTGCACAAGCTAACCTCTTGTGTGCTGTGCCTTTGGCTGGAAAAGTCAGTATGTGTGGCATAGCTAGAGAAATCTTTTTGAACAAAGCTGAAAATACAGATGCATGTTCACAAGATATTGTATCACAATATAGCAGCATCTGGAGTATGGGATGGAGGGAACAGTGTCCTATGAGGACATATTCCTGGATGCCTTGGTTGTCTGAAATGCAGCCCATTCACCCCACTGCTTACAGATGGCTACTGAAAACTCAGAAATGTACTGAAACATATATAACCCCACACCACATTGCAGACTTCTGCCAGTAGCAAGACTGCAGCCCACAGCAGCAGTAACTTACTGGTTTGGCATGTGTGTGGCCTTCAGAGGCCAGTTTTGTTACAGCTCAAGAGAACAACTCTGCTTTCCATGACCTTACCCTCCCCAGGAAGAAACTACCCTTAGCACAGTCTTAACACTGTATGGTCTGGGCTTCTGAGAGAAGCACCTGGCTCAGACATGCAAACAATAATGTAGCATGAACTTTCTTGAAGCCCAGAGAGGGAGGAGTTAAGAATAAGATAGGAGAAAAATGAAGGAAAGCTAAGGGATAGTAGAATAGAAGAAAGAGGGAAAAGAGAATGAACAGCTGCAGTGCTTTAAAAATCTTTATTTCTATCTTAATTTCTTTTTAGATAAGCCAACAGCAGTACTTCATGTAGACATAACACTGAAAAAGATAACATTAATATTGTCAAATTACTGTTTATGACTTCAGAGTGCAAGTCTCATAAAGTAGTGACATGAGTATAAAATACAACTCTAGATGCAGAGTTTGAAGTAAAATAGCATTTTCTCTTCTCTTTGGTCTTCTTCCATAACTGTTATGTAACACTTATTTTGGAAACTATTAGTAATGTCTCTGCTCTTGCCAAATTAGATATTATGGGCATCTCAGTTTTCCCAGTTTCGGTGAGGGAAGTTGCATACAACATCTCAACAATATTCATAAAAACATGATCAAGACATTAAAAATAGAAAACTGGAAACATATATGGTGGTTCCTCTACAGGTATCCTTGTACTGGTTTACCATTATGGCATTATAATGACATTCATCAACTTCAACTTTTTTTTAACAAGTTTTTCTTCTGCTGTGTATCCATTGAATGGATGTTCTTACACAAATACACAGTTATAGCTGGTAGAGTATATGGTATCATCTGTACTTGTGTCCTATCTGTTCCTCATATTCTGCAAATGAAAATTCTCCCCTTCAGAGCAGTTGCATAAATTGTCCTCTGTATGTATCAGAACTGGCATTGTTTACCACTTTGAGTTATATATAAAACTATGCATCATCGTCACGAATAGGAATATATATTGAAACTTCAAAGTCTGTGCCAGTATAGACTTTTTTTTGAGATTTTAGGCTCCTCTCAGCAGCATGGACATGTTTTGGGTTATTAAGGGGGTGTTCATAATTTATGCAACTCTTCAATTTTTGCCTTTATCCTATAAATAGAATTGACTAAGTTAGAAAGGAAATCTTCCCATGCAGGCTTTTGAAAGTGTGACCCCCCCCAAGGTTTTCTATCTTCAGAACTAGATGCTTTGCACAGCAGCTTAGAAAATAAGTGAAAGTGGACTGAACAACAAAGGGAAAGTACAGTTTCCCTCAGTAGTTTGTAACCCCATATTCTTTTTGAGAAAACTTGTAGGATTTTTAGTAGCCCACTTTACAACTTATTCTCAAAGTTAGCTTTAATTTTGGTGATTTAAATGCATCATTGACTTTGAACATATTGGCAGTACATGTGGTGTTTATCTCCATATTATATCTGCTCACAGCAAAATTTAGTTCGAATTCCCGTCTCCTTCTAAAATTCACAAGTAACATCCAAAAATTTGCGTAGCACTTTAAAATGTAAAAGTAAGGTTGCAATTTTTCTGAAGTATCTCAGTAACTTAGAATCCTTTTCAGTTTTCCTTTTTAATCCCTCCTGAAACTTAAAATAAAATTTTGAATCAAGCTGTTTCCAAAAATATTGCTCTAGAGACAATCCTTTGACTGATAGTGATAGTTAGGAATTATACCAGCATAAAGAGGAGAAAATCAGAGTTCATGATTGTTTCTCAACCACTGATTTTAAAAGGATTAAGGTGGAAGCTCTCCAAATAAAAGTCCTGAAGAATAATCACTCCCTAGCCTTTTCCCATCAAGAACCCAAAGGAGAAAGTTGCTCTCAATTTTATAAAGTCATTTTCATCAATACAACTGAGTGGTGTTCTCCAATCATAAAAACAAATTACTTTACACACATTGTACTTTGATGTAAGCAACTAAGTAAAAACTGTCAGATCTATAAGTTTATTTGTGTATAGAGCTTGTTTCATTCAAATCAGCTTCCCTTTATTTGAAAATATTTCTATAATGAACACAAAACCATATACGGATCATATATTCCTGCTTGTATTTTCCTGTTTTATGGATGTTTACCAACAAAATCCTAGAGAGATTTTTTCAATGTTTAAATGATCCTTTCCCTGGAGGCTGCTCCTGTAGCCACTTTCTGGCTATGAAATGGTGAATTACATCAAATCGACTCAAATAGCCACAGATGAGCTTATTTATTCAATGTGGTTTTGAACTTTAAATTCCCTTTCACTCACTCTGTAGGACTGGTATAAACAAAAAATGCAAAATTTTGTATATGTTGCTCTTAGTCATCCAATTCCTGAACTACAGACAGGAATTATTATTGAAGAATTTTTGTATTAATTGGAAGACACAATGTCACATTCTTACTTTCGTTACATCATAAACAGCCCTGTTTTCTTTACTTTGTCACCATTTTGCTTCCAAATAGAACCAATTCAATAACCCATCATTTTAGTTTGTACATCAAATATGTGAAGGTCCATTTTTTTCTGGCCTAAGAATTTCAGGATGATAGAATGGAAAATTTGCCTCCTTCGAATTAATTAAGAAACCAAACACTTTTAAAAATTTTATTGTCTTTACTCTTGTCACTATACTTATGGATAGTTCCATGATATTTTCTGTTCTCCTAATGTGTATTTTCTGTTCTCCTAATGTGTATGGACATCTGGTTTATAGGCTGTCTTTCTGCTTCCCAGAATGTGTCTTCTTGTGATGATAAGATAATTGCTATTCTAAAGGGTTCTTAAGTTTTTATTTTGTTCTCTAAAGTGAAAAATATTGTTCGAGCTATTGATAAGTAGACTGCTTAAATAATTAAAAATAAAATTTCCAAATATGTATTTTTTCTAATATCTTTGTTATGCAAAGTATAAAGTTTCTTCAAAATTAGAGACTGATTGACAATTTTGAGTAGTTATTCATCTAAATATTACTTTAAAATTCATTACAATACCTAAACATAGAAATGGATGTGGATTTTGTATGATTACCATGCATAGATCAACTGAAAAAAGTATAACATGATGAATTAATTTTCTAAGACAATCTCAACTGATTAATACCACAAATATTGATTTATATTTGTGCTAACACTTATAGTACAAATTAATTTATTTCATAAAATCTGTGTAGCAGTAGGATACTTAGTGGCTTTGGAACTTCTTACAGTTTTGGGTGTTTTGAGTCATAGAAGACATCTCTACAAGCAAGTAAGAGTTTGGAGCTTTGTGGTAAGCATTTGAAGCACACAGTTTTTTATTTTGTTCACTACTTCATAATGTGCATATACCAACATCTTAATGGCTAAAATACAAAATATTTCAAAATGTATGGAAGTAAACCAGTGGTGTAACTATCAAATAGTTTAAAAATGAAAGTCCTACTCAGATGTGTCATTGGTTGTCTTTAGCAACCCTGTTGCAGGTGAGCTCAAATCAGCTTTGATTATCTTGGCCAAAATGCAGGTTGTGAATCTTTCCCTGTACACATTTGCTGTGTAGAAGATTGCCAGCCAATACTTATATGAGATTGAAATCACTCCCCTAATTGGTGATTTTTAACATCTTTTAACTTTAATCATGCTGTGGACCTTCAACGTTCAATTTAATACCGCAAACTTGAATAGACATATTTAATTGTCCTTGAATGCATCATTCTGCCTGGGGAATTGGAAAAAGGATTTGGATGCAAGATGTGGGACCTACAGGAAGAACCATCAGTTTCTACCTCAGGAAAACAAAGCTTTGATGATTTGAAAGCCAGAAAAATATTGATGAGTATGCTTTATTTTGCTTATTAGTTACATTGTACATTATTTTCAATTCCTATTCACTTACCCACATGGTTCTATCATCTACCGTTTCATATTCTCTTCAGTATTTGTCAATATATCTTTCTTTTTCTTACTCCTAACTCCCTGTGCTGGGATTTTAACCTTGGTCCTGTGCACTAAGTTATGAAAAAAAAAAAAAAATTCCAGGAAATGAAAGAAAGTTTAGTAACTTGAGGAATGGCTTATGAATAATGCTGATGAAAAAAAAGTGTATTTTACTATAACCAAGATAGTTTCAGGAGATCACACTCTGAAAAAATATTCAGTAACAGATAGTATTTAAGGATTAGTGACATAGACTTCTAGAATGGGAAGTTTGGTGTTCTAACCAAGAAAATGTCTAAATGCCTCTCATGGTGGATTTTATATTATGAAAATAAATTTTTGAAAGGTAAAGCACTTTCATTTCTAGCTTCAAAATTCAGTTAATTCTAAAAAAAAAAAATCAAGAAAATTTTACCTCAATTTCCTGCCTTTGGACTGGGTGATATAATCGGGTAGACCTATTCCTAGAGCCTTTAATTCCAAGAAATTTCCATTCTGTAAAAATACACTGCTTTAATCTATTTTCTTTAATTATTTCATTTTGGGTTGTATACATTTTTTTAAAAAATACCTATGTATTGAAAATAGTGTATTGAATTGAATGCAAGAAAACAAGTTGAAATAAGTTCAACTCATTCAAATTTTTAAAATTCAGAGCAAGGCATTTATAACAAGTTCATCTTAGAACACAAAGGCATGCATGCATATACTAAATGAACCAAGTAAAAAGTTGAAAGCATCAGAGAATGTCCTTTATGACACACAGCAACTCTGGTTCCAATTTTAGACCAGGAACAATTATTGATCAGTGATTCATAACAAATCCCCCTATTCTCTGAGAGGGTTGCAGATCTTGACATCATCACAATTTCAGGCTATCTGTTCCAAAATTTGGTAGCTCATACAAAACTCTAAACTTCAAACATTTCATATGGTCTGAATCTTAAATTGAGGAAATGAGCAATGCTCTACAAGCCCGCTCAGTTTCTGTTTCTGCAGCTGAGCTCCTGCAGTCTCTTCCATTTTCAAACAGCTTAAGAAAATCAGAGAGCAGTTCCATGTGAAACTAATGCAGTATCTGCCTTCAACTTCCATGGTGGCTGTAGAAGGTGTTGAAAACCAGTTCCTTATGTTAAAACTATACAAACTTTGAAACTGGTAATGAAATACAGATCTTTGTCCCAGACCAGCTCTTGACGTCAGTGTATCCCAGTAGCAATAATGTTTAACTGTTACCAGAGATCCACAGTATCACTAAAGAAAAGCACAACTGCTTTGCATTATCACTTGCTTGTATTTAAACAGCCCATGCTAGAATTGTACTTCCAAAACCTTCCTCTAAGTCTGACATGAAGCTAAATGGCTGAGAGCAATATATTTCACTTCACCCAGATGATATATTGCTTTCTTGTTAGGCTTCCTTATTTGAGATGACTTCTCTGTCTTATAACCATGACTAAATCTCCGGCTACAAAATGAATTTGATTAAATCCAACCACTTGACCTTGTCAACCAATGTCCCCAGACACCTCTTTACTGACTACATTATTCTATGGGCTTCTAAGCTGAAATTCTTATACCCTTATTCTATGTACTCTGCTCTCAATAACTACAAATTCTCCAAAATATTTCTTAAACTAAAAGACTATACAAAAGGCTGTACCTTCAACTATTTCAGGCTGAGTTATTTTACATAAAATTAGTTATTTTCTTAAAACATTATATTTCATCCAGATGTTACCTCATTGTGGACATCTCTGACAACTATTTGAGACTTGTAGCAATCCCTCTTGAAATAAAATGGAATGGAAAAGTAGTTTTATGCAAAAATTACATTGCTTCAAGGTGTTAAAATTAATTTAGATGCATACATTGATTTAAATATCAAGCTTTAATGATTCAAAATCAATTAAAATCTACAGGAGTTTAATTTCTTTATTTAGAATAATGTCTTACTACATTTTCTTACTCTGAGAGATGTAAAGTAATGTAACATCAATACAGAAATATGATAATAAATTTATGCTCTTCTGCAAATTATAAAGCCTCCAGTGCTTTATGAAGAGTTCCATTGGATGTTAGTGAGTTGTACACACACCTTGACCTAATATGATCAGCAAAATCGTATTAGGGAAATGTGAGCCAAGTGGGAGCATCAAAAGGAATGTTAAACTTAAATGATGAAACAAAAAATAAATGCGACTATTGACTGTAAGTAAAATTGACCCCAGACTAAAGTTTCCAGCTGTGAGAGCCATCAGCAGAAGCAAATCTAGATAATCTAACAGGTTTAGGACAAATAATCAGGAGATAAGAGTTTTCAGAGAAGGATTATAGTAAAGAGTACCTATGCTAGAAAGGGTTAGAATAATTTTAAAATTTTCTTCAGTTATATGCAAAATATATGTTATTTTTCCAAACAAAATATTATTGTAGCTTTTTTACAGACAATTACAGTACTTGATTCAACAGAAAAAAGTAATTAGGGGTAATAGTTATATCTGATGCAAAATTTCTCTATTACTTGGTACATGATAGACATCATATAAAGTTGATATCTTGAGGAACACACTTACCAACTTTACCTGTAGACGTCATATTATACTGGGCTCATTCCTCTGCTACACTGAAATAAAGAGGGGAGATAAAGACTCTTTTATGTCTCCACCATCTCAGCACCATCCTGGCGATAAGAACCCAGGACAGCCTTCAGCACAGAGCTGGAGAAATCGCAGGGGTGCTCTAACGACTGACAACTGGAACAAAACACTCAGTACCCTCTGTCAGCCAGAGCTGGGAGAGCATTCCACACTGCTCCTCTCCCCGTACTCATTGCCTGCAGGCATCACAAACTGTCTGCATGCATGTAAATATATGTCATTCTTGACGCTGACAGAAAAAGAGGCTTTCTATGAAGATTGCTCAGATTCCGTGAAAGGGAAACTTATGGTCATTTTACTTCTCTCCAGAAATGTAAAACAGTATTACAGGACCTTACAGTTGGTTGTTTTGCCTCCTGCAGCACACTATTTCCTGAGTATTTTGTAAAACACACATACACACGTAAACACACATCCCAGGTGTACATGCACGTATTTACACACATTTATTTTCTATATAGATAGACACACTTGTGGAAATGTATAGAATTTTTTTAATACATCCGCAAAGTCATGTAATGATGGCAACTCAACTTTAAAAAAGGAGGAGTCGTATTCTCATCACATTATTTTCCTATTAAACTCTCTCTCTTTGATTTTACAATGTCAGATTTGATCTTGCACAGCTTAGGTGCAGTATGTTGCTTCTTTCTGTGAATTGTCCTCCTATCTATTTCCTAAGCTGTTGTTCCACACTTGTAATCATGTTATTTGAGTGCCTTATGTATTCTAAAAATAACCATAATAGAAGTTGCATGTAAGTGCAAGGTGAGAAGTGATGAACAGGACAGCGACACAGCACAACCAATCATACTGGATGTAAATGGGAAACCAGACCACACTGCATAGTAATAAATGATTATTTTTACTACAGTTTATAAAGAACCAAGGTGTTTCAGGCACTTCAAAGTGCACATGAAGAGACATATTCCTTCCCTTAAAGAGGGAAATGTATCTAGAAATGTTGCCTGGCTGTTTCTTATTCTCGCACAGGATAAAACAAAATAAAGAATGATGAGTTAAATGCTGCATTATACTGGATCATGTTTAAGCCCATACTGCACCAACAAACTTTATTCTTTCCCCTCCCCTACATTATAATAAATTTTTGCCACTAAGGAAGGTGCCCTAACAGCAATTTGAGATTTACTGAAAGTCTACTTCCAAGGTATCAGTGATTAAACTCGCTTGCCTATCCACAACTTGCAAAGGAATATGAATGAATGTAGATCTCAAGCTCATCACAACTTGAACTAAGCCAAACTTTCACTTCCTGGAATCATAATTTCCAAGTGAGTCCTCCAGCAAAACTTTCCTTTGTCTCCCAGCCAACTGCCTGCACTTGTCTGCAAGTGTGTCCTGTACTGCAGACCTCTGAACAATGGAAGTTCACAAGTTTCCACAAACAAAACTAATCCATCACTTCCACTGCAATAAGAAGTACCCTTCATAAAAGAGAACAGTAAACAGTTTCTGAAGAGGAGTATTCCCTTCCACAGAATTCCTTTTCCAAACACATGCATCCCTAATGAACTTCCCTCCTGTGATGCTAACCCTAACATTCAACAATACCACAGCTGCTAACAAGGTAAATTTAGGCAGGCATGAGCTAAACCTTAGAACTTATTGGAAATTATATTCTAGAAAGCTGCCATACATGTGAAGGTCAATAAAGGTGAGCACAAAGACAAGAATCTGGTATATGATAATGATTAATAATCTGTAATATATGGTTTAAATTCTCTGTATTACCAAATGACATGATGCTCATCAAAGGTATGTAATCCTTTTCTGTGATGGTACTTTGCTCTCTTATGCTGCTAGGTAGATGCCAGGACAGGCTCTAACAGCCAAGGAGGCCAGGAATTAATCTGACTCTTCTGAAGTTAATGGAATCTCTGCCATTTACTTCACAGGGTCTCACATTGAACATTAACAATATAAAATTATCTCTGTGGGATTGCTCAAGGGTTAAGGTTGTAATTCAGTGTGAAAAAGTAAAACTAAATCTCATTTTAATGAGAATGAGTTGTTTTCTCTACAAATACTATCTATCTCAAATTGCAATAATAAAATACTTTCATTATCTGGAGATTGATTCGTAGTCTGATTTTTCACTTTTCTGTATTTTGCCTCTTCGTATAGCCCTCAAGCTGACAAAAAGGTGAAAAGACAACCTGTTGGAATGCAGTGTTGGAAAATAGAAGTCCATTTCTACTCTGAAATTGCAAGCATCCTTTAAAATAAATATGAAAGATATTAGAAAAGAAAAATATTTGTCTTCCTTCGGTAATTTGTTTTGTGCATATAGTAAACTGTAGTGAGTTTTACTTTCTTTGAGGTAGAATGAGCTTTAATTTTGCAAGGTTACAAGACAGAGTGACTCTGTTATTCTCTATGCTATGGGAAAAGCTCATGTGCATACATTAGACAGTGGAAAACAGTGATAATAACATATTTCTGCACATTCATGACACTGAGAGGACTACATGGGAGCATTCAAGGAGATGCAGAAAAGGAAAATGTAGCTCTTATGTCCAGGTCATTTGACTCCAAATATATGTGATATTTGATATGTTAATTTCTCTGATTCTTTTCATTTTCAGTTTCAGCAGAAACTGGAAATTTCTTCTGAAAACCAAAGCAGAAGATTTTTATCTCCATTCAAGAGAATTTGAAAAATTCTATTTGAAACTGAACAAGAGCACAAATTCTGAACCTTCTGTCTTTTTATAGCTTGCCTTGTATCTATGTTCTTCTTAATGATAATGAGAAGGTAAATCAACCAACCTCTTCCTGCCCTTGGATCTACAGCAGAGAAACTGGAAACTCAAAGTCACAGCCTGAGCCAGACCTTCCAGGCAGCTAAGAGAGCATTGAGGGAGCAGTGCCTTGAAAGCATGATCCAGCTCTGATCCAGCAAAAATGGGAGGGCTAAGGTCCTCATGCTCATTATGTGGTGAGTCAGGTCTTACCAGACATCAAGGTCAAGCCACTGAGCAAAAGGACTATTTGTGGATTTGAGCTCCCAGTTTTGGAAGATTTTCACAGAAAAAGTAAGCTAAAACTTACTTTTAGAGGAACCTGGAAGCTGGGGACCACCAGCAGCAGATGGCAAAGTAAAATGCCATGTGGACTGCCAGAAAAATCTTCCTGAGTTTCATTGGAAATCTCTCCGCCAAACAGAGGAGCTATAAGAAATATTGTCATTTTGAAATGTAGACTCTGGTTTTTTTTAAGGAAAACCTAGCACTCTTCAAGAATCTTAACCAGTTTTCAAAGGCATGAGAGAAAATAAACCAAAGAGCTGCATTTTGCAGTACAGGTCCAGCTCCAGCTCCATCTCTGAGTTGCACACAGGTGTGCATGGCAGGGAGCTAGCACAGTGTTATTGCCGTCTTCATAATCTTCATTTAATAATTATTTTATAGGCAATGAATATCAGCAGTATGTTGTCACCTCACCTTGTTTACAAAAGAAGTGATACCTGCAAAGACTGTATGCTCCGAAGAGCTGCTGGAGGGGAATTTACAGTCAGGAAGTGAGGAAGAGTCCAGACTCCAGGCCACATCCTCCAAGTGTGGTCCTGCAGTAATTAGTGGTGATTTTTGTATTCATTTCTGTAGTATGTTTCCATAGACTTGATGTGTCAAAAAGAAAGTATGTTTTTTTGTCT
Organism: Thryothorus ludovicianus; assembly: GCA_013397245.1. Taxonomy (NCBI): domain Eukaryota; kingdom Metazoa; phylum Chordata; class Aves; order Passeriformes; family Certhiidae; genus Thryothorus; species Thryothorus ludovicianus. The sequence continues at coordinate 964,240 of VZTB01010714.1, forward strand.
TTGGGTGTAGTAATAATAGGACCTGCATCTACTTTTCTTCCAAGATTTCCCATGTGGAAATTCACTTCTTTTTCAGTCTATCAGCAATGCAATACTGGATTTTATTAAAAGAATCCAATGTGACTGTCAACAGACAGAGCAGTAGTATTGGATATCTTGTGCTGGGAAGTCGAAATAACACTGCAGAGAAAATATCAATATGGATTAATCTATAGGCCATGGATTTGACCATTTCTTAAATTGGGTTTAGTTGTATAATGTACATTAAAGTGAGATAAATTCACAATTCACATTTCATTGATTTAGCTACGTTCAATTGAGAATTTGTGTTGTTGTTTTGTGTATTTATATTTGACCGTTTCTTCCTAGAAGCTTAATCAGTGTAAGCTTACATAGCCAATACAACCTGCTGTGAAAGCTTGGATCTTTAATACTGTACCATAAGCCATGCTACTGAGGTAGAAAATTTACTGCTGGCCAGAAAAATAAGAATACCCTTCCTTCAAGATTATGAAATACATTTTGGAAAGATCTCCAGCTGGTCTTCCAGCTAGTTGGTTTCAGCAAAGGTGTCTTAGACATAGAAAAACATCACTATGTGCACAGAAAACTGCACATGAGAAAGATAAAGCATGCAAACCAAAAGCTATAATGCCTCTCTGTAGTTCAATGCATATATTAAATCCAGTGCCTCTCATCATCTATATACTGTCCAGATATGTAACACCTACAGACCCCATGCATTTCAAGGAAACCTTTAAATTAACTTGGTAGAAAGCCCTTGGAAAAAAATTATTGTATTAATTATTTCTAACTGTATTTTACTGTTGAATACTTCTTTTTCAGTTATTGGGCTATGTAATGTTGCTGTCTTATACTAAGTATAGTGCACCAATTTATAAGAAAAATGCATATTATTATGTGTAATGATGACATTAAAATTTCTAGTTATTCACATATATCACATACAGTGTGATATTGGTATTCTATATGTATCAATAGTCATTTTAATATTGAATAGGAATATTTAGTATACTTACAGAAATTGCTCCCCATTAGTCAGTTTTGACATGGTATTGTAGAAACAAAATGATGGAGAAACAGACAATGAAATGATGGAGAAACAGACCACCAAAAACATCTTGAGATAAGAGAAAACATGACTACTCTGCTAACTTGGTTCACACTACTGGGGGTATTTACCACTGAAAAAGAATAGTTCTCACAATAGTTCTTGCAATAAATAGTGATTTCATTTTAAGAAGGCCTTGTAGTTTTATTGTGTATTTAAACTATTCTAGGGAAAACAGCTTTGCCTTGCTACCCATAGGTTAGCAGAGGGATGGCACAAAGAAGTAGCAGCAGCATAGCTGCCAAATTGAAGGGAGGTTCAACATGCAGCTCAATGGCATTTCTGTTTACTTCTACTGTGCCATGTCTGGAATTTCATATTTAATCAATTTCTGTAAATCAATGGGTTGAACAGGGAAAATCAGAGTGGGTGGAACACTGATTATCACATCCAGAACCTAAAAGTGCCTCTGCATCAGCCTATAGACATTCACCTATGCACCTGTTTTCACCATTTTAAGATATGAAAGTCCCTGAATGAATGGTTTTCAAGACACTGGCAGGAAGGTAAGACAAGAGGGTATTCTATTCTGGGAGAAAAGCAAGGGTAGGGGTATATCTAGAAACTCTAGAATGAAATAAGGAGCTGCAAAGAGCTGGCAAATTACAGGGGATGTGAATGTTTTTAGCCAGTGCACTTAGAGGAGAGAAGAAAGGCTCCCCAGCATGCACAGTAGGCTTGACCTACAGAAGTAATGCACTCTGTAACCTTCTTGTTGATGCAACAACAACAGCAATAAAGGAGTATTTTCTCTGGCACTCAAAAGCTTGCCACATACTGCAGCCTTTGATTGATAATAAAATTAAATTAATATGAAATAATCTTAAAATTACAAAGCTTTCTAGAAGGGCCTTTGATTCTACACATGAGTCAATGAAACAAAATTTTAAAGTAAATGTGTACAAATGAAATGAAATAGACTAAGCTGGAAAATTCACCTAACCATATCCACTGCCAGTAGATGTAGATGTTTTCTAATATTATTCATTCTTCACATAGTGCAATTATAGACTTCCAAGAAATGTTTGAAACAATAGTAATATGCAGATAAAATTGACTTCTTTCAAATTCTACTTTTTGCTCCATTTCTGAGATAAAGTTTTGTATAGACTGGCAAAAAATGGCTGTCCTATGTTTCTGGGAGTTGGTTAATGTTGATAAGGATGATGGTTATCAGGGCATATTTTTCTTTCCTGCCTTTCATTTACTAATCTCTTCCTTATAAGCTCAGGTATTGGTGAACCTTGGGAATAGCAGAAGTGGAAAATGTTCTGAGCTGCCAAATGTGCAACGAGTTTTTTATTTACAATTTTTATGTCCTCATTGGCCTACTGCTTCTCTCTCAAGTGGAAGGTAGAAAATACTGTTTTTCTTAGAAAATTATTCTTTTTGCCCTCCTTTGTTTTTTTTCCCTCTTGGGTTTATTGGTTTTTCCCTCTGCTACTTTGCTTCTTCCATTACAGTTTCTTTCTTTTAATCCCAGGCTATTTTCCAGTGCCCTTTTAAAGAACTAGGAAAAAAACCTTTTGTTCTTTGGAATTTGTGTCTTCTTCTGTGCACTAGAGATTTTCTGAGTAGGGTCATAAGTATGGCTCAAGTTAGCAGGTCTTAAGTCATAATATGAGAGGAAACTTAATTTTCTTACATTGACACATTGTGACAATCATCCAACACTCACATCTCTTTCCTAACTGGTATCAGAACCTGAGAGTACAAGAGTGGTAGAACATGGATAACTGAGCAACATTTGACTATATCAAAAAAAAGCTCACTTAGGTGCTCATGCTTTTTCTTTTTTTCTCTTCTTGACTCAGCTCATTCTCATCTGAAGGAAATGCTTAAATATGAGCAAACTCCAGGCACTGTTTCTCCTCAAGCCTATTTGGCACTAATAAAGATTCAATATTTTGCAAGCAAGTCTAGAGGGACTTGATTCCCCCTGTTTCAGTACCTGGTAAAAAGCCAGTTGAGATTTCATTTTAAAATCAATGTTAAAGAAGCTCTGACAAGTATGACTTTTCTAACATTCAGCAATTTTTGTGTCTTCAAATTCTATGTTCATGAGTCAAATGTATCAGAACACTAGTAATGGAACTGATCTGGTTTTATGTTTGCCACTGATATTTATGATTTAGTGTATGAAAGCTATGAGCTGTTAAAAATGTATTTTAACCTCCTACTCCTGCCCCGGCCTTTTAGAAAAAAAATTTAATATAATTTGAATTAAATTAATTAAATTAATTAATTAATTTAAAGTCAAACCAATTCAGGTTTGGAATTTTTAATTGCAATAATTTTTAGGAATACATTTATTGTTTTTTTTTTCCTAAAATGTCATATATGACCTTTAGTCAACTCTAATAAAAGAAAAAGATGACCTCAGTGTAGATTTTTTCCCAAATTCGCACACAAACTGTTTTAAATGTATTTCTGAAATAAAGAATTTGAAAAAGAAAAAAGCCATTCATAGCATTCACAAATATGTAGTAAAGTAGAATCTAAAAGATTACCTTTGATTTTTGCACTTACAGATGGGATGCAAAAACACGTTATTTCGAGAATGTTCTCAAGCCCTAGTGATGTGTCTAAGCAGTGTGATTTTCAAAATCCAAGGAAGAGACTTTTTTTTAACTTGATTTTCCAGAAAATTTTGGGAAAGTAAGCTACTTATACTGTACATAATGTAAAGAAGTAATTTAACCTTATCTCCCATCGAAAGTACAGTTATTTATTGTTTTGAAAGGAGAATTAGGCCAACACAACAGCAATGCACAAGGGTCTAGTCTACATTCTATGACCTGGAAAACTGTATGACTGTGGTAGAAAAATAAGCAAGATGAACCATCAGCCACATGGTAGGGTGGTTTGAAAAAACTAATTGGAAATAAAGTAACTATAAATGGCTTTAAGATTCATTCATTTATGTCTTAAACCAGTATCCATAGTGTCTAAATATCCAATAGGAGTATCTGGTTTTGTTTTAAGATTTGGGAGGGGGTTTATGCATTGAACTGGAGATAAAGAGCTCAGACAAGGTTCCGAAGCCACAAATGTATCTTCCATGTGCTCATGTAATTTCGATAGACTTGAATAAGAAAAAAAAAATTCCTTTCTTAGAGTTTCAGCCTTGTTTTAAACAAAACCAGGGCACAGAAATTGGGAAAGTACCTCAAGGGCAAACACCATCATTGCCCAAAAAGATAAAAAAGATTCACTGGGTTGCAAACTGGTTCCATTCTGAAGAAACATTTAAATTTGTGGTCTGGAATAGAGTAAACCATTACTTGTTTTACATAGACCTCTAAAGCACAGTTTTTGGAACATGAATGCAAAGTAGCAAGAATCATCATTCCCCTAATTTAATCTCCTCAAACATTGGGTAGATAAACTAGGAGAGGAAAACTGACTTGCTTCCACCCTTGAACACGAAAATTACAGCTTAGAGACTATCAATACAAAGAAAAATGCATCCAAAAGTGTATTTTCTGACATCTCTTTCATTCTTTTTGCACAGATATCACTCTGAAATCTTTTTTTTTTCTATCTGGATTGGAAATTTTGGAATGTTTATTTCTGAAAATTATATTGATAGTATCATGTCTTGAAACCGTGAGATAAAAGGACAGAACTTGATAAGAAGGGATAACTCGGTCTACTTGTTTGCTCAGTCTTTGGTCCCTCTATTGACTTATTTTACAAAATTATAAACCAGCAAACATTTTATGTTTACATTTTGTGTACAATCTCTTGGTAGCTACACCAATTACAAATTTAAGTTTGAAACAATCATGTGCTCTACCTACATTAAATCAGTGCATTTTAATTATTTCTTTCAGCTGTTCTAGACTGAAGATGACTTTACACAAATGCNTGAGAGGAAACTTAATTTTCTTACATTGACACATTGTGACAATCATCCAACACGCACATCTCTTTCCTAACTGGTATCAGAACCTGAGAGTACAAGAGTGGTAGAACATGGATAACTGAGCAACATTTGACTATATCAAAAAAAAGCTCACTTAGGTGCTCATGCTTTTTCTTTTTTTCTCTTCTTGACTCAGCTCATTCTCATCTGAAGGAAATGCTTAAATATGAGCAAACTCCAGGCACTGTTTCTCCTCAAGCCTATTTGGCACTAATAAAGATTCAATATTTTGCAAGCAAGTCTAGAGGGACTTGATTCCCCCTGTTTCAGTACCTGGTAAAAAGCCAGTTGAGATTTCATTTTAAAATCAATGTTAAAGAAGCTCTGACAAGTATGACTTTTCTAACATTCAGCAATTTTTGTGTCTTCAAATTCTATGTTCATGAGTCAAATGTATCAGAACACTAGTAATGGAACTGATCTGGTTTTATGTTTGCCACTGATATTTATGATTTAGTGTATGAAAGCTATGAGCTGTTAAAAATGTATTTTAACCTCCTACTCCTGCCCCGGCCTTTTAGAAAAAAAATTTAATATAATTTGAATTAAATTAATTAAATTAATTAATTAATTTAAAGTCAAACCAATTCAGGTTTGGAATTTTTAATTGCAATAATTTTTAGGAATACATTTATTGTTTTTTTTTTCCTAAAATGTCATATATGACCTTTAGTCAACTCTAATAAAAGAAAAAGATGACCTCAGTGTAGATTTTTTCCCAAATTCGCACACAAACTGTTTTAAATGTATTTCTGAAATAAAGAATTTGAAAAAGAAAAAAGCCATTCATAGCATTCACAAATATGTAGTAAAGTAGAATCTAAAAGATTACCTTTGATTTTTGCACTTACAGATGGGATGCAAAAACACGTTATTTCGAGAATGTTCTCAAGCCCTAGTTATGTGTCTAAGCAGTGTGATTTTCAAAATCCAAGGAAGAGACTTTTTTTTAACTTGATTTTCCAGAAAATTTTGGGAAAGTAAGCTACTTATACTGTACATAATGTAAAGAAGTAATTTAACCTTATCTCCCATCGAAAGTACAGTTATTTATTGTTTTGAAAGGAGAATTAGGCCAACACAACAGCAATGCACAAGGGTCTAGTCTACATTCTATGACCTGGAAAACTGTATGACTGTGGTAGAAAAATAAGCAAGATGAACCATCAGCCACATGGTAGGGTGGTTTGAAAAAACTAATTGGAAATAAAGTAACTATAAATGGCTTTAAGATTCATTCATTTATGTCTTAAACCAGTATCCATAGTGTCTAAATATCCAATAGGAGTATCTGGTTTTGTTTTAAGATTTGGGAGGGGGTTTATGCATTGAACTGGAGATAAAGAGCTCAGACAAGGTTCCGAAGCCACAAATGTATCTTCCATGTGCTCATGTAATTTCGATAGACTTGAATAAGAAAAAAAAAATTCCTTTCTTAGAGTTTCAGCCTTGTTTTAAACAAAACCAGGGCACAGAAATTGGGAAAGTATCTCAAGGGCAAACACCATCATTGCCCAAAAAGATAAAAAAGATTCACTGAGTTGCAAACTGGTTCCATTCTGAAGAAACATTTAAATTTGTGGTCTGGAATAGAGTAAACCATTACTTGTTTTACATAGACCTCTAAAGCACAGTTTTTGGAACATGAATGCAAAGTAGCAAGAATCATCATTCCCCTAATTTAATCTCCTCAAACATTGGGTAGATAAACTAGGAGAGGAAAACTGACTTGCTTCCACCCTTGAACACGAAAATTACAGCTTAGAGACTATCAATACAAAGAAAAATGCATCCAAAAGTGTATTTTCTGACATCTCTTTCATTCCTTTTGCACAGATATCACTCTGAAATCTTTTTTTTTCTATCTGGATTGGAAATTTTGGAATGTTTATTTCTGAAAATTATATTGATAGTATCATGTCTTGAAACCGTGAGATAAAAGGACAGAACTTGATAAGAAGGGATAACTCGGTCTACTTGTTTGCTCAGTCTTTGGTCCCTCTATTGACTTATTTTACAAAATTATAAACCAGCAAACATTTTATGTTTACATTTTGTGTACAATCTCTTGGTAGCTACACCAATTACAAATTTAAGTTTGAAACAATCATGTGCTCTACCTACATTAAATAAGTGCATTTTAATTATTTCTTTCAGCTGTTCTAGACTGAAGATGACTTTACACAAATGCTAACTAGCTTATTTCATCAATTTTTGTAACATTTCATATTTGGGTCCTATATCCAAGCTTGTACCATACATAGTGGTACTTGAATGCTGTGTCCAGTCCTGTGCCCCTCAGTGCAGGAAGGCCATTGAGGAGCAGCAGCGAGCCCAGGGAAGGGCCGTGGGCTGGGGAAGGGTCCGCAGCAGCAGCGAGCCCAGGGAAGGGCCGTGGGCTGGGGAAGGGTCCGCAGCAGCAGCGCTGTGCGGAGCAGCTGCTGGAGCTGGGGCTGCTCAGCCGGGAGCAAAGGAGGCTCGGGGGTGACCTCAGCGCTCCCTGCGACGCCCCGGGAGGAGGCTGGAGCCAGAGCGGACACTTGTCACTGGGAACAGGCGGTAGAATATGAGGACATGGCCTCAAATGCACAGGGGGAGATTCAGTCTGGACCTCAGGAGGAATTTCTTCACAGAAAAGATTGTTGAATGTTGGAGTGGACTGGGTGATGGAGTCACCATCCCTGGAGGTGTTCAAGAAACAGAGCATGGCCATGGTCTAGTTGGCAGTGTGGTATTCAAAGGTTGAAGTTAATGATCCTGAAGGTCTTTTCCTGCCCAAATGACTTTGTGATTCTATGAACAGAAACATTCATCCTGTAATATTAGAAAATATGCATACATTTTTAAGACTCTGATGAAAGAAATTGGTGCATTTAAACTATATTTAACCTTTTAGAAGAAATTAACTAGTAAACAAAGACTCTTAAGCTCTGCTTGGTAGCTAAATGAAGTGTTGTCCCATTTCTAATGATTGGGCTTTCTAAGGAAAAGCTAGAGAGGAGTTATTTAGAAGGCCTCATTAGAAGTGATTTATTTACCAACCCACAAACATAAATATCTTACCTGTAGGTGTCAGCTCTGCAGACTATTAGCTAAAAATATATGCTTAGATGTAACGTCTTTCTAAAAAGACTGCATTTTTAAATACATTATTTACATAAATGGAGCCTAATTTATAAAACAATGACCTCTAGTTCATGATTCTTGGGCATTTTCTATAGGTAGTTAGTCAAATGCCTAATGTCTGAACATCTGTGCATTCTTCAGAAAAGTATTCCTATTTGGAGAAAGTGGGGTTAAAAATACTCCCCCATTGTTGGGAAGCTGTTTTAAATACACCGAAGAGATTCTAATACAAGTGTCCTAATAGAAGTCTTTGAAGAATCATTAAAAGGTAAACTGATCAATAAATGGGACAAAAAACTAATAAATAAAATCTAATGTTTGATATCAGCTATGGAATTTAAATAATGAGATAGTTTTATCTTTATGTAAAGTTATACACTACATAATTGGAGAACAAGAATATTTTGTGCCTTTCTGTCACAATCTTAGATATGAATCCTGCACATATAATCTATTTCAATATAAGCACTATATACATTTTGGGTATACTCAAATGCATACCCCATCAGTTCTCAATGTACTCTAATGATTTTCATCACCATAAGTAGCCATAAAATCAAAGATATCAGGAGATTGTATTTCAGGAGCAATATTGCCTCTATCCCTGTGGCAGCCTCTGAATGCTGGGTCTGGCTTTTACATGGCTTGCTCACTCTTCAGGAGTGCTCAGATGAGGCTCAGTGGCATTCGAAGTTCTCCAGGGACTGAAAATTATTTTAAACCCATTGCAGCACTGCTTCCCCCTGCCCCTTACAGTGCCACTAACCAGCAGCTCTGAATAGAGCTCGTAATGAGTTACCTCTCTCACCTAACTGTAAAGCCAGGTGCAAATCTTTACAGACAGAAAATTCAAACTTGCTTTCAGCTGAAATACTCTGAAGGTTCATCTGTTAAAGACAACATTTCTATCTTTCAGTAATATATTTACAGTATTTTGTAATTACTAATGCAAGTTAAATACCTGAATTCTATACCAGAAGATTGTCAGTATAGTGCTTGTTATATGAAAGTGTGGGCATTTTGCAGTATAGTAATCATTCAAACAGTATCTATTTTCAGCAGCTGCATATTTTCTAAAGATTTTAAATATATTCAAATTTCAAGTTTCAGGTTGACAAGCTAGAGCATGAGCAGAATTTGTACTCCTTCAATCTGCTATTTAATATGTACTTTTTAGCAATTATTTTTCTATTTGGGAGACATTAAACATTAAATGGAACATTTGTGCTTCTAAAATACTTCATCCTGATAATTAAAATACAGAATAACTGAAATCTAAGGCAGAATACTTTTCGGATACTATCAGCATAACTATTTGGATATTCAAGGCAAGTGAGATCTGCTCCATACTATATGAAGTCTCTATGACCATGTCCGCATCTTTTCTTCAATTTATGAAGTCTCTATGACCATGTCCTCATCTTTTCTTCAATTTATGAAGTCTCTATGACCATGTCCTCATCTTTTCCTCATTTTATGAAGTCTCTATGACCATGTCCTCATCTTTTCCTCATTTTATGGAAGAAATTCTTTACTGCAAGGGTAGTGAGGCCCTGGCACAGGTTGCCAAGAGAAGGTATAGATGCTCCATCTCTGAAAGTGTTCAAAGCCAGGTTGGATGGGGCTCTGACCAGCCTGGTCTAGTGGAAGATGGCCCTGTCCATGGCAGTGTTATTGGAAATAAGTGAACCTTAAGGTCCCTTCCAACTCAAACCTTTCTATGATTCTAAATAGAGAATATGAGTAGTGAGGAAGAATGAAGATAATGATGGGGAGAAATCACTGAAAATTAGAAAAAGATGAACAAATAAAAATATTTTGAAACTAATTATTGATCAACTAGGAGGAAAGAGCAACCAGAAAGAAAAGAGTAAGGAGAAGTATCTGAGAGTAGAAATACATTGAAAAGAGAATGGAAAAGACCTAAAAATCCTGAGAAGAAAAGCCTTGACATATAACAGAAGTCACTACTAAAAAGTGAAATATATGTTGTATAGGTAAGAATAAAACTGCCTGAAATAATATATTGGAATGAGATAAGAATTTAAATATAGAGAGCTATAGAAATGATATGCATGTGTGAGGAAACTACTGTTTCCAGAAGAAGCACTTAGGTCTAAGAGAGTAAGAGGAAATAATGAAGTACAGGCAGCAGAAAGAGAAAGTCACCTAATCACTAAGAGCAATAAGTGAATTCTACATAATGGTCCATTTACAGTCTGGACTGACATTGGGAAAAGTGAGCACTGAATAGCACAAACTTGGGCAAATTGGAGGAGGACATTTTCTTTGAGAAGAAAAAAAAGATAAGAATCTGAAAAATCATTCTGAGGAGGTTCCCTTCAACTAATAAATTAGGGAAAATGACAGTAACATGAAATGAGAAAAGTTACACAGGTATGGAAGTAGATATCAGCTGGAGTCATGTTCATAACAGAGAAAACTGATAGGTTGCAAAGGACAAATAAATCTTTTCAATGATCCCCAGAAAACACTTGGAAGGAAGAATAGCCAGGCTGATTCAAGAAAATAATTGTTGATGTGGAAATGGAGCAGTGGACACAAAACATATGTAAAAACATACATCGAAATGAAAAAGAAAAATAAAATACACATAATTTGCAATGCATAGTTATTCATAGGGAATAACTGATGAGATTTGCAACTTTTGTAGCAGACCAAGACAGCCCTGGTAAGGAGATGAATACCTGAATGGATTTAGCTTGTACATGAATCCACTGACAGCAAGAGGCTACAGAATCCCTGAGACAGTATCTGGAGATGTCACAATAAAGTATTGCTGTTTGCTGAGTACCAATATGTCACAGTTCAAAAGTGCAAAGCCTTGCTGTATACCTTTGTTTCTTATACAGAGTGTTTAAAGAGAATTGTGGACTTGTCTGAAAGGTTTCCTTGGCTTGTCACTCAACTGTAGCACTAGGCAGATGTCTGCAAAGCCATCCTTCAGCAAAGTTTGTGAAGGGTCTGGAGAGTAAGTCATATGAGGAGGGTCTGAGGGAGCTGGGGATGTTTAGCCAGCAGAAAAGGAGCCTCAGGAGAGACTGTATTGCTCTTTACAGATACCTGAAATGAGACTGCAGCCAGGCTCTTCTCAAAGGCAGCCAGTGACAGGACAAGAGGAAATGGCCTCAAACTGTGCCAGAGCAGGATCAGGCTGGACAACAGGAAGAATTTTTTCACAGAAAGGGTTGTCAAGCATTGGAACAGGCTGCCCAGAGGGGTGGTGGAATCACCATCCCTGGAGGTATGTGGGCCTTTCAGACATGATTTGGTGGTGGTTGGTTGGACTCAAAGATCCGAGAGGTCTTTCCCCACCTAACAATTCCATGATCCTAAGCCAATGCCATGGCTCTCCATGTGTGGTATGGAAGAGCCTGAAAATCAGCGAGCTGCAGGATGGGTGGGACACCATGCAGAGAGCTGGGAGCTGCCTGCCTTTGGCACAGTCAAGTGCATATACTCTGCTAGAGAATAATGTTCAGCTCACCGGAGGCCTGGGAAAAGCAGATTGCCCTGGGGCTGGGAGAATTCACACTGCCTTTCAGTAAGTGAGCTGATGGCTGTAAATAAGCATTTAATTTTTATTATGGTAAATAAATGCTCTAGGCAGTTCCTTAAGCTTTGGGAGTCTCATTCTCCTCTCAGGTAAATTCCTGCATACAGCGTTATACACAATACTTATGAAAGGGTGTATATCAGCAAGTGAAAATTCTAAATAAGAAACCTGAATAATTGTCAGCAAAAACATGCATGCAGAAATAAAAGCACTCTACTGGGACACAGCCTACTGTGGTTTCTTTGCATTCTGACGTGTACCTTTGAAGGCCATGAATTCCAATGGAGTCTTGAAGTACCAAAAAATTAAAATAGATGTTATGGGGAAAGTTGAAAGTCAATAGACAACCTCAATATATGATGGATATGGAAAAAAACACTTCTAGTACATGGCATATGCTTAAATAGAATTAGAACTGGATGACAATTTACTGAGAGAAAATTATTGTGTCAGAGGTAAAAAAATAATAAGATTGTGCAGAGGGGAGGCTGTTGAACATTGGTGATATGGGCATGGGTGTAGGTGAGGCACTTTGGAAATAAAGAATCTGTTCAAGATTTTCCCACAGCAAGCTCAATCAGTGACTTTGAATGCCATCCTCATCCTAACACCCTTGGTTGCCTCCTATGGCAGAATCTTTCAAGAAGGAAATATATCCAAGGCTGTAGCTTTGGTTTAGCTAACATACTTTTTAAGCTCATTAAATCATTAAACAAAATCAGCACCTGGATGTACATCAGCAACATCCAGAGCAAAGTCACCTGAATTCACACATAAAGAATACTAAATGCACCTTAAATATTTTTGTGTGCATCGAAACAGCTTATGTTCACAATGCTGACAAGCAGATATTTATGTCTTAAGGATTATGTATTTAGAATTGTGTTAATTTAAAAAACAAACAACCAAATCCAGCCAAAAAAATCACAAAACCCCCTCAACTCTTAGAAGTTGAACATTTGTCTTCTGAGCATGTAAATAATTTTGTTGAAATTTTTGTGGGAATTTTAAAAATACACATGTAAATATAGGCGTATATATACCTGCATAGTCACTTATTTGATGAATTAACTTGATCCATGTTGTATCTATTGGTATTTTTCATTATATTTCATTTTAATTCATTTATTCATAGTTTTAACCTTTGTAAGAACATCAGTTATTTAAATGAGTAGAAGGTAAACCCCATCAACAAAACTGCAGGGTTTAATGTTGAAGATAACTGACATGCATGAAGTCATTGTATTAAAATATTGTTTTTCCTATTGTTTAGCACAGATGGTGCTGGTAATTAATATTGTGCTATTTTTTCATCAGGGGATTCCCTGATTACAAAAGTCAAGCAGTATGTAATAAACTGCTACATTACACTGTATGAATAAATGATTTATGATTTATATATTTATTAAAGAAAATTTCATTATCCAATATGCAAATTATGCAATGTTTTAAAGCTTCTCAAAATACATAGTGTGAAAAATCATGTATTTTTATAAAATCCATAATTCATGAAATACAGTAGAATATATAAAACCCCTATTTACTTCTGTCCTTACTAAAGGCATTATCTAAGTGCTGATGATCGCAAACAAGCTCATTAGAAAATGCTCATCAGCAATCTAAATATCTTTGAGAATGTTCTGATACTTCCTGCAGAGGGGATTTTAAGTACAGTTAGGAATAAATTCTTCTGTCTTTACTGTATGAAGGCAAACATGCCCTCTGCATCATTTTTTATATGTTTAAATGGGGCCTTACTTTACAGGACTCATTGAAATCAAAGCCTACATTTTGCTACATATTATAAACTAATTATAAACTAATTTCTGAATAAGATCATAGAAACACGTTTATATACAACCACCAAAAGTGGTACTATCTTTCCTTGGCGACCTTTAAAGTTTAGGGCACTTTGTGCTGTCACAAAGCACTTGAGCACCTGCCAAGAAAACCCAGTTGTCCTGTGGGGGTAGGGTCCTATTTGACAAACCTCCAAGCTGCAGGATGCAGACCTTGTCCTCCTGATGCAGGCAATGGCTTTGGCATACACAGTCTGTTCCCAAACTACTCACCAGGGGAGTAACAGCAGCAAAATTATTCCAGGGCACATCCCAAGCAGTCACACTCCCAGTCCATCCATTGCAAATGCAGATTCAGATGGTTGAAGCCTGTCCTCCAGACTGGAGGAACTCCTGTGCCTAAATGTGCTTGGCAAGCTGGCAAGGATGTACAAGACAAACAAGATGCATGGGATATGCTTCACTTACCCACACGAGGGAATTGGTAATCATAACTACTATAAAGGGAGCTTTTTTCCACTGGTTCTGTACATATTCCACTGAGAAGTGGATTTTTATCAGCTGCCTGTAACCTTTTGTCCACATACCTTTCTCTTGTACAGTCAACAGACTGGATTTCATTTCATTCACCTGCAGTTCAGGGTGGAATTTTGAAGCAAAAAGATCTAGATATTCAACATGACTTGAATAGGGCAGAAAATGGAATCAAAAGGTTCATATCAAATAAAAGAATACTTTTGCCTTCTAAGTCGAGTTGCCTCAGTCCTAAGCAACAGCAACTATCTAGTCCATGATACTACAGGCTTCAGAATTTGTATTTCTTAAAAGTCTTTTTTTTTTCTGAGAAGAATCCTAACTACATCTACTGCAAAGATAAGTAATATCCTATATTCTATGGATTATGAACATATTCACTCAAAAATGAATATTTCAGAAGTATATTATATGTACTATCACCAGTTTTACTATCTGTTATTATTATACTTCTTGAAAATATATGAAAATGGATATAAAACCATTGAATATCATAATTAATAACTGCACTTGATGATTTATAGTAAAGCAATAGATAATTTGAATTTATACTAATGCTCTACTACATGCTTTTAAAGTACACATTTATTTCAAAAATCAATACCTTTTAGCTACTGAAACTTCTATAATAACTTTCAAGTAAATCAAGGAATGCCAGATATCATTTACATTTTCATCAGGTGTTTTGCAGATTTGTCCCCAGGTTTCTCTTTTGGTATGCATAACTAACAGGGAGGACAAAATTATGTAATTATAATGTAATTTGTAAGTAAACACATGTTCAGTTTAGAAATGTGAAATTATTTTCCCTTTCAAATTTATTATATCTGCCATACACGGCATTTTGCAATCTACAAATTTATTCTGACTGCATGGAGTTTGAAGAATCTCTTGTTTTGTTCCTGCACAAACTGCACATATATTTCTGTGAGTTCTTTAAAGTTCCCTGATTTATTAGGTTATTATAGCATGAATTAGTGCAATAGAATGCAGACTATGTATGTGCACCATAAACTTTTTTGGGGGAAAATTCATATTTTAAAACAGACTAATACTGGTAAGGGTATACAGCATGTACGTTTTGCTGCATGAAAACAGCAGGTTTTAGAAAGAAATATTGTCACCAAGCAATTCATCCAATTTGTTAACTTTTTAATGGGAAGATGTTACAAGAAGTGTAATAGTAGCTCCACTTGTAAACTATCTCAGAATTCTCAGTTCTCTATTAAATATTGCTGTAATGTAAATTATTGCATGTTTCAGATTTGCAACAGAACAATTTAAGAGCCAGTAATTCCCACAAATAAAGCAATAATAAGGCTCACAGTGATCAGTGAGACTCCTGGTAAAGTGGAAAATGAATTGCTTAGGATTTCAGCTTTCCATGGGAATTTTCTTTATTGTTTTCTGCATGAAAATGTTTAATGAATATGGGAAGCAAATGTGTAAATATCCAGCTTTTAGCTAGTAGAATAATCTTTGAGTTCACAATTTGCAGATACAGTTTGAGTAGCTACATGAAAAATATTAGTCCAAAGGATTTTTTCTTAAATGATGCTACCAGGTCCTTAATGTATCTGTATATGGACTATTTATTTTCTATGAAGGAATGTAAAAATATAACCCAAATCATTCTACAATGATTTTTCGTCCTTTATGAGCTTCTGCTTTGACTAGCCAATGGTATCCTGGCTTGTACTAGAAATTGTGTGCCCAGCAGGACTAGGGCAAGGATCATCCCCCTGTACTCAGCCCTGGAGAGGCTGCGGCTTGAATCCTGTGCTCAGTCTTGGGCCCCTCAATATGAGAGACACTGAGGTGCTGGAGCATGTCCAGAGAAGGGCAACAAAGCTGGGGAAGGGTCTGCAGCACATGTTCTGTGAGGAGCAGCTGAGGGAGCTGAGCTCATTACCTGGGGTGTTTAGCCTGGAGAAAAGGCAGCTGAAGGGATCCCTTGTCCTTCTCTACACCTCCATGAAAAGAGCTTGTAAGAGTGGGTCTCCTCTCCCAAGTAAAATGGGATAGGATGAGAAGAAATTGCCTCAAATTGCAGCAGGACAGTTTGATTATTGGGAGAAATTAATTCACAGAAAGAGTTGTCAAGCTGCCCAAGAATGTGTGGAGACACCATTACTGAAGTTGTTTAGAAAACATGTAGATGTGGCACTTAGAGATGTGCTTTAGTGGTGGATTTTGCAGTGCTGGATTAATGGGTGGACTTGAAGGTCTTACAGGTCTTTTCCAACCTAAAGAATTCTATGACTCTAGTTGCCTTAATTCTTAGTTATTTAAATGTCTCTCATTTAAATCTAGTTACATGACCACACTTGTGTATTGTTTGCACGAGTAAGAATTACAGATGTTTGAAAGCATCATGAAAACAAATCTATATAAGTTGCTGGGTGTTTCTGAGTCCTGCCACTTCAGTCTTTCCTCATGAAAAACTCAAAAAAGATGTGCTTTCCCTGGCCACAATTTTAAGCCCATCAGAAAAACAGCTAAATATCCAAAAGGAGTGCTGGGTATTGTTGTTTTAAACTTGCAGATTCCTCTGCCTTATTGTGACTGACTGCATGACTGTGATCATGAGCAAATTTACAACATTGGATCTGTTTGATCAACATCAAATCACTGATCCAGGTTGAAATAATTTGTAAGTGCAACACATGTAAGCAAATGTGTTTGTGCAAATGAAAATCAGACACCTGTATTTTTTAAAGACATCTCTGAATTATTTTGAAATATATTTATGATGGGTTATTTTTTATATGTGCAAGATTATATGACATAAATGTAGGAAATTATACCACTGAAGAATATACTTAATGAAATCTTCATTGTAACAAGAAGATACCATAGAATATCTGGTTTAGTTAAGCGTACGTTTACTTTTTAATGTAGGTGGTCTCTATCTGGAAAATACATGATAAGAAATACAATTCAAATAAATTAAAAGTTAATATTTTAGCTAGGACTGAGAAGAAACCTAGAGCTAAAGGTAAATGACTTTTCATACTTAGGGGAATAATATTTTTAGTAATATTATTATCCTTGGAATTACACCATTAAAACTTACTACATTATATTAGAATTTTCTTTATGTTTCTTTTGCCAAGTATTATACCTCGGGATCAATAAGTAGATAATAAACTTCATTTCTTACATTGAACAATTACAAATGTGATCTATGGCAGCTGAAATGTGGTACTAGAAGAAAGTAACATTCTAAATCCATGTAAGTAGCCTCCTTATGGAGAAAAAACAGCAGTGGAATTATTGGACATGTCTGCTCCAAACAAAGCAACGGGAGTGAAACAAGAATAACGATTCAGACTGATTTCCTACTTTGCTGTCTACAGCTCTCATCCTCTCATTTTACTGGTAAATTGTGGATATTTACTACTCTTTTTAAAATATCTACAAATATGCATCTCTTACCATATTTTAATTTGTGCACTGAACTTTTTACCCAACACTGCAGTGTTTGACAGAAGTAGGAGCTGTGCGTGAGGATCTAGGATAGCATATGGCCTGAGGTCCAGCTGGATGTCTGAGCATGTCATTCCAGACGCAGGTTTGGATTGCTCAGTAATTAGCAACTGACTATTTAATATTGTTAACTCATTTATTTCTTTGCAATTCATGTCCCGCTTTTCAAAATTCTAAAAGCACAAATTGTATGTGTGCCAGCAAAAAAATAATAGTAATGAGCTCATTTCCATACCACTGGACCCATTTTCATGCTGGCTGATGGTTATTTCCAAAACTGAGCTTTACTGGCAAAGAGGGCTCTGCTAGCATTGTCCTTCCAAATGCCTGGAGGAAATAATCCCAGGTTTCAAATGGAAAAATAAAAAATATGCTCAGTTCTGTCTAGGTTTCAGCTTTACTTTTGTTATGAGCTGCAATAGCCCATAGTAAAATTCAGCTTTGGAAAAAAATAATTTTTTCTTTGTTAACAGTTTGAGGTAATTGTGTTCCTGTTCATTAGATGCCACAGATTCAGACAGTTGAGCTCTCCTTGCTCTATCTCACTGAGGCAAAGAGACTTACTGTGATTTGTCAAATGCTGGCAACTCTACGGCTTTGCCTTTTCTATTACCAGGCTGCAATCTGCCTTGGAACAGATCTGCAGGGAAAGTTTTTCCTCCAGGGATTTGTGCTTCATTGTTGAGGTGTATCTGTAATCAAGCAACAGAAGAGTTGTGCCGATGTGGCACCAAGAGGGAAACATTCAACGGCCTGTTCTAGTGATTCACTTGAGCACAAAACCCACTTACTACAAGAAGGACCATCTTCCTCTGCAGCAGGCTGGAAACCCTCATCTGTTATTTCTGCTGTTGCTACTTTAGTGCCTGTGTCCATTTGCCTTTCTAGTTTTGGAACGGTTGCCTCCTTTATTATTCGCCAAAGGCCACCTTCCGTTTTCAAGTTTTATCATCAAGTATTGTTTTGGAAAGCCGATGTGAATGCAGTGGGTGTTTTGTGCCACTTCATCACTGACCAGTGAATGTTATAAAGCATTATTTCTGGTTTGGGCTTACTCCAGTCCTGTTCCTGGGTCAAACTGCCCCAGGGCCAGAGAGGATGGCTGAATCTGATTCTGATTCCAATCAGCTCTCAATAAATAACAAACAATCAAGGTGAGTCCATAAAACACTCAGTGGCAATCTTGGTCCCAGGAAATGCTCTATTTTTTTTCCTCTGTCAGCAATTTTAGCTAAATGTTGAATGTATATATGGGCTTTTCATGCAAATATTTCCTGGTTAATATATTATGCTGAGAAAAGTTTGGATTTCTTGTACTTTTTCTGGATTTTTTATACAATGGTAAAAATACACATTTTCTACCTAAATGGTAACTTCTGTTCTTGAAAACTTTATGTTTTATTTTCTCTAATACAGAAAACCACTTTGTAGGTTTATGCCAGGATTTGTGGCAAAAAATATTGATTCCACCCTGCACATAAATTCAGTGCTTTACCTATAACTTTGTGCTTTTTAAGAAACAGTCTGGCATTCACTGGAAGTTATGTATAGTCTATTCACTTTGGTTTCATAGAACTGAGTTCAGAATTATACATGCTTTAGTTTTCTTCCCAGCTCCCAAGGAAAACAAATGAGAGAGATTAAGGAAGAGGAGAAAGCTCCCTGGATCTATCACTGTGAATTTCATGGATACCTTGTTGACCATATTGCAGTACCCAGGAAAATTTTGTATTTTCTTAAACCTGAAAACTAATCTATGACCTAAACATTTGGACACAAAAATTTGCCAAGTTATTTATTTACTATTGCTGATAATAGTTTACCCTAGAGGAGGTGGAGTCAAGAGTAGAGTTTTGAGTGGGAAAGAAAATGAGAGTGCAAATCCATTCTTATTAAAAATGAAGTGAGACATCTATCCAGCTGGACTTCTCTGAATCTATTTTCCTCATAACTCCCTATTAAGATCTTACTGCTAAATATCTACAGAGGAGGTTACATGTGCAGATAATCTCACTGATCATCTCTTAAGCCAGAGATCATTTGAGGATACTTATCAAGGCCCCTTTCCAAAGAGAGGTTCCCATTGCATCTACCTGCTTAGGAGAGAGGAGTTTTTTGGTTAGCTGTTCAGATTGAGTTATAGTTTTGTGTACTTGATTACTTAAATAAAAAGATGTCAAATTCTCTGAATGGAACCTATATGATGATTTTTATGGACAAATCATGTACTCTGTGCTTGCCTACAGTATTTTGTCTCTTTGGTTGCTAAGGGCCTTGCTTTACAGGCTGCATATCACAACTGATTTCTCAGGGGTCCTTACTAAGGTTAACACAATGGGCACCCAATAACACAGCCACCACACTCAATGCCACACTTCCATCATAATGAGGACTTTGGGTTTTCTTTCACGTCTTCAGGAAGGTGAAACTGGGTAGGCACAACAGCTTTCCAAAGATTCTAAGTATCTGTCAGTCTTTACATTGTAGACGGTGCATGCCTGCTGGAACAAACAATAAAACCTTTATATTCTGAATGCAGCCTGGCAAATCCCTCTGCATCTATGGCATTCCGTAGGATTCTGATTCATCTCTTGACCGTAGCTGATACGTGTTGAAATCTGTTGCTTGTGCTGTACTTCCTGCCAGGTAGCTCAATGTGCAGCAGGCAAACATCGAGGAACTGAAAAGAGGTCCCAGCTTCCTTGGTATGGGTTTCACTGCAAAAATGTCTAAAGATGAACAGCACATTAAATAGATTTCATACACTGAGCAAACCCAGGAACTCTAAATTAAACAGAGCATTATTTTTAGAAGGAGCAAGAAAATTTCTCTAAGTAAAATTTACAAATCAATTGGTAATTCATTTGCAGTTGCTTTCCAGTCACAAAATTGAGGATAGATTAATACTAGGCAATGCCATGCATGGATAAATTGCAGTCATTTGATTTGCACTGAATCTAGGCTTCTAAATGAGGGTACATTTCTGCTGAGCTCTGATCTCTTTTTTTATTTGTCTACATGTTGATCTTCTAAAAGGCTGAATCAATACAGAGATTGATAACAAGGAGCTTGAGAAATTGATATTTATCATCTGAAACAAATGCTGAATTATGCTGAATAACTCGAAGATTGTTATGTTCTACAAATCCCGTTTTTCCTTATTACTGTGGCTGTTGCCATTCTTTCCAGGTGTAAAAAAGTATCCCACAAAATCCTTCAAAGTATTAGTACAGAAATTTTGATTCCTAAATCAGAATGAAAATTTATAGTTTCTTAAATAATTATTAAAGAATCCTATTATGTACAGTAGGATGAAAATAAAAAGGTGGAATACAAATATATATAAAAATATGAAATGCATATGATTTTAGTTAATAGCTACAATTTTACTTATAGATAAAATAAGTCCAGCACATTTGAATTTTTTTGTGTGGTATAATGATGCTAGTGCTGTAAGTTTGCAGTATAAATTATTAGAAGAAACTTTCTGATATAAATAATCAACATTGACTGTTGTAAAAGCTTTATTAAATATTATTAAATATTATTTTATTACTAAAATTTTGCTGAAATGCAGATGTAACTAAAATCAATATGGATTTTGTGATTGACTTGAAAAGAGACAGGATTTCACTGTAAGAGATCAGGAAGTTCTGTGATATTATGCAGTACACATATGTAATCTTGTACTATTTTTTTTTCTCCCAAATTAGGTTGGAAACTGTTATTTTTAACAAAATAATACACAATTGGAAATGCATATATCCAGCACTTTTGAATACTGGCTCTTAATTTACTATTTACTTATTGATGCTACAAATATATGCAGAAAGAACATATGAATTTTATTTCTTAGATATTTTATTCATGTGCTAAGTATACAATTTCAGAGATGTTTTAAAATTTGGATTATTTTAAACATGGTTTTAACTATTTCTCTTAGCAGCTTATAGAGTTGAATGTAAACATAACTATCTTTCTCTATCAAGCATTTTCAAACATTCTGATTTTTCTCAAAACTGTAATGTTTAAAGTGTAATATACCAGAAATATCCTCAAGTTCACTGGTGCTTTAAGACTGTCAATCATTACGGAGCAATCAGAAAACCTTCTTTGTTCTCTTTCTGCTATATAAAAACATATCCTAATGTGATCACTAGCCATTCTTATATGGTGCTTTTTATTGCCTGGAATCCAAACCAGAACAGTAACATTTTCTTTACTTATTAGTGACGTAAAATTCATTATAAGCGCTAATTTTATAAGGTAAGATGGCCCAACCATGTATTAAGCTCATTGTTTTGTATCTGAAACAGATGTTGCCACAAACATCATTGTTGTACTGTATGTCTCTTTTTTTCTCTCTGATATGTGCCTGTGAGTGCCTCTATTTTTTTTTTTATTTCTTTGCCATGTATTTTTCAAATGAAAGACATCTGTCTAATCGTAACAAAGATTTCTTAACAGCTAAATCTCCGTTTGCAACTTTTCCCCCCTCTGTTAACTGTGAGTGTCAACATTTCCTTCTACAGCAGCATAAATTGCTCTTTTCTAGCATATGGGCATGGAATGCCAGATACGTTGTGGCTTAGCTGAGGCATTAAATAAATCTCTCAGTGTTGCCGAATGCTGCTGCTTCCTGGGTCAGGGAAACGAAGGATGTGAATTCAGTGTTAGACAAATAAAAGGAAAGGAATATTTGGATTTTGGTACTATTTGAAGGAAAAAAAAGAGAGAAGAGGAGAAGTCCTATCTTGCCACTATCTCTCGTTATTCCACATGCAGTGCCAGTCTGGTATGGAGTACAGCTGAGCCCATTTAAAATGTAAGTACAATCCTCAAGAGCTGCATCGAAATAACAAAACACATCACATGTTATAAATGAATGAAAACATAATCTCTAAATGTAGAAAGGACCAAAAGAAATGCAACCTAACTTTGTGAAAGGTAGAAAAAGATGAACTATATTTTTAGTATTGTCTGCTGTCACTTTAAAAATCCCTTCTTACTGGACAAAGTCTAAATGTGCCCTACCAAGTTTGGCTCATGAGACCATACTAAATAGGAGCCTACGATACAGAGTACATTGTTTAAAGACTACTTCAGGATGGTTTAGGAAGAGGATGATATAATCTAAATATGTGATAAAAAGAGATTACGGGTACATATAATATTCCACACTGGCAGGCATTCCTATCATGTCATATCAAAGTCTAGCAAAATGTTGAAAGTTAGAAATGTTATCTAGCATTAGCAGGCATTTAAGGAACGTTTCTTGAATATTTCTAGCATAAAAAAGTATTTCATGTGATGTAAATGAATGGTAATTTTCTGACTTTAAAAGAGAACTGTGCCAGTATATTTCAGCATTCTGGACCCAATTCTGCAAACATGGAGATGCTTTCAATTTGCTCTGCCTGCCTTCCCGCCTTAGATGGCTGCGATTGCAGCGAAATTAATCCATTTAAAAATCTGCGGCTTAAACTTAAGGATTTTCAGTTTTTCCCCCTCTCTTTTTTTTCTTAGAATATCAATAAGTTCCAATTGAAGAGCGGATTCTTTTGCAATTCAGGCATGTGCCGGCGATAACGGGCGAGTTGGCATGAAGAGAGGCAGAGATGGATTAATTATGCAGAGAACATGGAAATTCTGCTTATCATCGGCTAGCAAAGGAGCCCAGCTCACATAATCAGCAAACGAAGGGAGAGAAAAAAATAACAATGCAATGGCACCTTCCAGCCCATCATCAGGATTTTTTCTACCCCCTTGTAATTAAAAAATAACATACACTTATAGCCCTATCTCCTGTGCAGGCAAGGAGTGGATGTCCACAAAATAATTGCAGCGGGATATTAGAGCTGGGAACAAGGGCTGTCCATTCCTAGTATCCCTTACTCTCTCCCTCCCTCTTTTCTGGCCTCTCCTAGGCACTTTCCTTCTGTCTGCATTCAGAATCAGATGAATGTCTCAGGTGACATCCTATCTCAGTGTCCATAAGTCCCAAATCTCACCCTTATCAAGATTCAAGCAAACATATATATGATAAATATTTGAAGTGCTGAAGCAGTGGGGTTTTATCCTGATCACCTATGAGCTATCTGCAGAAAATCACTTTGATGAAAACCTTTCCAAATTGTCTTTCTGAGTTACAAAATAGACTGATTAAGGGGATTTTTTTTTTGTTGCTGTTGCTATTTCACTTTTTCTCAAAGACCATGCTACCTGTAAAGTTTTTTTCCTTTTGTCTTATGCTTTTTTAAACACAAGGTAAAAAATAAAGCAACAGATTTATTCAGATGAAATTATGGTTGTTTAAAAAGATTCAGTAGCAATATATTTGAGGAGACAGATATAATAAAAAAGAAGAAATCTGTTTCTTGTAAAAAACCCCAGATTTATTCTATATTTATTATCATTCATTTTACTAATGATGTATCTCATGCAAATTAAGGTGCAGACAGTATATTTTACCATTTTTCTCCATAGACAGCGGATTTTACAAAGGTATTTTGTTGCTTTTTTAACCACCTACTATTTTGCCCACTGCTCCCTGTAAGTCATGCTCCCAGACTTCCGGAGCCCTGGTGTCCCTCCCCCCAGACCCACTGGTCAGCAACAGAGGCCAAACAGAGAGAATGAAGCCCAGAATGATAAAAATTATGCAAGTAGGAAGGGAAAGCAGTAGGCCAGGATTATAAAGCTGGCTGTCTCTGGAAATTTAATTTATTCATTGAGTTCCTCCAAAGCAGGGGACCAGTGTGGGGCGCAGTTTGCACACCAGTAAATGAGCTCCTGGGGACTTTGATGATAACTGATTCTCCACTAAGTTTGTAAAAAATTTTAATCCCAATTCAGAAACAGTGATGAAGCTGGAACATAAAAATCTGATTACATTGCAGAGTTATGCATGAAAAATCAGTAATAAATTTTCATCAACATCCTTAAGAAAAGAAACGCATTTACAAAACTGGCATCTTAAAGACAAGACACTGTTCCAAACTCGGCTTTGAGGCTCCATAGTGTAAATCCAGAATAAATCCACTGAGCTCATTACATTATATAATCAAAGCAGTGCTAATGTATATGTGCACACATAGGGACACACGGTTTCAGAAAAAGGTTCAATAGGGTGAAGCTTATGCTATTTGTTTCAGCAGTACAAGACCCTGTCCAAAATCCCGCGTTAAAATTACTTCAGTGTGGTTTCTTTGTTTTAAATGAAATTGGAACAGAACAGCTCTTAGATATCGCAGCTCTCCCAGCACTGCAGAGATGCAGCAGCAGCAGCAGCATGTGCACTCCAGGAAAAATCACTTCTAGCCTGAGAAATCCCCTCGTCCAGTTCTGCATCCCAGCCACTTCTCCCAGTGCAGATGCCAGCTAGGGGCATTTAGAGTTCGGTGTTCCCACTTGGTAATTTTGTGAATTGAAATTATCTGAGATCTTCAATCCTTCAAGTCACAACAGTACTTTGGGAGTAGATTTACTCTGGGATTCATTTCACTATCCCTGTACTTCCCTTAAGCTTCATGGGAAAGTGCTCTGGTCACATTGCCTGAGTATCAGAAGGAAAAATCTGGGACTGGGAGAATGAAGAACCACCCCATGTAGGAGAAGATTAGATTGAAGAACATCTAAGGAACCTGAAGGTGCACAAGGCCATAGAACTTGATGAGAGGCGTCTGTGTGTCCTGAGGGGCCTGGCAGAGAAAGCAGTTAAGCCACACGCTGACAGGAAAAGGGGAAATGTACCCCTCATTTTTAAAAAGGAAAAAAAGTAAGATCTGGGGAATGAATCTGGGGAATGACGGGCTAGTCGTTCTCACCTCAGTGTCCTGGAAGATCATAGGGCAGATGCTCCTGCAAACTGCTAAGGCACATGGAAGACAAGGGGGTCATTGATCACAACCAACATGGCTTCACTAAAGGAAAATTGTGCCTGGCAAATTTGATGGCCTCCTGTTACAGGGTTACAGCATCAGTGGATGAAGAAAAATGACTGGTGTCATCTACCTGGACTTGTGAAAAGCATTTGCCACTGTCCCTCACCACATCCTTGTCTAAACTGGAGAGACATGGATCTGGTGGATGGACCACTCATGGATAAGAAATTAGCTGGACAGTTGTGCTCAAAGAGTTGCCAACAATAGCTTCATTTCCAAGTGGACAGACTCTCTTACAAGGAGGACTTGAGGGTATTAGTTGATGAGAAGCTCAATATAACCTGTCAATGTGCACTTGTAGCCCAGAAAGTCATCTGCATGTTGGGCTGCATCAAGAGGAGTGTGGCCAGAAGGATGAGGGAGGGGATTCTCCCCCTCTGCTCTGCACCGGTGAAATCCCACTTGGAATGCTGCATCCAGCTCTTGGGCCCCTATCAGAAGAAGGACACGGACCTGCTGGAGCAAGTTCAGAGAAGGGCCATGAAGATGATGTGAGGGCTGGAGCACCACTCCTATGAAGACAGGCTGAGGTAATTGGGGCTTTTCAGACTGGAGAGGAGAAGGCTCTGGAGAGATGTCTGATCAGCTTTCCAGTACCTAAAGGGGGCCTACAAGAAAGCAGGGCAGGTATTGTTTACAAGGGCATGTAGCAATAGGACAAGGGGTAATTGTTTTAAACTGAGAGGAAAGATTTAGGAAAAAACTCTTTACTGTTAGGCTAACCATAAGGATAGCTAAGGTCGATTCCAACCCAAACTATGGATCTATAGTAGCAGAATCCCAATTTTTAATATTAATTAAGAAATAGTGAATTGGGAATTCTATGAATCTATTGTAGCAGCCTTAGTGTGTTTATAGAGGAGACACAGGCAATCCCAGCCTGATGGCAGCCCTGTTGTAGCAGTAGCTGCTTAGTGTTAAACAGAATTGGAAAAAAAAAAAAAACCAGAAAAAGAAAGGGAAAAAAATAATGGTGATGATAGGTCCATGGTCCATAGTCAGAGGTACAGCCATCAGAAAAACTAAGTACTCTCTATATTGTCTATGTCTATATATTAGATTGAAGCTAGTAATTAGTAACAACTTCATTGCAGAGGCAAAAACTGGTCACCTGGCTAAGTACTGTTTGTGAGTAGAAGAAATCATGGTGAGAATCTAAACTAGCTACCCACATTGTCCTTGAGCCTATAAATAAATCTGCATAGCCAGGTGCATGTTCATGCAGAGATGCAGCTACAAGTTCACCTGGCGAGTTTCATCTTTAACTGTTCCTAGTATTAAGCAGGTTTTTGTTGCTCTGCTGTGATAGAAACTTTGCATAGAGTGCATACTTCTATAATCTTTTACATTTCCTGAAAACAAGTTTCAACATCTTTCACAATAGGAGGCAGATAATAGAATTCTCAGTAACCGTAACAGTAAATGGATTTGTAATCTACCCATGATTAAAATTATTTTCATCATGAAGCAGAATTCTCATTATTGCCATTTTAATATTATCAACTATAAAGTGTCTCAGTGATTGATACTATAGACAGCAAACCCCTATATTATGGTAATTAAATCTAAAATGAATCAGCCATCCTTATACGTCTTAGTATAGCACCTGATTATTTAAAAACAATTATATTCTGGTGTCACATAATGGGGCACATCACTTTAAGAAATACACTGGAATAAGAGCTGCTCAGGGTCAAAAAGTTGAGCTATAGGCAAAACAAAAAGAAAAAAAGGACAAATATATTCACAGTTTTAAATAAAGAGGATTTCAATTTGTGAAGACTTTTGGTCTAATCTTTTTATAAATTATAAAACCTTTGCATAAGTCTGATAACAGATATCCAAAATGTAGGCATCTCTTTGTTCCCAGTATTTGCATGAGTGTGTGCTCGCGCAGGCCTGTAAGAGAGGAAAAAAACAAAACCCTTTTGCCTTTAAATGTATTTGTTTTGAAAGAAGCCAAGTCACTGCAAGAACAAAATTAAACTCTCCCCTTTTCAAAAAACGTAGTTGTACTTGCCCCTCTCCAAGTTTTAAAATGACAGGTTAGTGCTGTCTTAAATTTAGGCTAGCTCATGGATTAGTAGCTCTTCAAGACAGATGTCAGTATCTGGAAATGCTAAACTTGGCAAAAATACACAAAAAAATTTTTTTTCACCCTTAACATATAAGATTATTTTATCGGGACAGGAACTCCTCAACTAGAAGAGCATTTATACCCTTTATCCCCTTAATCTTCAGTTGTTTTTAGTGCATTTTACCACTGCCTGCTCTTACAAGTGACTTTTTTCATTTTGGTGAAATTTTAGTACAAAAAAATTCTTTAGTGCCTCTGTTCATTTGCAGATTTCACCAGGCTTGCAAAAGCACACCTGTTGTGCTGTCTGGATTTCCTTTTCTGATCATAGGCTTCTGACAAAGAGGGGGGAAAAGAAAGATTTTTATCAAACACTCTTCACCGGACAATGAATTTTCTTCACCATTTGAATGTATCTGTGGAATGCCTGAGTGATTCATTACAGCAGATTCTGAAGTATGACAATGGGCCGCAGAAATGACTGATGGTATCTTTTTCCTGATTTCATTTCCCTGATCCTCTTCATCCCTTGGCCTGTGTACCTCGATTAATTAGAAACCAGGGATTTTCACTCATCAGCTGATGGGTTTCATGCTCCACTCTGTCACAAATCTGCTGCTTGCACTATCTCTCTTACAGCTGGTGGCTGCTTTAAAAACTTTCTTTTTTCTTTTTTCTTTTTTTTCCCCTTTTTTGAAGCAGTGCTTTGTGACTACAGGTTTAGGCCTTTTTAAGATTCAGACATATTTTTAAAAAGAGATTAAAAATTAAAGTAAAGAAGATTCAAAATCTCTGATTAAGTTAATCCCTATCCAAATGATACTTGTCCAAAAATGAACTTTTTGAAGAGATAATAATGTAAATGTTTCATAGCTCTCAGCTTTCCAAGTTCTTTTTTCAAGATATAATAATTGAAGTATTATGCAAAGGATGAAAGTATATAAATATGATTTTTGTGAAAAAGGCCCATACGCTCAGTTCACATGCATTTTAGTCCTGCCTATACTATATTGTTAAGCCAATTGCATTTCAGATTTCACTTGTATGAGGCACCTTATAATAGGATCCTGCAATAAATCATTGAACCATTATTGTTTCTGGAGGAAATATTTCATAATTGAAAATATGCTGCCCCTTAGGGTATATACCAAATTAAAGTCACATGGTGATATAATCCCTAAGGAAACAAACGATAATTAAATAGTATTTAAAATGCAGAATATTTTGCAATAAAAATCCCCCTCAGAAACTTAAAATAATGTGTGAATCACAGACAACAAACATATCAATTATGTCTACCACAGAAAATGTAACCACTGCTATTTTACTTTCTTATCATTATGTACACCCTCCCAGAATTTTTTCATTTAATTTCTTAATTTATATATTGTCATCAATAAAACAGAGGCTTTCTTTTTCTCCCCCCATTTTTTTTTTTGTGTGAGCAAGGATCATAAGCAGCATAGTCTTTCTGGAATGTCAGACTTTGTGGGCCTCACGTGCTACTGAGAGGGGCAATGCAGAGCCATAGACGTCCATGTCTTTTCTTTCTATGGTTTTAAATAGATAACAAGTCTACAATACAGTTAAACTTAATTATGATTCTTTGAGCCCCTGTGTTATTGATTGATGGCCTAGGTATAAAAGTATATAATGTGCCATGATGCAGCCTTTTGCCAGGCAGGAATTTGCTCAAGCAAGAATATATTCTCTTTATTTGTTTCTTCAGCTTTCCTTTTGTCTCAAAATAAAAGTCAGATGTGTAGAGTTGAAAAATCAAATAGAAAATCAACATTACTGTCAAATTAAAAATTAACTTTAAAATTTTAATTTAATTACCTTAACCCACTAATTTTTATGGGTCCTTTCTACATTAATTGTCTGTAGTTTTTTTGCTTATCAATAGTAGGGTGACCTTACAAAGCAGCCACCAGAAGGTAGGCTGGTGCAGAGAGGATCTTTGTTACCCTGGAGGAATCTGGACCTTGACTATCTGCAGCAGAGGGTCATTTATCTAGTGCCCAGATCCCCCCCTGGAATGCTGAGGTCCCCAGCACAGGAAGAAAATGGACCTGTTGGAACCAGTCCAGAGGAGGTCACCAAGTTGATTAGAGGGATGGAGCATCTCTCCTGTGATGAAAGGCTGAGAGAACTGGGATCATCCAGCCTGGATAAGACTTCATGGTGACCTAATTGTAACCTTCCAGTACCAGAAGGGGACCTACAGGAAAGTTGGACAGGGACATTTTGCAAGAGTATGTAAATAAGTATATAATACGTAATAGAACAAAGAGGAATGGCTTCATACTGAAAGGTGGAAGGCTTAGATTAGCTATGAGGAAAAGAATTCTTTACTGTCAGGGTTGTGAGGCAGTGGGACAGATTGTCCAGAGAGGTTGTGGATGCCTCAACCCCAGGGTGAGGTTGGATGGGGATTTGAGGAACCTGGTCCATTAGCATGCAGTCCTGGTCCATGTGCCCATGGCAGAAGACAGTATCTAGATGAACTTTAACATCCATTTCAACCCATTCTATGATTCTATGATTCAGGTATATAACTGAGTTTGCTGTTTGCAGAGACAGAAATTAATGGGATGTGCTCAGCTATGACTTTCTCAGATGTTGTTCCCTTTTGTAGTATTACATTTATATGAAAAAAACTCAAACATCAGCAGTCAAATTTTTAGACTTTTTTTCTTTGCTGTCATGTTGAAATTAGTTATGATGAGGTTTAAAAATATTCAAAATAATTCAACTTTTATGGGAGAGATTCTGCAGTCAGATGTTTCTAGCCCTTTGACACATTGGAAATTGCACATTGTGTTTCATGGGAATTTGAACATAGACACCTCCTGCTTTTTCATGAAAAAAAAAAGTGGTATTTTGATTAGTCTTGTTTAATATGTTCCTTGATATGTTCCTTAATATGTTACCTGTTGTAACTAATCATCCATGTAAGTCTTGTCTTCTCTTTTTTGCGGTCTCATTTATGCACTACACTCAGTCAGCCAGTTCAGACTGCTAAAACCATTTGTCATTATTCTGAATATCTTTAGTAGATCCCTCTGCTTAACCACATCTGGATCAAGCGTAGAGTTTTTCCCTTGATTAGCCTTATTCTTCACAGCTTTTCCACTCATACCAGCTGCTCCTCCAGCTTTCAGCCTTCTCTGCTTCTGGTGGTGGTGAAAGAGTTGCCTCCAGGACCTCCTCTCAGGAACCTTTGTGTGGTTCAGCCACTCTCAGCACCTTTCTCAGCCCTTGGTGATCAATTCTCCAAAGTATGTTCATGTCTAATTCAGTATGATAATTCTCCACATTCACTTAGGTCTTCAAACATTATCTGCTATCTAAACCCGAGATGGAAATGGAATCATGAATTGATTCCATTTTAAATGATCCCATTGAGATTGAGTCCATGGAGAATAGGGATTTTCCTTGTATTTAAAGTATTAATATGTGCAATAAGTAGAAGAAGTAATTTTTCTGGATAAACTGGATCGATGGGCTGAGGCCAACAGTATGAGGTTCAATAAAGCAAAGTGCCGAGTCCTGCACTTTGGCCACAACAACCCCCTGCAGTGCCACAGGGTGGGGATAGAGTGGCTGGAAAGCTGCCCACAGGAAAAGGACCTTGGGGTGCTGGTTAACAGCTGCTGAACATGAGCCAGGGTGTGCCCAGGTGGCCAAGAACATCAATGACACCTGGCCTGGATCAGCAATGGTGTGGCCAGCAGGACCAGGGCAGGGATTGTCCCCCTGTGCTGGGCACTGGTGAGGCCACACCTTGAGTGCTGTGTCCAGTTCTGGACCCCTCAGTTCAGGAAGGACATTGAGGAGCTGGAGTGAGGCCAGAGAAGGGCAACGGAGACGGGGAAGAGTATAGAGGTGAGGGAGCTGGGCGTGTTAATCCTGGAGAAAGGGAGGCTCAGCCATGATTTTATCATTCTCTAGAACTACCTGAAAGGAGGCTGTAGCTGTGTGGGGATTGACCTCCCAGGCAACAAGTGACAGAACAAGCAGACATTGCCTCAAGCTGTGCCAGGACAGGTTCAGGTTAGATGTCCTGTAAAATTTTTCAATTGAAAGGGTGCCTAGGCATTAGAATGGACTACAAAGGGATTTGGTGGAATCACCGTCCTTGGAAGTGTTTGAGAAATCCCTGGATGTGGCTCTTAGTGCTATGATTTAGTTGACAAGGTGGTGTTTAGTCAAAGGTTGGGGTGGATGATATTGGAGGTCTTTTCCAACCTCAATGATTCTTGACTCCTATGATCATATGATTTTGGACTTTCCTGTGTTTCAGGATATGGAACTCCAGAACTCCAGCTCTTAAAAGAGTAGACACTGCCAGTTGATGGCTTTGTGGATCTCAAGGCACATCTTACTTTCTTCTCTGCCCAGACATGCCATATTAAGTGAATAATTTACATTAGGGGCTTTTATTTATTCATTTATTTTAATCAGCTTTTATGGTCCTTTAGTAGGGAACAGACCATTGTTCCTCTTTACTCTGGTGCATATGGATTCAATTATTGAAATAGTCTCCTTCAGGTTGCTGTAACCATTTACATGAAGTATAGGCACTTGTATTTAGGACTCCAGTTTTCCTATATAGTCAAGTTATGAACATTCAGAAGGTGAGTTAGAGCTCTAAAATCAGCTGTAGGGATGTAAAAAGGGTGACTATTCCTTCTCCTTTCTCACAGTGTTGAACACAGCTTCTGATCCTGACAGCACCTTTCTGAGATTGAGACAATAGTAATATTAGGAAAAAATATAATCAATTTAACAGTCTTTTGAGTCTTGAAAAATTGTGTGTTACAGAAGAAGAAACAACCCTAAGAAACAATATGAAATTGAACATTTATTTTGTTGAATTAAACCCTGATGAACTGAAATCCCAATTATCATTTCATTTGTACCCTGAGATTCATTTCTCTGCAGATTTCAAAAGAACTGCACTAGATCAGTACATCTCTCAGCCCAAGCTTACCAGTCATCATCAACATTATCTTTGTATTTGAAAATTAAAAAGTTAATTAAAAAGCAAGGATGGATAAGAATTTGCATTTCTGATCAAGAAAGTTTTAAAAGTTTTCTCTTGTTATCAGACCTAGTAAGAAAAAAAAAATCATGTGAAACAATTTAACCTGTTTATTAAGGAGTAGAACTTTCTTAGGGTAGGCACCACCTATTTGCTTTTATACAGAGACATTATTCCCTGTATTTTTCTTTGAGCTCAGAAAGACATCAGTAGCTCCTTTTCCAGGTTGCCTAATTCTGAGATTAGAGGTGAATAAAAATGCGAACAAAGGAGCTTTTTGCATGGACACAGAGAATGTTTTGAAAGGATCCCCAAAGGCGGTCAAGTGGTACCATCAAAGCACAAGACAGGGAAGTGACCTGTTGTATCACAGTAGACTCAAAAGGTGGGACAGAAACACTGTCTTTCTAAAACTTTGTTTTTGATAAAGACCCATCCCTGTGCTATCATAGATACCCTAACCAAATCTAATAAACTTGAAAATGCTCCTGTAAACATTCATTGCAGTGCCAAGACATAAGCAAACTACCCCAAAGCAAGCATATATGTGCATGTTTCTCTTTTGTTTGTCTGCTGTGAAGAGGTTGTATTGAGGCTGCTTTCCCTTTGGTAGGATCTGATGTTTTTAGGGATGGAGCACTGTTACACCTGCCTGTAATTCAACTGCCAAGAGGGCAGACTCATTCAATGTTTGCCTTGTTAGAGCCACAGAATATTGTGTGTTGGAAGGGACTCAGAAGGACCATCTAGTCCAACTCTTAAGTAAATGGCTCATACAAGGCCATTATGGATTGAACCTACAGCCTTGGGTTATTACTTCTCCATTAACATTTCTGCTCTGCAGGGAGTTCAAGCTGGTCTGAGTCTGACCAATTCCAAGCAGAACCATCAAAAAAGAGGGGTTTTAAATGCCTGTGCATAATAGAGACATTGGTCAGAATGGGGGAGAAACAGGATTAATAGCAGTGAAGCCAATCAAAAATTGTGCACATGCAAATTCATTATTTTTGGAAAAAAATCATATTCATATTCTGAATTCCTTTTTATAAATTTGATGAAGTACTAATTTTTATCAGAAACAGTAAAACCTTAGAAATCCACAACATCAGCAGTATTTCTCAGAAGAAAAGCATCTGGTGCAATCTCAGTTTGACTGTCCACACAGCATGGTGGACACTGGAAACAAGGGGTCCATTTTTCAAAGGAGTCCATTGTGAAAACAAGGCAAATCTTCTCTTGTTATAACCCTCATCCAGTGTTGTAAGTCTTGAGGACTTTCTGAGCTGGAAGAGGAATCTACTTCCTTGAGTATGACAATTCTAGCAGAATGTTCTCATAAAAATATGTGTCTAATTGCTTTTTTTAACAGATTAATACATTAGGCTTCCACTACATTCTGGTTTCAACCAAACTGTAGAACTGACTGTGTGAACTGTGTAAAGAACTTCCTTCTGTGTAAAAATTTGCATGAATTTTAATTGATAAAATTTTTCTCCTACATGAATAGTGAATAAACATTTTCCTTTTGCTTTCTATGTCTTTCATGATTTTGTGGACATTAATTTCTGTTTCCCAATACTCATTCCTTTCCCAACATGAAAAGTAGTTTTCTATGTAGTCCTTTCTCATAAAAAGTTGGTTTGTACTTTTTTCTTGTCTCTACTTTTTTCTAGTTCTACTATATAATTTTTCAGGTTAAATAACTCACTGTTTATTTTATTACATTTTTATTTTATTTTATTATGATTTCCAAATTACTCTCTGTTTAATATATATGAGTTCTGTGTGTCTGTGCAATGGCATGATATTTTTTGCTTTGCACTTTATTTGTTTCCTAATTATTTTTAATATTTATTTTCTTTTTTGGTTATTGCTAAGGAAATTATATGTTCATATAATTTTTATAACTACAGGATCTTTTTCTTGAATGGCAATGACTAGTTTATAGCCTATAATTTTTTTCTTATTTACATAACCTTGTATTCATCAGTATGAATATCATCTGCCATTTTATTTCTCATTCACAGTGTGACATCCTCCACAAGTCTTCTCAACTTTCATTTTAAGTAATCTGAATAATTTTAGACCATGATTTCTGTACCAAACAGCCTTCCACTGTATTGATACACATATTAAATAACAAAGTCTCTTCAATGATCTATAAGGGGTTCCTCTATTTACTCCTTTGCATTGTAAAAAATAACTATTAATTTCTGATATTTTTAGATGACTTAGAATCATGAGAGTCCAGATTTTATAGTCCTTTGTTGGAAGATTTTTTTAGTGTTCAAGGTAGGTTAAGAGAGTTTTGTCACTTTTATCTATCTATGTTCACTAACTCCACAAAAGAAACTTCCTGTAAGTTAGTGACACACGATTTCTCTCTGCAAATTTTATCTGATAATAATAATTACCTTAATGATATTAAAATATAAGTGTCTTATTCCCAATAATATCTTTATAGTAACACATGACAATTTTTTACTATAACATTCCATCAACTTCCTCAGTGTGGAATACAGATACAAGTTTGCAGTCTATCAGAAATTCTTGAAAACCTTACATTTAAATAAGCATCTTGTCTAATAACTTCTTTCACCCTGATGTGAATCTAGACTCTATACAGTAACCAATTAATATGATAATACTATTAGATTTTATATTTGAGTTCATTCAGAAATAAGTAATAATGACTTGCTAACACTAATTTTTATTAATTTGTTCCAATTCCTAAGAGACCATTTTGGCTGTGTGGATAGAGCATTTGTGAAGTGGAGTCATGCAATCCAAATTTTCTCTTTTGTTGAAGGGTTTGGATGACTAAGCAGAGAAACTAACTTCCCAGGGCATTAGAAGGGACTACTGAACTGACTCTTCTGGTTGAACAGAAATTCCAGGTCATATATATAATTTCCCCTGAAGGAACTAAGATTTATAGTTGAATAGCTGCATAGTGTATGCAATCTGTTGTTCCACACATACACTCCCGGTGTGAATTAGGCTGGTGCAGCTGGTTACATCACATAAAGGCAGTGAGGGGCCAGGTTGGAAATGTTTTTCAGCTTCAAAAATGCGCATAATGTGTATGATGTGCACAATTTACACAATGATATTCAAATTTAGAGACAAGAAAAGTTGGTACAAAAGAGTGGAAAATGAATTGTGGGAAAATGTGATTTTAATTTTTATTTTATTTTTCCTTTTTATGTGTAGTGTTAAAAGTTCCAGCCTCATTTTTTTTTCTGACAGCAAAATATGGATGATGCACTAATCAGCTCATCTTTCCCTTTTTCATCTCCTAAGGTGAGGCTAAACTAACCCATAAAGTGAATGTGAGGTTTGAAACCTGATTTATTTTAATTTCTTGCATAAAGATTCCATGTATATACAGCCAGATTAAAAGTTAAATTCAACCATTGCAAAAAATTATTTTATAACTAAGGAAGAACATGAGACTCAAAGATTTATGTAAAATATCCCTTAAAGTTACAAAGTTAATTTCTGTCACATAATATAAAATTAGTTTTCTCACCTTCTATTAGTATAAGTAAGTCAGCATCTTAGATAACACTATAAGGTTTTCCCAACAGTTTGCAACTGTTGAAATTTACAGTATCAATCATAACTGTACGAGAAAATGCCCTGGTATAATATACTTCAATAAAAATAAAACCACATAAAAAAATATTTGGGCTTAACTACAGTTACTTTTTTTTTGGTATCACTAAGTATCATACTGAAAGCATTCACAGAAATTTCTCTTTACCAAGTACTATCAGTTTTCTTAACAATACTCCTGCCATCACACAGCTGGAGGAAAGGTGGCAGAAGAGGAGGCTGATCAGCCTTGAGTGCACTCCTCTAAGCCCTGAAAATTTTCTGAAGAGAGAGAAGAGCTGATATAACTTTTCCTCCACTATTAGGGTATGACATGGAGCAGATGAGAGAGATTTTCCCTCTGTTTTCCTGTGGATGCTACAAAGGTATAGTGGCTCATAGGATAGGCCTGGGATTGCATCTAGGAGCCTGCTGCACCCATGAGAAAATAGACATGGGAGACCTGTGTCCCACAAAGCTGTGCTGGGATTTCTGTAGTGACATCATAAAGTCTTCCAATACAGAAGAAAATCTGGAATTTCAAAATATGAAATATTGAGTGAGCTTTTTTATCTTCACCTGCCAATTTTACACTGGCATGTTCAGCTATTAATTTTAAAGGGTTACAAATTATATAGACCCTTTGGAGACCTTATGTGATGAGCAGAATAAATCCAGGCATATCTATTGTTTAGTTGCATCATATTGAATGAAATACAATCTCTGTTCATGAAGTACATGTGGCAGTAAATCAATTCCATTCCAACAAACCCCTTTTTAAAAAATTCCTTAAGGATTTTGAAATTATTTTTTAACATCTGGCCTATCTTATATCTGCTTCACCAATCTAACAGTCTCAGTTTCAAAAGAAAATAAATTTCACTGAGATTCACTGGAAGATGACAGATGGATTCTCTCTTAGTGCCTGGATATGAAATAGCAGGTGACACCTGATACATGATAATAAAAGAGCACCCATCAAGTAATGGGCCCCTGGCCTTTATTTTGGTGATGTCATGAGAACACAGGTGGCTTTACCTCTGCATCTCAGCAAAATGGTCTGCATTGTTAGCAGCTTACCAGGGGAACTTTTATCTTCCCATCTGTGGGGTCTCTGCTGTGATAATTTTGGAGTGAAGCCATCTTCACTATTCTGAGAGTTAGGAGCAATTGTCTGCAGGGCTGTTTATCCTGCACTCTGTTGTAAAGGCCGTCTTTTGGGGCTTGCAGTTGTCATCAGTACTGGAACATGTCCTGGACAGTGATTAAGAGATTATAAGAGGAGAAAATTAATTCTTCTGTGCTGTTCAGCTCCCAAATACAAGTCAAGACAGCCAAACTAAAGTTCTAGCAGTTTAAAAACAGCAGAAATCCTTTTTCTCCACCAGCACCACGTATATCATATTTGGTGGTTTGAGAGATAAATTAATTTTTAATATACTGGTACACTTTTACAGAGATATCAGCTAAGGTTTAAAATCACAGAATGACAAAACATGCTGAGTAGGAAGGAACTCACAAGGGTCATTGAATCCAACTCCTGGCCCTGCCCAGGACCATTCTCAAGAGTCACACCGTGTGCCTGAGTCTATTTCCCAAAGGCTGCTTGAACTCTGTTAGGCTTGGTGCTGTAACCACTTCCCTGGGGAGCTGTTCCAGTGCCCAGCCATGCTTTGGGGGAAGAACCTTCATCTACTACCCAACCTAAACCTCTCCTGACACTGTTTCAGACCATTATTTCATGTTCTGCCAGTGGCCACCACAGAGATGAGATCAGTGTCTGCCCCTTCTCTACCCCTCATGAGGAACTGGTAGACTTTGATGTGGTCTCCCCTCAGTCTCCATCCCTCCAGGTTGAACAGACCAAGTGACCTCAGCCTCTCCTCATAAAACTTTGCATCAAGGCCCCTCACCATCTTTGTTGCCCTCCCTTGGACTTTCTTTAATAGTTTAATATCTTTCTTTTCTTTTGGCATCCAAAATTGCTCCAGCACTTGAGGTGAGGCCGCCCCAGTGCAGAGCAGAGCAGGACAATCCCTTGCCTTGCCTGACTGTGATGCTGGGCCTGACGCCCCCCAGGACAGGGTTGGCCCTCCTGACTGTCAGGGCATTGCTGGCTCATGGTCAACTTCCCATTAACCATGATTCGTGTTGGAAGTCTAACTATAATTTATCCCAGAAGTCAAGAAAATATTATAGAATTGTAATATCTCCCCTGTCATTTGCAACCATCATTTCAGTCATTCCTGGAAACGTCCATAAGAAACCCCAAATCTTAAATTAGTCTTTACCTGAAATCATGACACTGAATTCCACTGAGAAACTTACAGGGTCTTTGTGGTTTTTGGATATGACCAAAAAGATTCAGCTCTTAATGAAATTATATTGCAGGATAGTGCAAAGATATTAAATTCACTGAGGTACCAAATTTTCAAGGCTGCACCCCAAAAGTGTCCTTTTGCCTCAGACACCTTTTTATGAATAAAGCCCCAGTTGAAAAACAGCAAGCCATTGTCATGAACACAACTAAGCCGCTCTCATCTCTGTGATGGGATTAGTGGAATTACTTTGATTACTCAGATTCAGGAAAAGGTGTGACCATGGTCAGGATTGTACTGCTAGCCTACCTTTCACAACATCTTCAAAGAAACCAGAATAGCATGTCCTTTACTTAATGCAAAGTACAAAACCCTGCTGTGATGGACTAAAACAGGACTAAAATGAGTTTTGCAGCTAGTGTAAGCAAAAGTGCCTTTCTGATGGGATGCATGCTCTGTGAAATGAGCCTGCCTGTAACACAATGACACATAAAGAGCTCACAAAAACAGCAGTAATCAACTGACAGCTGTGCATCTGGTACAGACATGGTCAAACATGTCACCAAGAATAGTCTGAAGGGTGACAGCAGCACAGCTTTGTAGTAGTCCCACTAAAAATATGTCATCCAGTCACTAAAGATGGTAAGTCATGACCTCATTTGCTGGCAATAGAAAGGCTGTATATCAAGAGTTAGGGAGGAATCACTTTCAAAAATATACCCAAGGGGAAAATGCACTAGCAAAATCATCAGTCTGAATTAAAGGAAATAGCAAGACTCAATGCTATGTGTGGATCAGTTCAGCAAACAGATATTATTGCTCAATACAAAGCACAGGGTAAGACTGTTTCTAACTTTCCAAAAGCAAATACCTCATTTTATTAATCTTGTTTCATTAACAAGGACTTGTTAGCTTTCTCCTTTCAAACAGTTAGTTTTTATATGTTTCTGTTGGGGAATTATATTTTTCCTTTAGCTCTCTTCTTGGTTACAACTGCCTGCAATTCACATTTACAGCTTCAATATATAGAATATACCTTTATGAGTGTGCATCTACCATTTTGACTGTCCCTAAGATTGGTTGCTGTAAAATGCAGCAAGAAAGCATTCTCTTCCTTTGTTCTAATACCTTGATGATCATCTATTTTTCCGCTGTTGTCTTATTTTCACATGTCATTGAGACCAAACTTCTTGCTCTGTCTCAAAAACACATCTTTTTTAAAAACAGATTTCTTTCTCCCACCCACAATCTGGAAGCCTTTGGGCTGAAGATAGTTTTTCCCTTCACAAAAGTCTTGATACTTAGAAACATTCATGTTTTTCATCCAAGCCCCCTCAAATGAGCCAGCCAGCCAGGCAGCCCTGTATCCTTCTCAAAATGGGCAGTGGACCAGTGATTCATGAGGTTTCCAGTTATCTGGAGGAATTCGGTTTTACGATGACATCAGCTAGCTCTTTCAATGAATCCCAAGAGGCCGTATAGATTTGTAAAGATCCAGCTGGAGCAGCAGATCCTGCATAATTTCAGGTAGACTGGGACTTGATCATTCTCACAGGCATGGTCCTTCAGCTCAGGGCACTTGAGATCTCCTTGGTCCACCCTCCGTGTCGAAAACAGAAGCAGAGAATGTGTTTGTCTCAGGTCTTCCTGTTTGTGGGTGACCATTCTCAGCGTGTAATGGGCTGATGTTATTTTTTCCCAGGTTTTCAATATGGAAACTTCTCCTCTTCAGTCTCAACTTCCTCCAGAAACCTTTTTACTTTTCCTTCTTCCAGCAGTAGTTTCTAAACTCGTGCTGTTACTCTGGTCACAGAATACTCGGAAGAAAGCAGAGCAGATGGAAGAAGCCTTTCCATGGTCAGAGCCAGTACACAGAGTATGAGCTACCTGTTCTGTCACCCTCCCCTTCTGGTCACCTCCCAACAGTAGCTTTATTTTTGTGGCTATGGGAAGCCTTATTAAGAATGTATTTGGAGTGGTATTTACAGTCTTTCTTACCAAGAATCAGGACAACATGTTCTGCCTCCAAAGTGCATGTAAGACTCTGAAAGCCATATTTTGGGGATGTTAAATAGAAAAATATGCCTACCTTTTTATTGGTGTTATTTTAAATGTTCAGTCTGCATTCACCAGTGTGAACTTTGGTGTGTGTGATTGTGTCCTGATAATCAGGTTTTGACCAATTCATGTCTTCAAAATATTGAAACATTAATATTTTAACAAAAATGCATCTTTTGAATGATTTACTTATGTGTTATTTCTCTGTTTCCCTGAAGAGTAGGAAAAATATTGTTTGTGCAAGTTCTAGCCCACTACAGCTAATACTATTTCCATAAATACTTACACAAAATAAAAAATGATTTGGGGATGTTTTCATACCAGGGTTTTTCGTCCCGTATACTTTCTGGAAGTGTCTTTTTATTGCCATGAACATCTCATAAAACATATTTTAATGTTGCATGCTCAACAATTGCAGGTATTTATTTTCCAGGAGCTTTCACATCAGAGGCTCTGTATCTACGATTTCACACATCCAACTAGAGAGTAAGAAACAATTATATGAGTCTCCAGTGACCCATTGTAGCTAGAAAAACAACTGAAATAAGAAATTATGGAGAAACAAAAATTCACCAAAAATTGAGTGAACAATTTCAAACACAGATTAAAAGCAAGTTAGGTATTTTCAACAAGCAAGTGGAGAGGCAAAAATATTGAAAAATTGATAAATAACGAAAATTATTCATTATTTATTGAAGGGATTTTTTACACAGTCTAGGGAGTTATACTAGATATGATTTTTCAAGAGGTTTTGCTTAGAGGGCTTCTCTTTGACAATGCTAGACAGTTCAATGTGCCACTTTTTATTAACCTTAAAGGGATCAGGTTCTTTATCATAAAATACACACAAATGGAACCAGACCTGTGTCCTGGAATGCAACGTTATTAACCTCAACAGTTTTAGGTGTGATACTAATTTTTCCATTTTTTTCCAATCTGAAAAAGTCGTCTTGATTATTATAATTCTTATTTAGTACCCAAGCTGTAAGCAAACATTTATGATGTCTGTTTACCAACACTTGAGTGTGCAAAGACAGCTCTGGACAAGCAAATTTTTTCACGAGGCAGTTCTGGAAGACTATTGTTTTATGCAATAATATCTAGTCATATGTGTCTCCAAGTTTTTCATTTAATTCAGCATTACACTATCAAAGTGGCAGTGGACTATCTCAATCACTGCAGATTTTTTCGTCCTTGCTATATAGGCAGCATATGAAAATGGTTTTGCCTGATAAAGCAGAAAGGTATCACTGAATGCTGGAGTTCTCAGCCTGTGTCTTAATCACAAAGCTGCTCACTTTATGGGAAAATTTTTATATTATGGCATGGAACTATAGTAGAAGATCATGTCTGAGCTTATGAATGAAATGTTAACTTTTCTAACTGATCTACTTATTCACTATATATTCAATCTTGCATTCACTGTCCTCTGAGGTACTTGGAAGTCTAAATCAGGATTGCAGGACAGAGAATTGTCCCTGGGGATCACTATGACTGAGCTGAAAGCTCTCATATTTTTAAAGGGTTTATATTGTTGCAATATTTCTCCAGCTTGTTTATATTCTGCCTGTTTCTGGGGATAGGACTGGTAGTACTTCTTGTTTTGAATCTTGTATGATGCTTCCCATTTTAATATTCTGTCTTCACTTTCTGGCATATTTCTCAGGCCTTAAACTTGGGTTTTGAAATGTAAGTTTTCCTGTTGTGTAACTCAGACTGAATAAACTTAGGAAATATGAGTCAAAAAGGGATGCCACTCTATCTCAGATAAAGAACATGGTATCTCTTCAAGGGCTCCCAAGCCCCATTAAATTGTTCTAGTGACCTTTCCTTAAAAGATCTAATGCCCCTGTTCTTGAAATGAGTCTTTCTGTCTTGCCTAAATTACTTGCCAAATTAGTTTGAATCAGATCACAGGCCCTTGAGAGGTGCAGTTTTACAGCTGGAGCCAGCAATGATGCCTGGGCTGCAGGCTTAGGAGTCCTGTCTGTCCTGTGTGCCCAGCAAGAGGAGCTGGACTCTGTCTGTCCCACAAGACCTTGGTTTCTACATTTACCCTGTGTGTACACATGCTCTGTATACAGCAGGCATCAGCTGAAATTACAGACATTGCAAATAACATCCCAACTGCATGTAGGGACCAAGCTGATCTTTGAACAGTCTGCTCTGAGGTGAAGCAGTCTAAAAAACAATCCTGGATGAGTACCAGGAAACAGTAACACATATTAGTGTCAATCTTTCCATGCCTTCTGCAAATATTCCCCTTCTGCAAAATGAGCATAAATAATGCTCCTTCTCAGAAAGGCAGTCTGAAAACCTCATGATGTTGTCACTGCTTATGGAACTGAAGCACCAAGCACCATAGTAAAGTTCATGAAAGGATATGAAATTCTCTCTAAGAAACAAGGCAGCTCTTCACCAATGAAGGAACAGCAAACTGGATAATTGCTCACAAAATATGCAGTGGATAAAACAGAGAGTATGTAATCGAAATATCTTTTCAATAAAGGCATTAATTGTGGTGAAAGAGGCAATGTTAACATTTTATTAGTTTCTGCTAAGGGTCATCGTGCCACCTGAGTACCTTTGTATTAATATTAGCCATATTAATTTACCCATTAATTTATTAATTTATCCATAGTGTAAGATTACTCTGAGCACTGTATACCGTTTCATATTAGTTAGATTTGCTTTTTTTCTCTACTTATCTGTGAGATTTATTTGTTTTAATATATCACCACTTTCCTCCTGAAACAGCTATGGACAATGTGTTCCTTAAGTTTTGAGTTAGTTCTAGTAAACTAATTCTCTACATCACTATGAGTAACTTTGATTATATTTCGCATAAAAACTGTAAAATATTTAATCTGATGTCACAGTCTCACAATATTCAGCTGAGAGTCACTCACTGAGGTACATCATTCATTGAGCCAGCTAGTTCTTTCTCTCCCTATTTTCAAATTACAAAGTCTTTTTTCTAGAAAATTCTTGGCTTTCAAATTACTGGTTAATACTGTAGCAGCAAAGATAAACTTAATAAAATAGATTAAATATGAAAAATGTAATTATGTTTTAAATTAAATGTAAATGTTTAAAAATATAAAACTTTGTAAATGTGTTTTTGCATTTTGTACTGAAACCTCCCATATATATGTATAGAGCAATTGCCCACACATAAAACTGTCTCACAAATTTCAAAGTAATAGTTTGTGTAATTATATTGAATCAGAGGGGTCCTGTTACTTTGTTCATAGCTGGGAAAAAAAGCTTATGTAATACTGAAATGAAATGTTATTACAGTCTCACTTACTCATTCTTGGAATTGGCTTAGTGATTACTTCAACATCGACATCAGTGAAAAACATTTGACATCTGGCCTAGAAAATCAGACAGCAGACCACAGA
The DNA here is from genome assembly GCA_013397245.1 of Thryothorus ludovicianus. NCBI lineage: Eukaryota > Metazoa > Chordata > Aves > Passeriformes > Certhiidae > Thryothorus > Thryothorus ludovicianus. The sequence goes on from VZTB01010714.1 coordinate 1,008,269, forward strand.
GACTTTGATTAAAAAACTTCATGTAATTTTCTCCAATCAGTAAGCTGGCCTATTCTTTTATTAGAATGAAGGCTTCTCTCATCACCTGCAAATTTCTAGGAAGACCTCAGAAAAAAAGGGGAAAAAAAGCAGTTCTACCACTTTTATAATAAATTTCCATTCCAACAAGCAATTGCACAGACTGAAGAGAGCATTGGTTCCACTGAGAAATTGTTCTCTTCTGTTTGCAAAGGGTCAAACATCTGATTTCCACAAGCTTTTTTTGGTATTTATTCCTTTATCAGAGTTTACTATTTCATCCTTCTCTGTTTAATGACTCCTCAGGGGTTTTACACAAGATGCAAATCCGTTTTCTGGAAAAATACAGCAAAACATACAAGCTTTTTCATGTTCTTTGTATGTCACTGAATAATGCAAGCTAGGAATGATATGGGCTGCGTATGCTCATGTTTTTATACCCTTCTCTGGAGCACAACCACTCTGTCATGAGAAAGAATGAACCATTAGCACAGTATTATAACATACATTCGGAAATGAGCTGCACTGCAGTACCATTGTGAATTAACGTCTCAGGCTGACACTTCAACTCACAACGTGAGAGCAAGGCATCCATGAACTCCTGCAAGAAATATTGTAGTAATGAACCCCCTGCACTGCCTTTCCTCTGTGAATCAAATTTCTTCAATGAAACTGATAATTAACTTATTTTCAATGAGCTAATTTCAATGTATATCTTTTCAGCTCCAAGAGTGTTGCTGAAGCCCTTTCAAATGCAGTACCCCTTCTGTCTCTGTTTTGGTGAGAACAAAGTCCTTGCTAATGTAATGCTACAGTAGATTTGCTTACCTCTTAAGAACAATGAGGTATGCTGCAAAATATGATACTACTATCACAACATTCATAATCAAATCCCAATAAAGTTACAAAGCTGGAATAGAAATAAATTATTGTATTTCCCTAAACTCAATGTCACAGTGTAGTCCATATAGAAGGTAATGATCAAAAAAGTCTTGAGAGAAAAACTGTAACAAGTAGACAGAATAAGCTGGCTCCTAGAAACAGAACAAGAAATCCCTCCACCATTGTAAACTGAGGACTGTATTTAATGCCTTACAGATACTGATCATAATCAATCATATTCCAATGCAGATGAGTTTCTCTTGCTCCTGTTGTTTTTTTTTCGAAGCAATCATGCTAGTTCATCCTCTGTAATATAGTCTTTTAATTGTACAACATGTTGATACCTCCAGCTATTTGCAGTCATATTAAAGGAATAAAAAATTTCCCTTATGAAGATGTGCCTAATGGCCCAAACACAACACCTCAAAACATATAACAATATAACATTCACAGAACAGAGCTTTTCCCCCTATATATGTAGGGAAAGAACAACCTGCTTGCTATCAGAGCACAAATACTGTGCACAAATGATCACTGCATCGTGACTGTATTCTTGTAATTCCTTCTTTAACTACTATTGTAAAACACCATGCTTAATTTCCCACTAAAGCATTAGCATATGACTATGAATTTCACAGCATAGAAAACCTATTTTTATAATAGATATAACTAAATCTCATTCAGAAAGATATTGAATAGGATCTATTGCCCTGTTATCCAAAGTCTTGCTACTCTGTTTTATATCCTCAAAATGTTTTGCATTCATGCTACACCCCATTCCACAGTAGTTATTTTTTTAACAGTTAAAGTGCTGTAATTGCTCTGCTAGGGGGTAGGTCAGTTATTCCTTTTGTAATAAACCCAGAATGTTACGTTCTTCTCTCTGTGACAGGGAAAATGGGGACAGAAGTGCACACAATGGACGAAGGTTTTCTCACATGATCTGGGGAAGAAGGGGGATGCACATGGGGCTATGATGAGCTGTATCTTGGGTTTGCTTTGTTCTGCTGCATGGCTGCATCCCCACAGTAAACTATTGCAGAATTGGACATTAATAACTTTACTCTCACTAATTGGTTATGGACTTTATGGTACCAATCAATAAACTAATTAAGCCGGGTCAGTTGGTCTCCTGAGCCCTTCTTAAGAAAAACAAATAGACAATTGTCAAACATGGGTTACAGACACCCCCAGAAGTGAGTGATGTACCTGGAGGATGTGGGCAAACACAGTATGTGGGGCTGGGAGGGGGCACCATTGCCTGTTGGGGAGCTGCTGCTGCTGCTGGAAGCAAGGACACCTATAGAAATACTTGAAGACAATAAAAAAGGCTTTCTGAGAAGAACATTGGCTGGAAATACCTCAGAAATTTCTTCCCCTTGTGCCTCAATCGTTTAAAGTTTCTTTTCAAAAATATATGGAATAGCATTAAAACCAAACCTATGTCTGTCATTGACTTGACCCTTCAAACAGATCTAGCCTATAATATTTCAGCACCTGTCTTAAGTGACTGGGTAAAAAAAAGCAATAGAAGTGGTTTTCCTTTGTTTTCCATTCCTGCCTTGGCAAGCACTGAAGATTATTAAAATTTGCTTCTGTCTGGAACTTCAACAACAGCCATTTGTTTTTCTCTCCATTAGCATATTACAGAAATTTACTTTTTGTTGATTGACCTTGACAATATATGATAAACATGATCATTTTTGTTATATCTGCTTGATGCAATGAATCTGGTAACAGCTGAAATAAAAGAAATATAATCTATGATTGTAGTGAATTGGAGTAAGTGATCCAAGCTACTTCTTTTCGGACTGTCCCATTATAATTCTTGTTCAAGTTATCTGAATATGAATGAAGTGGCACTAAATGTATTTCATCTTCAGAGTAAGTACAATTTGTTTACTGAACTCTACATGGCATTATCAAAAATATAATAATTCTTCATGTAACTGCAGCAAATGCTTGGCACACTGAGCTTCTGAACTAAGCAAGTGGCATATTAGGACTAGACTGAGAGAGGACTCTGCTGTTCTATAATTCTAGAGGTTGGTACATGGTATCAAGCAGCATGATGCTTCTTCTCTTCTTATAATTATTTTTGAATAATTGCATAACTGATATCACAAAGGATTCGAGCTTTTATTATTTTTTTCATATGGATCCTTGAGTAGCCTTGCTGAACATCTGTTGGTTTGTACTGTCATAAGAGGAAAAACCCCTTGTCCTGTAACATTTTATATGTAGCATAAAAGGGTAGTTTAACTCATTTGTTTTAAACAATATAATGATTTGGTTAGATGCTATTTAGCTTCTCCCTTATAAAAAAAATTAATCCTTCTGTCAACAAAATAGTCATCATATTTTTGAAATTTTTCATTTTCTACAGAACGATACAAGTAAGTGATTTTTCTTTTAGCTTTGGATGTAATTAAAACTAAAAATTTGCTTTGGTCAATCTGAAATTTTTTTTCTTACATCAACTATTTTTATGTTATTTTCAGGTATAATGATTTTTTTCTTTAATTTGCACTTGGAGTATTTTATTATGACACAGTTTCAACAATGTACGTTTTGTACTGATACTAAATATGATTTAAATTTGAAACAAAAGCCTACCTTATAGCAAAATAGATGAAAGAAACAATGAAATATTTAATTTGATGAAGATATTATTTTTCTAAATCGCATTCAAAATTGTGGCCCTAATTTCTGTGGGCTTTTTTTTTATTACTGTTCTTTTGTGCATACTTTAAATTTCCAGTCTTAAAATTGACAAAGGCAGTGTGCTAATACAGAGACAACACCACTAGGATGTCTTCTACCTTTTCTGCATTTTCATCTGTAAGATGGAGGGCAGTCTATTGTCTGAAAGAGTAGACATATTATGGAGACTAAGGCTAGCTGTATCTATTGGAAAATGATATATTGGAATGTTTGCTAAGAATGGGTTTGGTACATACTTCTAATGCTATGGATAGCGTTTCATCATGAATCCTTTTTGGAGGGTTTGTCTGTGAGAATTTCATAATCTGTCTCTAAGGGAATTGTATATACAAATGCATTAATTCTTTGTTTGAGTATCTTATGACCATCCAAAATATGGGATCTTGCAGAAGGGTCCTACCTAATCATGTATTTACAAAGTTTATGTTTGTTTGCATACTGTATGGTTGCCAAAATGTCTGGATTTGGGACTGTCGCTGCGCAGCTGAGAGATGAGCTCTGCTATTTTCTGTTCAATAAAGACACTCTAAGGTATCTGTTCCTAGAAAATTTTCTCTCAGGACCATGTTTTAAAGGCTTTTGTAAGATTTTCTCAAGAAAAGTGAATAAAAAGACTTCTTATTATAATGAAAAGGTTTTCTCATCATAACAATTTCAATGGAATTATCTTAAGAGCAATCTTGACTGCATGGCTTAAGTACCTACAAATTTCTTTGTTTATTTTGGATTTTTTTTATGATAGCTATATTCTTGTAAGGCATTTTTCATATTTAGGTATTTATATGAATCCCAAAACTAAGAACACATATAGGGCAAAAAAAATTCACAGATGTAAAATAATCTTGATCTTTATTACAGAAAAAAAGTTTGATCTTTATTATAATGAAAAAAATTGATATAACAAAACAGTGTTTTAGGGACATTGAGTCCCTAAATGATGATGATAAATGGAAAGTCCCTGATGTTAAATGGCAATGAGAAATGAAGGGATATGTTTTGCTGTAGAGTTACACAATTTTCAGAGAAAAAAAACTGACTTTCTTTGCCTTTATTTATCATATAATCCAAGTATATTAAAACACCACATGATCTCCTCCTCTCCTAATGACATCTTACACCTCTGTTTAAATTTAGCTGGCATTTATGGAACATTCAAATTACAGTGTAAACAGTTCTAGGAAATCCCACCACATGATTCTGTAGGAAAATAAAAACAATTTTCATTTATTAGAAATACAATTAACAACAGGTTTTTTCTTTCAGCTCTGACATCATTGTGAATTCTGTTTACATGGCAAAAACAATTTCAGATAATCTTTAGCAGACATATTTTCCTTCTTTTCCAGTATTTGTAAGCTCTCAGCTACTTTGCATAGTACATAGTAATTCTCTCACAAAATATTCATGGGATATCCTGAGCTGGAAGGCACCCATGGGACCATCAATGTCCAGCTCATGGCCCTGCACAGGACCATGCCCCAAGAATCACACCATGTGTCTGAGAGCATTGTCCAAACACTTCTTGAACTCTGGGAAGCTGTTCCAGTGCCCAATCACTCTCTGGGTGAAGAAACTTTTTCTAATATCCAACCTAAATCTTCCGTTATACAACTTCAGTCCATTCCCTTGGATGCCATCACTGGGCATCAGAAAAAAAGATCCGTACCTGCTTGTAAATATCTTACTCATGAGGAATCTGGGCTAAGAAAACTCTCAATTTTCTCCAGGCTGAATAAACCAGGTGACATCAGCCACACCTCGTATCTTCACTGTCTTTGTTGTCCTCCTTTGGACACTCTCTAATGGCTTAATATTCACCTTGTGTTGTGGCACCCAGAGCTGTCCCCAGCACTCGCTGTGAGGCCGCCCCAGCTCAGAGCAGAGCAGGACAATCCCCTCCCTTGCCCAGCTGGCCATGCTGGCCCTGATGCCCCCCAGGACAGGCTTGGCCCTCCTGGCTGCCAGGGCACTGCTGACACAACTCAACCTTCCTCTCACCGGGGTCCCCAGGTCCCTTTCCACGATGCTGGTCTCCAGCCTCATTGCTCAGTCTGTCCATACATCCAGGGTTGCCACAATCCAAGGGCAGAATCCAGCACATGTATTTGTTAAACTTCATGCAGCTGGAGATCGCCCATCCCTCTGATTTGTCGAGGTCTCTCTGCAGGACCTATTATAATGTAGGGTTTAGAATATCTCAGAAGGGCCTGTATTATAGAGTACAAATTTTTCAACATCCACCTGACACAACTCATAAGTTTGTTCAGTAACCAATGTCTTTGAGATCGTGTTGCTGAAAGAGTTTTTATTGGTTCTCCAAATTACTATTTTCACTATAATACTTGCTTAATGATTTGTCACTTTTTTTTGTTCATACAGTTATGCTACTTCTGTGTAGTGGTTTAGAGGAGTTTCTACCAACACAAGTGTAGGGGAATTATTTAAAATCACATACCTAAGAATTGTTTAACTGAAAGCATTCATTAGCATTCTGATTCAGTGAATCTGTAGCAGTTAGAGGAAAGAATGCCACCCACTGAATTATCAATACCAATTCTGTTCACATCCCATGTTTTTCTTACAGATTTCTTAACTTAATACTGATAAACACAAATATGAGATAGTTCTGATGCCTGGGAAGATCACAAGCCAAAGAATTACGATTTCACAATTCATAAAATAGGCAACTGAATTCATAGGCTATTGAAATGAAACACAAAAAATAAGCATTAATACATTTCAAAATACATTGCATTTGAAATAGGATGTAAGTAGAGTTTGAGGAGTTTAATGAGATTAAAATGCTAAGAATCAAAGTAACATCAACAAAGATACTTTAAGTTTGGAAAGGAGATGCTGTTAGATCATAGACCACAATAGTTTTAAATCTCTAAAACCTGAGGCAAGCATAGTTTATTCTGAATTAGACCTGAAACTGAGAAATTTTGATTTTGAAACTACTGAAATAAAATAGTATGCAGAAATATGGCCCAGTGCTGTTTTCCCTGTGTCAGTTTGCCTTCAAGAATGTGCATAACCCAGGGGATATCAAGGCCATGAGGAATCTTCTTACGATGTTTTTTTTCTGATGACAATCATGGTTCTGTTATTCTATTATGCCACCCAGACTAATGCAATAGTCACATTATAGCCATTCACATTCATATGATTTTTTAAAATATATGTTATTACTTGTAAGGTCAGGCCAGCATTTTGGGTGTAACTGTAAATGACCTTTGCTATACTTGATAGTATTTTTTTATACAGCAATGACACTCAAAGGAAGAAACAGTGGAAATCAGTGCAGCTTTCAAATTAAGTAGATAATGGCATTAACATCTGCTGTATAAAACAAAGAGAGCACAACTCCCAGACTCAATTTTTTTGAAATTAGGTCACATCGTAGGAGAATGAAAACCCTCTTCTAAATGATACATCTGAATGTAACAGTACGTTTTCATATCCTATAGTCATTCAAGATAATTTAGAATAAGTAGAACTTTATTTGTCATTTAAATACGCACATTAGCACTGAATGCCATAAAGAAATCTGTGCTTACATTCCACTCCAGCAGAAATATTATCCCATAATTCATATGGAAATTTGCACCTGAAAAACAATGACAAGATTCATTGAGTCCATACTGTTGTTTTGTGTGGTTATATTAGGCATTAAAATAAATTTCTATTTGTGCATTTTAATTTTTTTAATATTCAATTCAACAACAGATACAAATGTTTAGATGCTGTAAATAATACAAAACATAGGCACAAGCAATAATAAGAGAATATATTTTTTTTGAACAAAACTGGCACGCATTTCAAGGGTACTTAAAATAATCAATCATCCAAATAAGAAGATGGACTTCGTAGGATACTGAGTCTCACAGGAGAGGGCACTGATCTGTTAAGCCACATATGATGATAAGTAGAAGAGAGGAAAATTGGCTGGCAACAACTAACATATTGATACTGTGGAAATATTTCCTGGGCATGAAGGGGAAGGGGTGTAGGACTATGGAACCTGCCTTCACCATCATTCAGAGCAGCAGAGGCGGGGAGGGGGCAGCAGGACCATGTGCTGCTGCTGTGCTGTGGCTGGCAGGTGCAAGCCCCCTTAATCTCCCTTACTAGGTGAGCTTGTGATGACAGTCCAGCGCCTTTCAAAGCTGTAAGTACTCAACAATATGGTCAGATAATATTTTAATGACTTAAAAAACTTATGGAAAAAGCCTAGTCTGAAGGAATGTCTATGGGCAGACAGCAACTGTTGCCAGCCTTAAAAATCATCGAGTGTTAATTCATTAATGTAACAAATATTCCTATGGAATTTGTACTGTTTTTTTCTAAGGAGATGTGCAAAGAAAATCACAGCATGATTAACACTGCTTTAAGTTAACTCACATTCTGTCATTGGTGCAAAATATTTTTCTCTGGATTCCCCACCTCTGAAGTGGTGTAAAAACAGCTGCTACTCACAGGATGGTTGTGATTACAGATGGTTAAATTATTTCTCATGATTCGACAAAGAATGTTTTGTTCATTTAGGGCAAGCCATTTACAAACAGAGTTCACACTTCACAAATACATTGTCTGCTCATAATTGTTTAATGAGCAAGACTTACAAAGACCAGAGGTGGAGTTGGCTGTGACTGATTTCCTCTGCTGCAGGATTCCACAGGGCAGTTGGTCATTTTAGCTACACCATTTAGTTTCTGCTCTTCTTAATAAACAAAGTGATTTAAGGAGGAATTGACACCTCTTAAGTAATGACAGCAAGAAAATTATGTTTTCCCATATGGTGGATTTTTTTTATTCAAAGCTCATTGTATTTTTCAGTTCCTTCTGAGAATAGAGACTTGATGGATATCACTGAGGGCCATTCCAAATAACCAAATACTGGACAGTAAGAGCAGGAAACAAGCAGAGAACAAGCAAACAGAATCACGATTTAGAATCTAAGTAGCGTTCCTTGAGCCTGGTCTTACAGTATTTCCTGAGCTCTCACTGCTACTGTGAGGATTAATAGAAAATGTTGAAGGTGCATATTACCATTATCTTCTTAATATATCACATTGTTGGGGTTTTTTATACCTGATTATACCTGATTCTTTTCCTAAGCTTATTTGTCACAACATAAAGAAGGGTTTTTTATGAATACTATTAGCATGGTCTTTCTTGGAGTCCCAGCAAAACAATGAGCACTGCTGTTTGATGATAACATATGATAACTCACATTTATTCAGAGTTCCTACTACTACAATTTGCAGGCCAATCTCTGTCTTTTGGCCTTAATCCCCTCCCTTGCCACTCTTCAATGTGAATGGAAATGTTAGGGAAAGCAGAGAATGAATTGGAACTTTCAAACTTCCATCAAACAAAAAAGCAACAACCAAAAAACCCCTTCATCCTTCTCTCGTTATGGTTTATTGAATCTTCTTTTGTCTTGTTGTATAATAGGAATAATGTTCATGGCACTGGAGTATACACACAATAAATAGCTTCTGTGGTTATCAAACACCTCAGCTTCACTTCAGTATTTAATCACCCACAAAAGCCATTTCTTGCCTTGTATACTTCTCTGCCACAAACATTATCCTGTAGCTAACATACACCCTGGAGTGCCAGACCTTCATTTTGCACTCTGAAAACTGAATTGGAAGAATGAAAAACCCAAGGCTTGCTTTTTAAAATAGCAGTTAAAAAGTTAAAAAGGGGGTAATAGTAATCAAAATCCCCATGCTCCCATTATGTAGTAGAGAGAAAGGGCTGTCTTAAACGGTCTCCCAAAATTACCTGCTGGATGGATTCCAAGAAAAAAACATAGTTATGATAGACATATGTGAGCAAATTATGATAATAACTTGGTTCTGGGAGGAATTAACTTTTCTCCCATGTTAGAAATAACCCTAACAGAGCCAAAAATGCTCTTCATAACACAATTTTGAGACGTATCAAACAATAAATATAAACGGCTCTCTCAAGCTGCATTGGCAGACCCTAAATGTTAATGACCAGAAAGGCATAAAGAAACATAATGTAAAAATAATATTCCCCTTGATCTTCTTCCCTGCCTTTTCCACATATGTCTCTACACTGTTCCACAGTTTGCTCCTTTAAACTCTTGACAGCACTGGAGAGCCCCTGGGATGCTCAAAACTGGTGAGCTTCTTTTATTCTTGGGCAGTTCTGCGTTAGCAAACTGTGTGCTCCTGGTCAGTCCAGCTCTACTCTTTATTCATTTCACCTATGATCACCCTGATCAACTGTGTTTGGTCAAAATAAGGTATTCCAGTTCCTACTTGGATATTTGTGGCTTCTAAGTACTTAGTCAAAAAATGAGACATGAGAGAGAACTGAGCCTGTAGGAAAGCAATGCATTGAATAAAACTTTTTCTATTAATGTCAGAAAAGAAATATTCTGGGAGAGCATGAAAACAAAGAAAATGCTTCTGAAGAGAAAGAAGAAAAAAATGAGGCAAGGATGGAAGGTAGAAAAAAAGAGAATGATAATGGAATCTCTACAGAGAGAAAGTAGTAACATATTTTCTTGACCAGAGAAATTAATGGATCAGCAAAAGGAAGAGAGGTCATGCTATAAAGAGAAAAGTAGAAATGACAAAAGAAGAAGGAAAAACCAAAGTTCCACAGTGACTGAAAGTAGAACTGAAGTTTAGTAAGAAGGGAAAGGCATTATAATACTGGAAAGAGGGACAGAGAACTGGAAATGAGTAAGAGAAGGTCAAAAGAGAAAGAAGGGATGAAAGAAAAAAGCTAGATAGAGAGAAGAACAAAGCAGCTAATGTTTGGCTGATGGATGAATTTTTCAGTGCTTTGGCCACTGTGAAATTATGAAAATGAAAACCCAGGAGCTACTGTTTTGTGCATTCTCTTGTATAAGCTAGAGTTGGATGAGAAACACTATGTACATGAAAGTAATGAGAGCTTGCACTGGAGCTTACCTTTTTTCCCACTTTTTTTTTTTATTTACTATGAATTTGTTAACTTAATTTCAAGGGAAGAACTATAAGGTGAAACTTCAAGATGAGTGAGCCTGCCCTGGTGCATGTTAGCAGCCTTCCCCTGTCTCTTTAGAAGGAATTTAAATGCAATACTTAGTTGGCTTCTGCCTGCATGAGAAGGGAGGCTGCTCCAGGTCCAAAACATGGCACAGGAAGCACTTTAGAGGGAGACATTGTTTGAGCTGTTTCTTCTAGAAAAGCAGAGGTATTTGGAATGTTACACAAAAGTTTCAATTTTAATTTCCAGTATCTGTGTTTTCAGGTTTGGTCATAATATGAGGCTCACCGAGAAAGGCTTGTTTAAGAAGAAGGTTGCACATTTACTGTGTTAGATAATATGATGCATTGCAGCTTTGCCACTCTGTCTCCAGAAGACTTGAAGAGAGACAGGTAGTGTGAATTCAGGAATATGTCAATTCAGATATACTATTGAAAGGTTAATTTTAATTAAAGATATCAGCTGGTGGAGGGAAGGATTTACACCAGGTAGTCACCCTGCCCCCTCTCCTGCATAGCACACATCCAGCTGCAGGAAACAAGGAAGGAAGTCATCTCAAGGGGGAAGTGAACAGAGAGATTTATTTTCTGCTGTGTTGAACTTTGTCATGTTAAAGCATCCTGCCATCTAATGGAATTCCCAATCCTGATTCGGTCAGTTCTCAGGGGTGGATATTGCGAATCATATTCATGAAAGCAGGATGATGACCATTTTAAGGAGAGGGTTTTATTTATATTAATATCATTTGAGTACCTAAAAAATCACTATTTTTTTGCCTTTATCCATTCACTAGCCCAAATAAATACTGCATTATGTCATAAAGATTCACGTGATAGACAGAAGAGGTTCTGTTGCAGGTCACTTCACAGCCAAAAGCATTCTCTGGGAAAGAAAAAGATGTCATCTAAGGGCCCCAACAGGAAGGAAAGATTTGAAGCTGGACATTCCACAGTCCAAATTAATAGAAAAGCACAGACTCTTTAGGTAAAAATGTGAATGCAGTCACTCTACTCTGCTCTTTTTCTGTGTTATCCAAGCCTGATAGATCCAGTTGTACTAGTGACATAGAGGAAGACTGACCTGTGACTATTTAGCACACAGAGTGAGCCTAGGTTCTTTGGTCTCCCTGGATTTAGGAGTTTATTGCTTTCTCAAGGTGTCAGGGAAGCTGAGGTACATACAGGATTAGACAAGGTGATACAGTGTCATTAGATACCATCCATACCTGCCTATATGTTGGACTCAGGTACCAAAGGAGGCACTGTGATCATTAAATTTCCTTTATAAATTGAGCCTCATGTTCTGTCAGCATCCTTTTTCCTCTCACAAATTTTCATTTTGATTGGTCTTTTTTTTTTTGTACAACCTAGTTGCTATTCTTTGTTGTTTCTATAAACATGTAAAATTACCCTATTTTATAGAAATGTAAGTCGCTTAAGTCAACTAAAAATATTAGATCTATTCAATACCCTCAAGATAAAACAGCTGTATAAGCTTTAACCCTTTTGCTAGTCTCTGTTTATTATCCCTACTTACTTAACTCACAAGCTGAAATAACTTCCTTGTCCTGAGCCATGCACTTCTGACCCAGCTTCAATATCTTCAGTTTGGCATTCTCACTATTTTTTCAGCACATTATAAGTGGAACTGGAAACAAGTCCTGTCATATACCAGACACTGCTGATTTCAAGGACTTACAGCTTAGCCAAATTTCATCTCTTTGGGATAAAACAATGTTGTATGCCTTCTGTCTGACCTAGGCTTGATTCTTTGACAAAATATCAGAAAGAGTAATTGAGCCCTGTATTGCTCATTTTGAGAAATACTGGTATCATTGCTATGAATAATGTCACCTTTTCTTTGCACTAAGGCATGGACTGTGGCTTGGACTAAGTGACCTTTGTGTCCAGCCACAAGCAAGATAAAGCCAGCCTGCCTAAGACTGCCTGTCATCTCATTTGGATGTGCTGTTGAAAGTCAGACCACTTAAATGGTGATATGTGCCAGTGTAGGTGCTCAAGGTGTGGAAGCAGTCCAACTAATCTTATTTTCTCCCATGGCCTGCTCTCCAGCTGGAGTCTTACAGTCACCAGGATAGGAGGGCAAGAGAGATGCAGAAATTAGTCCTCTTCCTACAAATGTGCAGCCAGTGTAAATTTGCTAGTCCCAGATCTGCAACTGAACAATGCAAAACAATTTTTCCCTAACAAAATTTGTCCCAGTTTTTGCTGGTCAGTGGGATGAAGCCTTCTAAGATCATGGCAGGGAGGCCACAAGTGGCTACAGAAAAGCTTTCATGTGATCAGCTGAAATGAGAGGAGTCAGGGACTTGAGCACAGTCCCCAGAATGAAAAAATGGCACCAAGTGACTCATCAGACCTGGGATAAGAAAGGTCAGATGTCTGTGTACAGGATGGATGTGAAATGACACTAGATATCAGGAGGAAATTTTTTACTGTGAGGGTGGTGAGGCACTGGAGCAGGTTGTCCAGAAAAGCTGTGGCTGCCCTGGAATTATTTGAGGCCAGTCTGGATGGAATTTAGAGCAATCTGGCCTAGTGAGAGATGCTCCTGCATAAAGAGGGCGGGTTGGAAATAAGGGATCTTTAAGGTCCCTTCCAATCCGAACCACTCTATGGTTCTATGATTCAGACAAAAGAGAAAAGGATTGAACCAAAGCAAAATGTATTGCATAAAGTACCAGGATTGAATGATGCTGGACAATTACTTAACCCAGATTTTTAACAATATTTCACTAAGTATATTAATTTCCTGGGATTTAAATTCAGAATGGGATGTTTATCTTGTGGAAATGGTAAACCATTTTGTCTAACCGAAATGAAGGACAGGTTTCTACATGTGCAGGGATGCCACAGAGTTCTCCCAAGGATTCATAAAAATCAGATCCTAGGTATATCTGGTTGACAATTAGAGCAAGCTTTCTATTTTCATCATAATTTGTTTCATCTTTAGCCTGTAAATAATAACAGCACCACAATTACCCACATGATGAGACTTTTTGAGAAAAACTAATTGGTCAAGCACTCAGATGCACTGCTGGCAGGGCAGGATTTGTAGGAGGCATTGCATGGCATGCACTTGCAGGTGTTGTACCTCCATCTTACAACACTGCAGCAGTTGCATGGCTCTCCCCACTGCTGTTACAGCTACCAGTGAGCACCGAGGAGGAACCCAAAAATAACTGGCTGCCTTCAGGGAAGGTATGAAAAGTGTGCTATAAATACAGTCTCAGAGCACACACTGAGCATGGAGGGGACAAAAAATGCAGAAAAAAGCTCATGAAGTGGGGATTGTCCATCAGGTATGATGAATGACAAAAGGTTTTACGCTCAGCTAGGAGTTAGCCATGAATCAGGGCTGCAGAATAAATGCAAAAAATTAGCCAGATCAATGATGCCCAAGCCATATTTTCTAGCATTTGAGAGCCTGACTCTGAAAACCTTAATGAAGTTTTTCAAAGCCTTTCTTTGTGTGTATGTATATGTATTTATGAATTTAAGTACTTCACTCGGTCACTTTTATAAGCTACTTTTGTTCCTTACTTTTTGCATATATTCATTAGTCTTCATTTTTATTTAAAATTAAATGGAAAGAGTATTCTGATATCAATGATAATGGTACTTTATTAAAGACTATTATCTAAAGATGACACCTGATATTTATAGTGTCTGCATTCATTATGGTGGCATCATAATACTGCAATTATTTGATATAATAAAAGGTATTACTTCTCTGTGTAAATCTCACCCCAATTCAAGTAACCAATTTGGCTCATTGATTCTTCCTACCAGGAGTATCCATCCACCAATGATTTCCTGTAAATTTAACCATGATAATAAGGAGACTAGGCCATGTTCATTCTTTGTTACCTTCATCAAAGGCAATGTATAAAGGATATATTTGACCTTATTATCTTTAACTCAATGTTAAATTTATAATAACATTCATGAAGATGTTTAACTCCAAGATGACACCAGACCCAGATTAAAACCATTAGTGAACAAAATCAACATATAATTATTTTAGGAGTACAGGCTGTTGCAGAAAGCTTGCAAATTCAGCCTAGAACGAGATGAAAAATTTTTAAAATGCAGAGAATGAAAGTGAATATTAGTGTAAAAAAAGCATTGCAGTAAAGCCAAAGTGTGGTAGATGCAAGTACCAAAATGCTTTCTTGAGTAAGACAGATAAGCAAAGTTTGGTGTTTCTGTTTATTAGGATTGTGTTGATTAATGCAAGAGGGGTTTTGGAAAAACCATGTAAGAGATACTACATTTAAACAGGAAACAGATGGCCCTTAACTGGGCATGCAGGTGAGGAAACAGTGGCTTCCTAATTTCACTGAGCCAGCAAAACAAGAAGAAATGTAATGCCCTCTTTGTTCCCTTCAGTCCAGTGTATCCTCAGCTGAATTAGATATTACTTTTTAGCTCTTTAAAACGTATTTTAATTTTTTTACAGATACTCATAACAAGATTACATTCTGACCATGGGCTCATTTCTGATGAGTAACCTTCCTAATTGTGTATTTTCAGAGATGCAAACCATTCCTGCTGAATTACACATGTGGTGGTACAACAGCAAACAACAGAAATCTGTGCTAAGTCAACTATTTGCAAGGCATGATGGGCCTGGAAGAAACCACAATAATTTATAGAATGCATTAAAACTGGATTGCAAGGAAATTTATGATAGGCAGACGCACAATAATGAAAAAAACACAAAGATTAATTAACATAAAAATTCTAGCTGTCATATTTCTCTAAGTAGAAATAATTACAAGGCAATTTTATTTCACTGAATGAACCTCCAAATGGGCACAGAGTAAAGTCAACATGAAAATGAAAGTCACCTTTAGACGAGTAAAAGAACAGGTCACAAACTATCTGAGTGGGCTGGTAGTAATGCAATTTTTTAATAAAATGAAACTGCACTAAGTAACAGTATGAAGTTAAGGATGTAAAAAAAAAATTCAAAGGATTTTTAAAAATCTATTTTCCTTGCCTTTTTGGAGATATATGAAAAAATAAAAAAGCAACCGTAAAAATAAATGCCTGAAGAAAGGGGAAGGAACAGTTGTTTTATTTTTTTTATTGACAAAGATTCTGTATAAAGTGGTCTAATCTTGATCTGTATAACAGTATATAAATATATATATTTATGCAACAGTATATAAGCACACATATATATATGTAACAGTATATTAAAAAAATCATATATACATATTTATTTACCCCCCAAAAATATACAAAATCAAACACAAAAGGCCATATCTTAGGTTCAAATTGGAATGAAAGAAGTCAAAGTTTTCCCAGAATTTTGAGTTTAGTCTCTTTTGCATTGCTCCGAATGAAAAGGCACCACACTGAAGTCAGTAAAATCCCATCTCTGACACTGGGTAAGGGGAAAGAGGAATATATTCCTCCAGCTGACCTGGAAAACAAAATCTGAATATCTTTTGTTAAGTCACTCTACATCTGCAACCTGTGACTACTGTTGTATTGGATGTGGCTGATGACACTGCAGTGGGAAGTGGAATGTTTTATAGAGAAAATGTCTGTGACAGAGCACTGGGGAGGCTGACCTGTATGCCCTGCTTTCATCCTCTCTAATTAAGCTGGAGCAGATACATTCCTCGTCGAAATTGATAGCTGGTGGCAGATCCAAACGAATTTTCACATATTTCTGATGATGTACAATACAGTCTTGTTGTTTATGCAGCATCATGCTGTATGCCAACATGATGCACTGTACCATGTGAGACTGGCAAACTTACAAAGGAGAGCAGGAACAATTTTAATAGCTTTCTTTCAGATTGGATTGGAGGTATCTGATCTAAATGTTAGGTGATTTCTCTTGAAGTACGTATCAGTAAAGGCTGATGATTTAAACATCTCCAAATACTTTTAATCTTCAGATATTTTAGTGCCAAGTTCTTTTTAGTGAATATAATGGATTTCAATGTTGAGAGCAATGAAGATGGTGGGGTTTTCATATACATGCAGCTCCAGGCTTCTTGAATGCCCTTTGAAATGTAGTAGAACAAAGATGCTTTCTTCTCTGTTTTAGCCAAATGGAAGTGAGGGTTTATTTACATTTAGACTCATTTAAGGATATATTTCTTCCTCTGCATTGTATCTAAATTATTATAGTTAGGAAATCCAAATGGCCTTTATGTACTGTTTAAAATCTATTTTTAAGCTCATTACATTAACTATCTCATCAATTCTTAGCTAGTTTTCTATACATAAATATTTTGATTGGAATCCAGTTCCCGAAATTTGCACCAAAAACTTTTCTCCTATATTTGTATTTTTGTATTACTGATCTTTTTTCCTTTATGTAAATTTGATTAAAATGTTAATATTTCTAATGGAGAGAAGGATTGTGGTCTTGTGGCTAGACCACAAGGCCAAAAAGAGAAGTGTGTATGAAATAAGCCTCTGGTTTGTAACTTACACCCCTCACATATCTGTTCTGCTTGCATTGTTTCCCTGTCCTATCATGGACCTCCAGCTTCCTTCTTCTGGCTTCTTATCCTGGGAGTTGCACTTTCTTGGGCTATCATTAATGTCACTTAAATGGTTGCATGGATCATCTTGTATTTCTTTTCTACATTTTGGACTGCAAATCAGGAGTCAAAGACATTTACTCTTTGTTCACAATTGGGTTCTTCAAGTTCTCCAGTCTTTCAGTCTAGTGTGTTATTATTTGCTTCACAGAACTGCTGCAATATTTCAGTAACTCATTTTTGTTATTAAAGCATATATGGGAGCATTGATGATGCCCCCTCCTTCATGTGCATCTGAAGACTGCATCTTCAAACAACAGATCTGCACAAAAAGATCTCTGACATCTTGTATGACATTAAAGCAGCAAGGCAGCGATCTCAGTGTAAAGTGCCACATTTTCAAAATCACCTCACCAATCAGCAGTTCCTAAAATTTGGCCTCAATTACATGAACTGAGCTCTTTGAAGGACCGTCCTGATTTGTATTGAATGTGCACATTAATCAAACATGGAGAGTGTGGCATGCTGACAATACTTTGTTCTGTAAAAATGTATCTCTCCTGATAATGCCTGAATTTGTTTTGCTCTGAACCAGCTGTGAACTCACACTGATGAGTGTGAAGTAGGTATGAGATTATTCCAAACCAGAAGAGCTTTTATTTTATATCCACTTTCAACCAGTGATGAACCTATGCAAGGAACAAAAACATGTGTGCTCTAACTAGTCCAAATCTTGCATATGGTTACGTGTCTGGACACTTTTTTTTGCAGAAGGATGAAGCATGGTGGGAGGCTCTGCAGGTCTGTGCTCCTCTGCTCAATGCAGGGCTCAGCAACTGAGCAGCTGAACAAAGCCAGCCTGTTCTGAAAGAGAAGAAGCAGTGGTTACTTAAAATGAAAAAGATAAATATCATGAACAGGTTCCTTAGGGCAAGCAAGTGAAACAGCCAAGTAAGTTGTAGTAAATAAAGGAAATGTCATTTGTAAGTCTTATAAATACAATACCATTATTAGCTTTAGTAATAAATAAAATGTGCTGTACTATCTGCAATGGTTACATGCGTTGAGACTATTATTTTTGGTGGCTAGTTGTAAAGGTTCTGCTGCATTGTTGAAATAATAGCTGAAATAGCTGAAATAGAATCTGGGTGGTGATGAGCCTTTTCCTTCTCCAGGCTTCCTTTAACTGCCTATTGTTCAGCAATTTTTATAGACCTTGTAAAAACTGGAATTCCCTATCCTACTAATGAGACATTAATATGCAAAATGGGGTGATACAAAATGCAATATTTTTATGAAATGAGCTGTATTCCTGCAATCCTCAAAACAGCAATATCCCTTGATCATATCCACTCCATGATTTTACCTTGCCTGACATTGGATTTGTGATGTGGCAAAATTAATGCATTAAGACAATAATTTAGCAAACACTGTCCAAGAATGTGCAAATCCACTAAAATAGAAATATTAATATTATTTTATGTTGCGTGTTATTTTACTATATATATATATAAACTTGTTCTGTTCTGGTTATCTGTTTTCAAAATATGATTCTAGGCTTTAATAAGAAAGCCTAGAATCATTATTTTTAGTAAGAAATAAGGGGAGATCATGAATGTTGACAAAAATATATCCAAGTATACTCTGAGAGATTAAAAGGGAATTAAACAAATTAAAGCTTGGTAGTGATTTGTAAATTGCAATGAGCAATTCAAGAAACACTGAAAATAGAAGCAGCAGTGGCATATGCAGTATTTGAACATCCTATATTTTGTGACTGTGCCATCAAAGTCCAATACAAACAGAGTTTGCTGTACCTAGAGAAACACTTTGTGCAAAAACACTATGTATTTAACAATCTAGATGTTCAGTTATGATGAATGTCAACAAAAGCAGCCACAAGAATGACCCTCCTGACTGCACTTCAAAATCTTGCCAAGAAATGTATTCCTCATACTGTCATAAACAATCTACCTTCATTGTCTACTGATAAACATTTCCTATCCATTCTTTTGAAGCACAAAATATTGACATACAATGAGATAACAGTAGGTAGTCTAAAATAAAATCCATTTGTGTTAACTCTTATGTTCAATGTGTACTTTCCTAAAAAATAAAGTGATTTTTAATTTTCATAAGCATTTTTAATTTTCAAATGCTGTGAAGTGCTAAGGGTGTTTCAACTGTTGAACATCATAGCAGCATTATAATTTTCCAGTTGTGACACAGCTATTTTGTGCAAAGGTGATGCTCCTAAATTGGAAGCATAGTCTGAAAAAAATACCCCAAAAACAAGAATACTGTTTCATCATGCAGCAGTCATAGAGTGGTTTTCTGTTCTTTAGCTGAACTGGTAGAATTTGAGTCAGAGCATCCTGCCAGTTATCAGTAAAAAACTGATCCATAGTCTCTAAGAACCCTGTATCTCTAAACACATTATTTATCAATAAATTTGCCTACTTTGTATTAACAGCTATACTGGTCATGTTTACAATGTCAGGAATGCTTACTGAATTAAGCATAGTTGTCATGCAGATAATAGTATTAAACCATTGCTATTAATATTGACTCACTACAGTTCCCAACCATGCTTTAAATGCATGGAATCCTACCATAGATAAACAGAACACATTAAAAAGTTTCTATAAATGTGGATTAATCATATTGTGCTATATTTAACTGATGTCTAAGTCAAATGGGTGTTTCAGAAGAAAAAAGAAAGAGGTTCCACATGCATTGATGTTTCATCTCGGATTAGTGATGCGTCAACAATCATGGAACACTTTCTAAATAAAATTTCAAGGCTTTTTTAATGTTTTTTGTTGAAGGTTTTCTGAACATGTATCATATCTTGTCCAGTTTATAAGAGAGACTTAACTTCTACCACATCCCTTTTACAGCTTGAAAGAGTTAAAAAAAACCTGGCACATATATATTAGTCATAATTATAAAGGCAATTGTGTAAGCCAGACACTGGGGCTCTGTGTCCATACTAGACTATTGTCACTAACTCTGATAATACACAGAAATACAGGTATGTTTGTGGCAATTATAATACACAGAAATGCAGATATATTAAGAACAATTTCCAAGGAGATAGGAATAATAGAGTTGAGATTCATATTATTTCCAGACTCAGAGAAAGAAGCGATGAGAGAAACAATCACAAATTCAGTTTTGTTTTTCTTTACCCAGTAAATTAGAAAGGCTTATTTCTAAAAACATCAATTTTTCTAATACTGTGTATAATATTTACTCAAAGATACTACATTGCTAAGACATCTCTCTGAGTCACAATAGCTGAATTTTGCAGTGTCTTCCCAAATAAACACTCATAGCCCCAGCACCTGCTGCTTGGAGTCTGTAACGAAATGCATTTGTGAGTAAGGTAAAAATCTCTTAGGAAAACTGGCAACAGCACCCAAGAATCTTCAAGATGTAGGGAAAAGTGTGTCATTTTCTCACCAATAATCTGCACTTTTATCTTACATGAAACAATTTTTCACAAAAAAGTCTGCTCTCCTTGTATTTGATAAAGAAGAAGAATTAGAAATAGGTCCAATTTCCTTTTGAAAAACAGGCTTCTTCTGCTTTTGATTGGCCTCTATACAAGAAGACAGATAATAAATATAATGATTTGTATTGAAAAGAAAACTGTAAGGATAATGGCCCAAACAGTGTACTTTTTTTATAATGTTACCATAGTAAATAATAGCAGCATAGTTCATATAGTTATAGTTATGGCTGCACCCGTGTTTCCATTATAAATCCTATTTTTCACAAGTTTATAATTTCATTTTAATAAATTTTCCCTTGAATGAACGGCAACATAGAAGGTTTCAAAAAGCAATGTTTCTCCTTAATTAAAAAAATAATTTTTTGGCTAGTCTCAAGCCATCTGTTAATCAAAAAGAACAATTTACTTGTTTATAACAATGTTTTGCACCATCTAACAGAAAAAAAACCCCAACCTCAAATGAAGTAATGAAACGAGGCAATTGATTAACCTATAGCAAACTGTCATCAGTCTTGATTGTGAAACAAGTTCTTTTCTCATCTGCTAAATTTATTTTTTGACTACACATACTAATACCTCCTCCAAGCCCCCATTCTGCAGTTAAGCATATGCTTAAACTCCCTCTTCAATAGGAATGCTTTCCAGAGCTCAGACCCTAGAAATATATACATATTTAATTAGGTGGTAGTGCTTGAAGATAATTCAATCCTCTCCAAGCAGCATGGGGTTTTACTGACTTCTGCATGTCTAACAGCAGTGTGTGTGTTTGTGTCTGTGTATTAATGATCAAATATTGCATTCCTCCCTCCACACTACTCCTGTATCTTGATGGGCATGTTTTCTAACCAAGGAAAGGTGAAGGTACACCTCAATATCTGCTTAAGCCTACAATGCCTCTGCAGACAGCACTTACTAATTTCCCTAAGTATTTTACATTGCATGGTCTGAGCAAAATGATGGCTTGTTTACCATGTATTCATTTGATTGGTCTGTGTCATAGCTCTGGAATTACTTAAATGCAGAGATGTGTGTTAATGGGGAATATTATTCATTAAACATAATGGCAAAGGATCTATTTTCCTACATATTAATATAGTATAGTGTTTCACAGTACTATGCTGATCGATTTTACTTTACATGACTAGATATAATAGTGACATAATTTATTAGTGACAGAATTTAACACTCTAAATATAAAAATAATATTTTATCATTGAATAACAATATATAAAAACCAGAGGTGCAGGGAGCAACGTTTTAAGAGTCATTCTTAGGAAATTTGGAAAAGATGTCTGGACAGGATCTCCTGTAAACAAGTCAAAAACCAAACCTGGGCAAGCACCAAAACATCAAAGGCCCCTAGCAAGAGCCACTGATTAATACTCTGCAACAGCCCTTCTAGTTTCTCCTTTTCAGAAAGGGACATACCTGCTGTGCTACCCAAAGACTCTCTGCAGCTGCTGAGACCATCAGGGTCTTCTGCAAAGCGGAGGTGGGATAATCCTATTGAGGGGAGGTGGGATAACTGCTGTCGTATGCAGGGGATGCAGCGTTGTGCTAAGACTTCTCAAGTGCTCCGTGGATTATGAGGACTCTGTCTGTGAATATACTTTACATTCAGGGTGCTGCATGAATTCTGGTCTAAAAATAGGATTCAGCTTTTATTCTTTCATCCTGCACACCAGACTCATTCTTGGCCTTTATGCACTAGAGCATCTGCACTTATATTCAGTGGAGGTGCTGCCTTCCCACCGCTCAAGGAGGCTCCATGCCAAAAAAGATGGTTTGTGCCAACTGCTGGTGTCTGTAGGTGGGGACTCAGGGTGAGTGGAAGGGACAATGCAAAGTTATGGGGCAGCAATATGGGGGCATCACTATGCCATGGGACTCCCCTCACACAGTCACATTCCTTGTCTCATCCTCTTCCTCCCTGCTTGCTCTGATGTGAGGTCCCATGTACTGGAAATACAATAACTAAAGAGAGCACTGTGCAAGGAACATTACAGCTAAAAGAAGAATACTAATAAAATATAGGAGCCTCCATATTACCTCTTGCCTGCATGATAAACAGCTCTACAAATGTTAATTTCTGCAATGTTACTAGAAGTACAAACAGTACATATTGCTTCAATGCTGCTGCACACGGCTTGTGCATTTAGGGGGAATGTGTTTAGTTTTTCTATTTATTTACTAGGGACACAAATTTTAACAACATGAAATATTTTGCTTGTATGATATGAACACCAATAGTTTAACATAAACTATGGAAGGAATCCAGGCTGTGTTGACATATTTTATGAATGTTATGGGATGCCAGATTGGAGGTGTACATCTGTGTGGGTTGGCCAGTCATCCCACTGCCGTCTGTGTATCTGTATGCTTAAATGAATTAGCTATTATAAAAACACTGCATAAACAAGTTTAATGCTGTACACTTTCCTTTTTCTGAGCTAAATGTATCTGAATCACAGCAAAGCAAGCTAACAATGCTATTCAATTACTCTTTCACTACGCTCATGTAAAAAGTTGGAAAGCTGTGCACCTTAAACTATTTCATCTCCAACACTGATGGAGTCCCTTTGACTCCATCTCCCTCCATGTCATTGGCAGCAATCTTCTTGCAGCCCCTCATGGCAGGAAGTACCACTGCACAATGCTGCAGTCAAAATCACTACCCAGTGATTGCCATCCACAAGGTCATTCAAGGTCGCTGAAATCCCTTCCAACCCGCTCAGCCTGGAGCAATGACTGCCAGAAAGCAGCACCAGATTGCCCTGCTACCAGTGCCAGGATACCAATATAGAAATCAGGAGCTGTGAGATACCTCAGGGATTCCTCATACCTGAGGCCATCGTGCTGGCTATAGAGTCAGACATGGGAATTATAAAGAAATCACAAAGAAATCTTTTTCCTCCTGTGTATTTGAAAATGCTACTCTTTGTTGTCACTTTCTTTTTGCACAGCACATAGCAACAAAGGCTTTGGGTTCAATTATTGTAACATTTACATTTGCCAGAGGATAAACATAGGAACCTTATTGCTCAACACACTCGGTTAGAAGTGGGATACTCAGCACTGAGACAAATCACAGGGGAACAGGAAAATCAAGCAGTTTCTATCTTACTGTATGAATAAACATTTATAAGCTTGACTTTCTGCATCTTGTTCTGAATATGCTGGTCCAATGGAATAAAAAATGGATTAGAAGAAAAGTCTATGTGTTTACTTAGAGAATCTGATCTTTGAGTCAAATTAGAAACAATAAAACATTTTGAACTTTTTTTTCAGCTAACAGTTTGTAGGCCAATTTTGAATTTGAATTTGTTCCAAGCATGATAGCTTAGATTTGCCCCAGATGGACTTTCAGTTCTGTTCAAATCGCTTGACAGCACCATAACAGCCATTTGTAACTAAGTCTGCAGAAATGGGCTGGCACTTGCAGCCTACTACTGTTGCTGATCTTTTTGTATGGGAAAAGCACCCATAAATCACAGTGCATTAAAAAGGCATAGACATCTCAAGCAAACATCATGGAGAATCCATTGTCCTGTAGATAAGTATACAAATAAGTGCAAAGCATCACTTAAATTTTATATAAGGCACATATTTTTTGGAAGGCAACCAATGCAGTTTCACATGCTGTACTTTTTCTAATCTGACTGACTCACAGTCTTGTGATAGTGAGATAAGCTAGGTAGGCAAATTTTTACAGAGTTGCAATTACTGAAATTGTCATTACGCTGCTCACTGTAAAATAAATATAGATAGAAGTGAAATTATGCACAGGCTAGAAGTAGAAAGTGTTTTGCTTCTGTTTGCTAAATTAATCTCTTCCTAAATGGCTGCAGGCCAGGTAGGTTAGCATTTGTGGTTTCAAAGGTTTTCAGCGCTTGCAATGAGCCATGAAATTACTGCATGCTGCTGAAAATGGCAGCTGATGAAAGGAAAAGAGCGAATCCCAAAGGCAGAAAGACAGGAGGAAGCAAAATTACAGGCAGAAAGTCTGATTTTTGATGTTGCTCATTGTGAAATGTACACCCAAACTTTTAATAAAACATAAAACATTAATAAACCTGCTAACAATTCCTTACAATTTCTTTTGAAGTCTCAGTATAATTTCTGAATACTTATTAAAACAGGCAATGATTCAATGGTGGCTGAGCAGTTTCTATCTGCTGGATATGGTATATTGGTATACTAGTGACTTTTGAAATTAGATTTTTATTGATGTTTTTTAATTGAATTATCCAAAGGATTGATGTTTTCTGTTAATAATGTGACCCTAAACTCTTGAATTGTTGATCAAGTTTAACTAATATTAAATTAGATATTCAATAGCAAAACACACTGTGTGATCAATGCTGCTTCACCATTCCAAATCCTCTCAACTTGGTTGGGAAAATAAATGTGGCTTCAGCTAATCATATTGCTGACAGCTAGTTTATTATACTACATGTATATGCCACAAGAATGACAGTGTTACTTCTGGGGAGGGACAAAACAATGATTTTAAGCACTGAGGAAAAGAGGATACTAGAAGAGGAATCATGCACAGCAGTAGCTGGGATACTTTAGTTTAGTACCATTTCAGTTTAACAGAAACATGTAAATGACAAACCCTTTGGGTCAGTATCATGTGATCAATTTTTTGGCTGTATTATCTACTACATTCAAAGACTCACAATGTGGTAGGATAATTTGTAATTTCTTTGTAATTTTTAAAACAGTTTTTGACAGAAGAAGCTTGTTGATAAAAAAAAACAAAACCAATTTTGAGGGACATAACATTAAGAAATTGTTTCTGTTAAAAAAATACAGAGCAGATTAATGAATTATCCTAGAATACGGTTCTATTCTCAAGGGCTCTGTGCAGACAGATAACTTGCTTACTGTGATCAACCCAAATGTACTTCGGGGTACTTCCTTGCAAAAATAAGCCTGCATCCAGTATCTTTGGAGGCTGAAGAAGCTTAAACCTTTCTAATATGATTGGTTGTGTAAAGTAGCGTGTGTTTTTGTGGGCCCTTTAAATAGACGGATTTGAATCAGGCAAGACAAGCAGGCAAGAACTGAATTCACTATGAAATAGAAATTAAGGTCACATCCTAAAATTTCATTGATAGGTTGGAGTGGCTTTAAAGATTTCTTTACCTTAACACAGTATTTCTGACCTGAATTGTCTTCAAAGTTTTTATAAGTGTTCTATAAGCCACTGAAATTGTCTGCAGTTAAAGGTGGCCACTGGGAGTGCCGTGTAGGATGTGGAGTGGGGAGAAGGTATTTTGGCAAAGGGAGTGGTCAAAGGCACTTCTGGAGTGTCACAGGCTTCTCAGGGGCTGTTGGATTTTAATGTATTGTCCACCTAAGGAAGAAGCACACAGAAAACTGCATCCAGGCAATCACACTGCAATTTGAATGGAGACTTAGAAAAATCATAGCCTGCCTGAACTGTGGTGCCACCGTATCCCACGCAGCAGAGCTGCCGTGGCCAAATATCTTCCAAAGAGAAGAATACAGAGGGCAGATAAAACTGCAGGAGGAATGTCACTGGTAAGAAGAAAGCAACTGCTAAATTGGGATCACAAGCATGTACATGCACACAAATTGGGATTTTGTGTGCATAAGTTCAGTACGTGGTAATGCATGTGCAAAATGTCACGCCCTTATCTATTCAGTTGCTCTATCACACCACACTAATCACTGTCTCAGCACCTAATTTTGAAGACTATAAATATTTTATTATCCACACAAAAATCAGAGGTGGAAACTGAGCTCAAGCTGTGCCCTGAAGAAAATAAAGCAAAGTGTGCCACATAATAGAAGATAGATATACAAAACCATTGCATAGACATAATTCATATTCATATTGAGGAGTCCTATATTAGATCTAGAGTAATCACATTATTCACTATATGCTGTATGCTATAGAAATAGGAAGTGTGTACTACATACATATATTGTGGCATAAAGAGCATTTTTAATTATGTTTCTATTAAAACTTGAAATACAGAACATGCTTACCTTTCAGTGTGATAGGAAGAATTTACTGCTGCACTACATAAAAAGATAGCACAGCACATGTCCAACATTTAAAATCAAATTGTGTATATTCAATCTATGTTCTCTCTTACCAGACTGAAGGAATCTTATAATCCTGTAACAGAAGACAATGTCAGCATATACCAAGTCCTACATGCACAAAGAATAGCACTGAGCTAGTGGATAAACACAGTAATTTTGAAGCTGTCTTAAAAAACAGTATTTCTGATTTTTTAAATCTTATTAGTCAAGGAAAGAAAGAAAGAAAGAAAGAAAGAAAGAAAGAAAGAAAGAAAGAAAGAAAGAAAGAAAGAAAGAAAGAAAGAAAAAAAGAAAGAAAGAAAGAAAGAAAAAGAAAAAGAAAAAGAAAAAAAAAGAAAAAGAAAAAGAAAAAGAAAAAGAAAAAGAAAAAGAAAAAGAAAAAGAAAAAGAAAAAGAAAAAGAAAAAGAAAAAGAGAAAAAGAGCCAGGAATTATGGTCTATTTAAAAATACATAAGAAAAAATTAGTTGAGAATAAAAGAATACTCAAGTTTTGGGCTGAATTCTACTGAAGTCCCATTTAAAAAATAAAAATACTGTTAGAAATGAAGATAAAGAAATCTACAGCTGAGGCAAACTAAATGTTTGCAATGTCACTCTTTCTTCCTAGTCATGTAGAAGAGAATTTTTGAGTGGATGCTCCATAAGGAAACAATGCTATGTGATAAGTAAAGATATAGAGGTATGCATTATTTGATGGATTATTCTGTAATGAATGCATGGGGAATAACTAAGTGAATTTGGGCAGAGAAATAAATTAATTCCATATGTAGAGCACTGCACAGAGTGGAAATATAATGCAGGCAGGACTTTTAGACGGAGTTACATTGTAGAGAAATTTACATGCAATTTCTATAAGGAAGAAAAGGGGCAGAAGGAAAGGCACCTAAATCACTCATCAGGCCATGCACTGTTTCCCTGAACTAAGAGAAAATGGTTCTAGATCCCAAAACTGCCACCCTTTGCTACTGAGAGAGCATTAGTTGAAGTCGGTTACTTCATCAGATTAAGAGTGAGTTAAAATTGTGTGTGGGTATGTGCTGCAGATGAACTGAACAGTGGAGCTTGCCTGCAAGTGTTTTGTTACTGAAGATTTAATTCTTCACTACCACTAAGTAAAGAATTAAATATAATGATTATATGATGGACATACACACTGTGTAAAAGTAAATAGGTCTATATTGCTGTGAATCAAAGCAGTCTGCAATTCTCCATAATTATAGGAAGCATTTTTCAGCTGGATTGTCACTTTTTTTGGTGGTGCTGTGGGCTCAAGCACTCTCTCAGCAGGATTTATTTTGAAGACAGAGAGGTTTGACTAAGTGATTTGATTAAAAGTGATTAAAATCAAAGCTATTTCTTCCTCTGTAGCAGGTGGAGTTTCATAGCAAATGGCTTCATAGAAACATGGGTTTATTTCATTTCATTTGACCTCCTCTCTCTCATGCACTGGATTAGAAATGAAAATGAATCTCAAAACAAATCTCCAAAGAACTGCCATGACCTGTACAGCTTCACCTCACAGTATCCCAAGGAAGCTCGAAGATCTCCATTTTGCCCTGCTGTAGTTATCTCTGAAAACTGATTCTTTCCTGTGGGAAGCAGATTTCATTTATTCCCTGTAGGATTCAACAATCTTTCTTCATCTATTGTTACTAACACAACTCAATTTAATTTGTTTAGTTGCAGATATTTTGCATCAGAAATTGCAATTAAATGTGGGAACTTTATGTGATATGATACAGCTATCCCCCATATGAACGAAAAAGGTCAGAGGATTTTGGCTTTGCTGAATTTGAAGCTGAACCATTGTTTTACTCTTGCACAAGATTGATGATATGTGCCCAGATGACATTTTCATCCACCTGTGAATGTGAATATTCTTAAAACAAAGGTGTTATAGGCTGGGTGCAGCTATTACTGAAACACTGAACCTCAAAATGTTGCAAGGGGTTTGGTAAAGGGCCACAGGAGTGCCTAATAATGTAGATCTCACCTAGTAGAGAGATACAAAACTTTATTTCTTCAGTTTGTCAAAGAGAAGCTGAAAGAAGCAATTTGATCAGAGCCTGTAAGTAAGTGCTGAGGCAGGTGGTCTCTGCTTGCAGAGTGCTCTTTCTACCTTCAAAAAAGTGAACAAAATTCAGTACATGGCAGGTAAAGCCA
Organism: Thryothorus ludovicianus; assembly: GCA_013397245.1. NCBI lineage: Eukaryota > Metazoa > Chordata > Aves > Passeriformes > Certhiidae > Thryothorus > Thryothorus ludovicianus. Next base: position 1,037,207 of record VZTB01010714.1, read on the forward strand.
GAAAAATTTCAAGTGGAACTGGTATAATGTTCTAAACACTGGAAATAATCAAGTACAAGTTTTTACCTAATGAGGTGATAGACATTACTGGAAAAGCTACACTTGGTATCTTTCTAAAGCCTACACTTCATCACAAATGCACTGGAAGCAGTGAAGTTATAGCTTCTATTTTATGAAGAAAGTCAAGTTAAATTATCATTGTGTGCCTTCTAGTTTTTAAAAAAAGCAGATAACAAAAGAACAGGTGGCAGTTATAAGAACAGACAAATCAGAGAAAAAAAAATTAGGCAAGCCAAGCCAAACCATTGTGAGTTCCTCTTGTTGATTATTCAGGCCACATGTTATCTTTTCAAAATCTGCCAAATCTTTTGTGCTCACATAGGAGCCCATCATACTCAAATAGATCACATTTTTTCACTTATAAAATAGTGGCCTTCTGAACTGTTAAAATGATATTTAATCAACAGAATAAAGTACCCCCCAGTAGAGAAGTGCGTCAGGCTAAAAATGGGTAAGACCTGTCAGTTTCTGAAAGCAGTAGCACACCTGGGAGTGAGATAGCCAAGGCACACCCAGATTTTGCCCATAGAGCTTCCTGACATGCTGGATGGAGCCAGACATCAGCACAAGTCACAAGCAAAACTTCAGCTCACATTCCTTGTGATATCCCTTAGCTGCACCATTATCTCAGTCCACCAAGGCTGTATGAGGGACGAAAGATGAAACAGGCTAGAGATGTTTCAGGTTGTCACCTTCCATACAGTTATTCTGCTCCCAGTTACCTGTACATGCTGTCACTGCTGGGGAGCTGCTTGGCCAAGTTTCTACTCTGGGAAACAGGACTAGGTACTACTAATACATACAACCTCGACTATAGGTCTGATTTCATCTGAAACACAAGCATGAAGACATTCCTTAGATGCTGAAAGCAAAGAAATAACCTAAACTCATGACTCCACTGATAACGCTCCCCCATGCACACTAGTGACAATAATATGTCAAAAGATAANCCAAATACTGACTTTGGTGGTGGTCTCTCAATGCAGCTGCTTGCAAAACCACAGCAGGTTAAATCTGCCTCAGCTGCCTCTGGTGAATGAGCAGGGAGTCCAGGAGACTGAGGGTTGCAGCCTGCTTGCTCAGGGCTTTGCTAATTGCCAAGAAAGGGATGGTTTTATCTTGAACTGTGTTTGCAAAGGCACTCTCCTACTGAACAGACCTTACTACCTTTTGTTGCATTTA
>VZTB01010714.1:1038532-1062120 GCA_013397245.1 Thryothorus ludovicianus
AGTGGAAAGTGACAGACTCATGTATGCATTCAACATGTGAGAAAAATGTAGAAACCCCAAACAGCTTTCAGGAGAATGCATAGACAAAAAGCATTCAGAATGGTTAAACACAGGCAAATGGGGAAATCTATATTTGCTTTTGTCAAACTAAAGAAACTTATGTATAAATTGTCTTTTACTTTCAGGACTCAGTTCTGCTTTCCCTGAAATCATAAATTAAAAAGGTCAAGCATTTGTTTATACTAATATATAAATATATATATAATATTATATATATATAAATTCTTCAAATGGTCACCCCTCTACATGTATGATATTATGTCCAGGTAAATGAGGTGTGTTTTCTATTATGGTGCAAAATTCCTGCTGGTTTGCAGAAAATGTTATCACATGGATTCTGAGCTTTTACCTCTTTAGCAAATGGTTGCTTTTCATCAATACATTTCTCCAACGTGTTCAGACTAAGAAAATAATAATAAATATGTTCAAATAGAGGGAATGGAGGGAATTCAAGGAATAGACTATCTGAAAGCTCTGTAACAGAAAGAATGTCTCCTTATGAATTGCCTCAGAGAGAGATCAATTTGTCAAAACCCAAGAATGACATCGAAGGTATTTAGAGAGACTATAAAGATGTTTTATGAAGATGGCACTGGGAAAAAAATACCCCTCTCTTATGAGCAGGGAGTTCAACTTAGAATTTCAAATTAACTTATTGTATGATGCATTATTTAATAAATGCTAGCATTAATTTTTGAAGAGTTCAATTTGCATAGTATTACTGGGCCAAATGGTTGATGAGGATCACAATTAAAGAAAGATGCACCATTTTTTGACTAAAAAAGAAATATCAAACGAAGTCAAACCCTCATCATTACACAGAATAAAGGTGGCCTCTAACTGCCAAAAATATTGAGCTCTGAGACAAAAGTATTTAAATTTCTGATAATATTTAAATCAAATTGCTTGTAGTCTGACCCTATACAGAAGCTCAAGATCCTCTCCTAGACTCAGTCAAAATATTTTAAGAACAAAAGTTTCAAGCCTAGGAAAAAGATCCAATGAAAGAGAAGTTAGAGCTTCTTTTAAGTCAATATCTGATGCAAATGTCCATCACATCAGCTATTACTCAATTCCTGATTTTTTCATGAAAAATATTTCAGCAAAAGTGTTACCATTTACTTATGCTGCCAGCTATATACATTATACTAAATAATATTACAGCTACAAATAAACATTGGCATTTAGAAGAAATGAACCCTAAAAGATGGTCTTACAGATTCATGGATTATTATGCTGAAAGAGATGATTGTGACCCCCTAGTCTGACCTGAATAATGCAGGCCACAGGACTTCTTTGAATTAATTCTTTATTGAACCAGGGCATCTCCAATAGACTGAGTTCAAAGGCTCCCATAGCCTCCACCTTTTCCATGGTACACAGAGGTCTTCCACGCAGATCCTGGTTTGCCACATCACCTTTGCTTTTGGATTCAGAGAAAAAGATTGAATTAAATATTTTTCAAAATATTTTTCATACCCCTAAAGATTCTTTTGTGGAAAAGAAAACCCCAAAAAACACATTCCTGAGTGAAAAATTTTAAGAATTTCAAGTCTTTCATTAAAAACTGGAAAATGTATATCAAAATATATTTTGATGAGAGAGTAAAGGCAGAAGTTGTTGGAAAAAATGGTCCAGTAAAAAATTTCAACTATTCTCTTTTAACCTCAGCACAATTGCCTTCAAGGATAAAAATTAGTTTTTTATCTGATGTGCCATTTTGGAAAGACTCAAACCCTCAGCTGACATGGCCTGACATCACTGCAAGGGATAGAAGGTTTCTCCCTCATCTTCATGCCTCTTGAATCCTGTCTGCTTTGTCATAGCCATGAAAAGGCACTCCAGATACTGTTGAGAGAAATTGATTCTGAGTACAATATTGATGGAGCATCTGGAATTTCTAGCTTTGGACCAGGACTGCATTGTAGTTGGGACTGCACAAAATGGAGCAGAAGGAAAATCATGTCATAAAGACAATGTATTGGAGACAAAAGAGGATAACTTATGGTTTCAATGTCATCTTCTCTTACCTTGGAGGTCCAGTACAGAAGAAAGCACAAAATCTTGAAAGTTTGCTTTCAAGTTTTAGCATCCACCTTTTAGCTATTGAATCAATGCTGAGTGGACACTGGCTGGGCCTTGCTCATGAAGGCAAGTAGGACTTTTTTTCTGAAGTGATAAAGAGTAGAGAAACACTTGAAGACTTGTATAGAGAGGATTCTCTTGAAAATGTACCAGTCCTGCAAGGATCTGCAGAATAATTGTTACAATGACCAGTACTGTCTCATAATTTTCTTGAGCTTCCCTAGCTGCCTGCACCATTTATTATTTTTTGGAGTACCTATGCCATAATATTTAAAGCTGAACCATGGCTTGGACATGAAAACTAAAAATCAAAGGCATGAAGCAAAGATCATGTCTGTGTTAGTGGTGTGAACAGCAGGCTGAATGGAGCTGATGCTTATAGCAACAAAGAAAAGTCTGGGGCAGAAAAGAATGAGATATTTCTTAGTCATGTTGCACTTGAGCTGAAATCCACATCCATGAAGAGATATAAAGGTTTAGCTTTTCAACACAAAGATCAATTTCAGCATTAGAGATACATGTATATGATTCATTTGCACAGAGATGTTAACTGAAGTTGGGTTATTTAACTAAATTGCCAAGGTATCAGATGCTGAGGAAATGTTACAGCATTAATGTCTTCCAAGAGTAGAGCTGACACACAGCATAACATTGGGAGGCCAATGTCCATGGAAGCTTTATCTGGTATTGAATGTTATGGTTCATTTTATCAGAATGGTACACTGTACTCATAGTCTGTGCTTTTCCCTGGCTGCCCATCTACTGCCGGGTCAAAGTGTTGGTTATAATCTTTAAATCCCTACAAAGCTTTAGGGTCTGCAGTTCTGGAGACTGTCTCTCTATTTTATATTCTCACACAACAGTTAATCCTAGTTATGGCTGTTTCAGGTAAATGGGAAAAAGAAGTAAAGGATGCTGTTTAATGAAGCCACAACTCAATTTACTTGAGAACTATTATCTGCACCATGAAGCCATTTGTAAATCTTTCCCAGCTGAAGAAGACTGCCACTAACTCCACCCCACTGAGTCACTGGACTTGTTTGTGTGTTAGATAGTAGAAACTGGAATCTGTACTACTATTGTGTTAAGACATACCTTTCCCTGAAGCAATTTCCAGTGTAGGTTCAGGAGGAAATATTTTCCACCCGGGACTGAATAGCCTTACTGGAGAACCAAAGATAAATTTTGGTTAATAGTAAATAGATAATATAATGACTGATTAACTAGCCAGGGTAAAAAAACAAATCCTATACTGAATAGTATACAGGTGAGAGGAACAATATTTTGAAAACGTCTAATGTATAATATCTCCAGCTGAATAGATTGATCGTGGGGTGAGGACTACTAATCCAGATATGTGAGCAGGATAAGACTTTGGAAAGACAGTAGAGTTTTTTATCCCTTTCTGTATATAAATCTACGTCAAAGGGAATTGGGGAAGTGGAGGGGGGGAGAAGGACCCTTACAAAACATGTCCTTCTCATTCTAGCTCAGTTTACAAAACATTTTTTCTAGGAACTGTGGGCACTCTATTGTCCAAAGCTGTATTAACATCAGTTACTACTTTGAAGGAGTCTTCTCCTGGTATGACAAACACCAGAAACTTTGGAACTTTTCTATGCTGTTTACCCATTCACAAACTAAAGATGGTGAACTTTCCTTAACCACAGTCCATCACATTTGAGAAGCATTGGAAGTCCAGTGAGATTTCCACTGAGTGGAGAAGGGGAAGTAAAATAAACTCCCATTTTTAAAACAGGTTAAAAAAACAAAACAAAACAGGGAATACAGGCGAGTCAGTCTCATACCTCTGTAACAGGCAAGATCATGCCCCTGTTTAACATCTGTCCTTGTTGGTGACAAGGCCAGTGGGATTGAGTGCACCCTTAGCAAGTTTGCTGATGACACCAAGCTGTGTGGTGTGATTGACACGCTGGAGGGAAGGAATGCCATCCAGCAGGACTTTGACAAGCCTGAGAGATAGGCCCATGAGAATCTCATGAAGTTCAGCAAGGCCAAGTGCATGTAGGTCAGGGTAATCCCAAGCACAAATACAGGCTGGGCAGAGAATGGATTGAGATCAGCTCTGAGGAGAAGGATTTGAGGGTGTTGATTGGTAAGAAGCTCAACACAACCAATCAATGTGCACTTGCAGCCCAGGAAACAACTGTGTCCCGAGCTGTATCAAAAGCAATGTGGCCAGCAGAACGATGGAGGTGATTCTGCCCCTCCACTCCTCCCCCATGAAAGCCCACCTGAGGTTCTGTGTCCAGCTCTGGGGACTCTGGCATAAGGGGGACATAGACTCATGGAGTGAGTCCAGAGAAGGGTCATGAAGATGATTAAGGGGCTGAAGCACTTGTCCCATGAAGAGAAGCTGAGAGAGTTGTGGGTTTTCAGCCTGAAGACGAAAAGGCTCTTTGCAGACATTATGGCAGCCTTTCAGGACCTAAAAGGAACCACAAGAATGTTGGAGAGGGACAGTTTACAGGAGCACACAGTGATAGCATAGGGTGGAAGATGGCTTTAGATCGCAAGGGTATACATTTTGATCAGAAATTAAGAAGAAATTCTTTATTGTGGGGGTGGTGAGGCACTGGAACTGTTTTCCTGGAGAAGCTGTGGCTGCCCCACCCCTGGAAGTGTTCAAGGCCAGGTTGGATGGGGCTTTGAGCAACCTGGTCCAGTGGAAGGTGTCCTGGCCCATGGAGGGGAGGTTGGAAGTAACTGATATTTAAGGGCCCTTCCAACTCCATCCATTCCATGTTTCTATGGTGCAGTGATGATTCTATGAAAAAGCTTTGATATCTTTCTCGGAAAGGGCTACATTGATGTTAAAAATTTCTGTTAATCTACTTGAATTTTGAAAATGCAAGTTAAGGTAGTAATAATCTTGCTCTAATTTGTTGTAGCTTCACTTGCTGTCGTTATACCTGCAAAATCTGACAGTTGCCTAATTTCTAGTGAAGAAGAATTGGGAATGTATTTAGGAAGTTTTGAGCACATTGAAGTGGTAGATACCCTAAAGTGTATTTTATGAAATAAGTATTTTATGGCAGATTATGCTAAGAAAGAATCCACCTGAATACACCTGTATTGAGAATGTTTTTCCAACTAAAATATTTTGGCAATTTGATAAAGATCCTTATATATAATGCTAAGAGTAATTAAAACATATTATGAACAACTTCCTTGCCAAAATATCCTGCTTACATGGCAATACTTTTCAAGCTACACAACCACTAAAAAATACCTTAATAAAAAAACCAAACAAACAGCAGAGCCATAATCTTTGAAAATTTATTTTATAACTTCATATCAATCCCAAACTGAATCCTTGAAGCTCCAGATGCCAAGCTTCAAATTACTGTTTATTTGGAGGTTTTTTATTATTGGGCTTTAAAACTCAGAAATGAAAGTTTATAAGGCAAATAATTATCCAATCTGATTATGATGGTGCTCCTGGATGCTGCTATAACTTATAATGAATTCTTAGAGTATGAATAGAAAAAATAACTAGAAATATAAAATAAAGGAATAAGGGTAAAAGTGAATATTATTTCATGAGTTATACCACTATGATATTAGAGACTGATTTTAACTGTTTGGATGTACTCTATTGACCCTTTATAGATCTGCTCTTCCAATGACCCTTGTTACTTACAGTAAGATTAATATATTCACATATCATTCCTCAAAAAAAGCCATTAACACACAACAGTGCAATGTGATCTAAGGCAATGAAGTTAAAACATCCTCTGGTCAAGTTAATTTAAGATTTTTTTTCTCTGTCACTAATAGTCTACTGGGAGTTATGACAGGTGCTGTTAAACTGTTAAACCATCTGAAGCACGTTTTTCTTTTTACCTGAAGACCAGTATTAAGTAGTTTAGAGGAAAATATTGTTTTGGTTTTCTTCTGTTTAAACAATATGAAGTGGAAGTCGCATTAATAAAAGATGTCTGTTGAGAATAAATTATTCAGGTAGGGTCCTGTCAGCTGAAAGATGTCACCCAATAAATAGCATCAGTGGCATAGTCCAGTGTTGATTCAGAGAATTCTGGACTCAGCAGCCTTTGGGCATCAACCTCTTACAGCTATAGCAAGAGGAATAAAATGTACCATCTCTAAGAAAAGTTGAAAATATCTCGAGTTTATCTGAAAATCTTCAGAGTTTAGCTATGTTTAGTATTTTTATCATCTCTTGTGTATTTAGAAGTTTTAACTATCTATGCATGGTATTGACAAATGAAGTATCAAGTGTTTAAAGCATAGGCTAGTATCAAAGCTGCACTTGTTCCAGAGGAGGTATTTAAACATATGGCTCTTTCTGTTTGCTCCAAGATGCACTCACAGGCCAAGTGCTTTGCACTCACAGGGCTTGCTTCCTTCAGAGGAGGTCAGCCACCTCTGCAGTGCAGAACTCAGGATGTTCCAGGGCCCCACCTGGCAGCTGGGAATCCTGGAACCTTTTAATTTGTGATGGGTTTTCAATTGAAAGTGCCCGATGTACTGTGAGCTGTGTCAGAGCCCACCAGAGAGGTTTTCAATTGCAAGACTATGAAAGCACCTTTTGCATGCCTTGGAGCATGAATGAAGTTTGAAGGTACTGAAGATATGAACAAGAACTTAGGGGTAATTGGAGACATAAAGGATGTACTTGTATTTCTTTTTAGATCTGTGTTGCTCATCACAGGGGCTCTGAACTCTCTGGGAAGGACCAAAGGAAGAACAGTCTCACCATGAATCACTTTCCAATAACACTGCTGGGATATAACTCTATACCTCTATTTCTTATGTGTATTACATTATTCAGAAAGCTAATAATCAGAAAAGAAACTAAATAGCAGATGAGATTTCATTGCAAAAACTGGAAACCAAAAGGAAAAGATCAATAAACTGAGCTCACCAAACTTCAACATGGTTTAACAGCATGTTTAACTAAGAAAGTGAAATAGTTTGGAGAAATGAGCAAGTCTGTTGTACTATTGTGTTGGCAGGCCCTAAATAATGGAACAAATCACATATTTTCCAATAAATTTGTTGCTTTTCTTTTCCATAGACAAGGCAAAGAGCCCTTGACAACCCAAGATGTATCTGGTCTAAGTATTTGTCATGGGTCAGCATTGTTTGGTTAAACCAATGAAGTTGCTGCATTTTTTGTAAAGACACACTCTTAGAACAGAAAAAAACAGAGGGGGACCCACTTCTCTTCTGGCTTCAGAAAGAGGCTGAGGGGCCTGGGCTGAGTGGCTGGGCTTGGGCTGATCTGATCTCCCTGGCCCGGCTGAGATTTCCTTTCCCGGAGGGGTGGTGAGAGTGCTGCCGATCACCGAGGAGCCCACCAGGCCCCCCGAAGCCAGAAAAGACTCCGAGGCCAAGAGCAGCTTTGAAACAAAGGAGCAGCCACGTGGCCAAGGATTGAAGCAGCCAGGACAGGACCAAACAGCCACAGCCACCTCAGAATGGCTCACAACGAACTCTGTCTACTCAGCTATTTTATACCAACTTTACTGCAGGTAAAAAAAAGGACAAAAACCATCAACTGCAGTTTTTTTTTCCCCTCAGTCTCGGTACTTCAGCAGGATGAGGTAACCATAATGCTAGCAGAGACCACATGGCAGCAGAGAAATACAGCGAGTTGCATTTCCAGTACAGAATTTGGATTAGGTTAGCCTTTCAACATTGTAAGACTCTATAAAAACTGCTTCAGTCGATGATGAAACTTAACCTCTGAGGTCAGTAAGAAAGATGTTTGATTTTGGATGGAGGGATTGAAGAGAATGTTTTGAACTTAAATTTAAATTCTTTTGTAAAGCTATGGTAAAGATATATATATTTGATATATCAGACTTTGTTTATTTTCTCTGTGAGGTGTAGAAATATATTGGGGGAAAGTGGCAATTTTTAGTGGGTTGGAATATTAATAGTTGAAACAAATGGATATTACTGTGATTTAAGAAGAAACTTAGAGAGAAATGAGAAAAATGAAGAAGATGGTAAAGAGACCTTTTGTTTCTAGAGATAAATGAAAAACTTGATGCATACTAAAGAAGCTCATTCTTAAAAAATAACATCCCAATAGGAGAAAAGCAGTTATTTAAAAGCTGCATAACAAGAGAAATGTTTTGTCACTGCAAAAATAATTTTTTTCTTTCTGAGCGGTTATTTTCATTTGTGACAAAACTACAAGAAAAACCTGTTTTCTTGTGGAAAAGAGTCTCCATATCACAACAAGAGAAACTCTTCTCCTTGAGAAAATTGAAGATCAGACTATTTTTTTTTTTTTAAAGGTAGTAAAATTGAAAGCTTTATCTTTGCATTGTCAGTGAAAAAAAAAGGAAAGGTTATCTGGAATTTTGTTCTGATTATCTCATTATTATTATTTTCCACTTTTAGCTCTGTTAATAAAGTTTTCTCTGTATTTTTTCAAGTTTGAATCTGCTTTGTTTTCTTTCCTTTTAATCCTATCTCACAACAAAAATAAACCCCCTATATTAATTGGTACATTGGCCGGGAAAGACCAAATTAATCCCATGACAGTATTAACATGTGACTGACATGAATTTGAATACTCATCTCCACTATTAGTATTTCACATTACTGGTTTGATTGTATTCTATGATCCAAGTCCTGCCTTTCAATATCTCTGCAAATCATTGCATATCTCAGGAGATCCCTGCTGCACATGTGCAGAAGGAACATTTTTATGTTGAATAGTACGATACAAAATCCCAACAATTAGCATGCTAATATGGTTGCATGAGTGATGTCTGATATATTTTATTAAAGTAATTCCTGTTTTTTACCATAAATCATAAGCAGAAAAAATTATTTATCATCATTTTTTCAGTATCTTTATATAAAAGATTAGTTAAAATATTTTAGTTGCTTGTATTAAACCTTAATAAGAGCCTATAGAAATTAAAAACAGGGGTTGTGAGATATCAATTAACATAAGAATCAATTTAATGGTAATTTAAATAGCTAACTTATAATTTTTGCATAATGAAGTGGCCTGTGGGCTTGAAGTCCTAATCATGACTAATTAATTTAAAGGATGTTACTTTTTATTATCATTGAAATGTCTGACAGGTGATAAAACATTTAGGGTTATAGTCACAAACTTTTTACATCAGCTATAATATAAGGTGACAGGTTATATAAACCCTTCCCCTGAAAAATGAATATTTAAGGAAAATAGTGTTAAGCAATTTGGATCAAATTCAGCTGTGGTAGAAATAGGTGAGAGTTCCATGAAGAAATGATGTTTGCCTATGTGAAGGTTCAGTTTTATCCTATCTTTCAGCAGGACCAAGATTGAGAAATTCTGCGTTTCTTTGCTACGTGTACAGACTCTTATTGAAATGATTGCATGTATCTTGCAAGGAAATCTTCACTGGGTGACATTTTCAGTCAAATATTTCTTTAATTTTCCTTCCACGAATTCAGAATGAAATTAAAAGGTGACCTAATCAAATCTTAATATGTGGTATCTTCTTTTAAAGGAAATAATGAGTCGGGTTGAAGGCAACTCCAGCTCTCTCCCCCTAAGACACAGTAGTTGCAGCCCGCAGTATGTTTGTACAGGGGGTCTGTACCTGTGGGTCCAGCATTGTGGCATTCTGTGTGATGTGTCTGCTGGAGCCTCCTCCCTCCTCCACCTCCCACTGGATTCCTACCCTGCTGGCCCTGAGGTTAAAAAGGTTCTTCAGATCCTTCAGCCCTTTCGCTTGTAGGTAATCCAGGTTGTGGGAATCTCTGAAGGCAGGGAAAGAGGGCAGGCCATGGAGTACGTGAGGATAACACAACTCAGAGGCCTGTGGTCAGTGTCTGGTGGGAAATGGAGTGAGCCTTCAAAGGGTTGCCTAAGATGCGTGACTAGAGGTGAATCCAGAGCCCTCTCCCAGTGGTCAGGAGTTTGTTCTTATGGCCTTTTTAAATGGTCTGTGAAGGCAGCTTTTCCAAAGCAGATATCAAGTCTCAGTGCCTAGAGCAAAAGAATAAAGCTGTATGGAAATTGAGACTGTGATATCTCCAGAAGCTGCAAGAGCAGGGCTGTGCCAGGCTGTAAGGAGCACCTGTAATCTGAGCAACTCATGTAACTAGATAAGCTGTCAGAAAATTTTCAAGATTTGTCAGCTGTCACCCATCTCACAGACCATGGAAGCAGCTTTCAGGAGTTACAGTAATGCTCCCCTCCATTCTGTGAGTGACACGCTATGGGGAAACCTCTCAGAGGCTCACATGCAATATTTTTGTTAGGCTAAAGAAGGAAAATTATCACTTGACTGAAATCTAATATGAGACTCCTGCACATAGACTAAGAAATTAGTGTGTTGTCATGTTCCACCAGGACTAGGAAAGTTAACCTAGATTTTTACCTATATCTTCCACGAGACTGAAGAAATGATTGATTTTTGCTGCCCTCAGTGAAGAAATACTTGATGGCTAGACTGCTACTCAACAAAGAATTTAAAATGCATAATTTGTATACTGACAGGAAGGTAAATGTATTTAGAAATTAGATTTTTCACATGTACTGTCATTTGTAGAACACCTTAACTTTCACAATCCATATTAAAGTTTTTAAAAAAGTTCAGTAAGCTGAGACACTCTTTCATTAAGAAATTATTTCATTTCACAGTTTCCAATATAAAGAAGAAAATATTAAAACAAATTAAAATATGAAAAAAAATAGAAAAAATAGACAACAGTAAAGGCAGGATGAGTAATGAAGTGTATTCTGAAATTATAAAGATCACACAGATGAGAAGAGGAAACTTGTGTAGGAACCATGAGCATGAAACTGTCTTAGTTAAAAGTAGACATATGGGCCATTGCTACATCAGAAAAAGCACAAAGAAACTACTATAAAGACAATAATGTATGGATGAGTAGGAGGCAAGATCTATATAAAAATCTTTACATCATGCCACATGATGTTACATGAAGTTATCTTATATGCTGGTTTTAGCTGGGGTAAAATTATTTTTTTCCAAAATAGCTGGCATGGGACTGTGTTTTGGATTTGTGCTAAATATGTGGTTAATATAGAGATTTTTTTTTTTAATTGCTGAGCAGAGCTTACACAGAGCCAAGGCCTTTTCTGCTTTTCATATTACCACACTGGTGGGGAGGCTAAGTGTGCATGAGAAATTGAGAGGACACCAGAAATCTGGGACAGCTGAGCCCAACTGACCAAAGGGATCTTCCAGACCATGTGATGTCATGTTCATTGTATAAAATGAGGAGAAGAAGGAGGAAGGGAGGAATGTTTGGAGTGATGGTATTTGTCTTCTCTTGTAACCCCTGCATGGGTTAGGGCCGTGGAGATGGCTGAACACCTGCCTGCCCATGGGAAGTGATGAATCCATTCTTTGTTTTACTTTGTTAGTGTGAATGTATTTTGCTTTCTCTGTTAAACAGTCTTTATCTCAATCCACAAGTTTNAGGGATCTTCCAGACCATGTGATGTCATGTTCATTGTATAAAATGAGGAGAAGAAGGAGGAAGGGAGGAATGTTTGGAGTGATGGTATTTGTCTTCTCTTGTAACCCCTGCATGGGTTAGGGCTGTGGAGATGGCTGAACACCTGCCTGCCCATGGGAAGTGATGAATCCATTCTTTGTTTTACTTTGTTAGTGTGAATGTATTTTGCTTTCTCTGTTAAACAGTCTTTATCTCAATCCACAAGTTTTCCAGCTTTTATCCTCTGATTTTCTCTCCAGTCTTGCTGGTGGGGAAGTGAGTGAGTATCTGTGAGATACTAGGTGGCTGGCTGGGGTTAAATCATGACAATATAAATTAACACTTTTAGCATAGCAGATCCCAAAATATAAAATGCCATACAACCCTATAGTGAAGGGGAAGAATGCCAGGCTCTTTGCATTGCCCTAAATACAACTAATACAAGAGAAGAATCCAAATGAAAACTACAATTTGTTTATAGAAAGATATTTAGCTAATTGTGTTCAGTTATTATCATAGAAATTACATGTTTTCTGCTTTAGCTACATTCTGCCACAGTTAATAATTAAAACATTAACACGTGAAACACTAATTTAATGGCAGACTTTGTAATTACATAAGTACTGTAAATGTTTGTTTTGTAAACATATGTGAAATTCTTTTGTACATACCGTAATTAGTAGATCATAAAAATCAAAGACTATCTCAAAAGGAAAAACTGGCCTACTTTTTTCTTCTGAAACAACTATAATTGTAAAGGAGCCATCATCAAAATAGGTTTTCCAGAAAGCCTCAAATATCTAAGTGCAGAAGTTATTCAACACATGTCTATTGACTATTCTACAGTTTTGTTTTAAGAAAATTATAGCTGTTGGCTCAACATGCACATAGCTGTGGGAAGAAACCCTGCACAAGTGTGGCAGTGCTCGGGGTTTCACTGAGGAAAAGGCAGGGCTGCCCAACCTGTTTTGAAGGCTGAAGAAAAGTGACAGTGACTCCAAGGACAAAGACCTTTATTTGAGCAGTCACAGGAAAGGATTTGGATTTATATCCTATGGTGAGTTTGTCAGTAAAAAATATCAGGGGTTGGAAACATTTGTTTACAAAGAATTTGCCCAGATTGTGCTTTTTTTTTTTCCTGGCTCAATGTCTCTTCTTCTGTGTTTATCTGATGGCAAAGAGTAATTGGGGAAACAAGTAAGGCAGAAGAGACACCTAAAAGGAAGTAACTTGCAGAAAGATGAGAAAAACCTTACAGAAATAAATGGACTGTGCCACAGGAGAGCAGAAGGAAAGGCTAAGGAAAACACTGAAGCCAGAAAGGAGAATGATCCACAAAGGCTGGTGGTAAGACAGAGGACGAAGTAAAAACATCTGAAGATTCGAGGTAGACAGGGAATGAGTGGAGGTCTTCAGTAAGACAGAAGGAAAATGAGACAGGCTTCCAGTTTCTTGCTAGTCCCTCTCTGCCTTCAATGCTCTTGTTATCCTCCTCAGCTCCCTATGGAAAAGCTGGCAGCTTGGGTGACCAGACAAGCTCCCCGTCACACGTCTCAGCTGCCTTCTTCCCAGGCAATTATTTTCATTTTCTTTTGTCACTCAGTTGTTTTTTCATTTGTGTTTTTGAACCTTTGTATTATTACCACTGGACTTCTGTATTTTATTTTACAATAAGGATGTTGTTTGACAATACCTTTTAAAAGGAAATGCCAGATGAAAAAGCTAGAATTCCAGCCCCTGGGATTCAGAGTCACTGGTTGTTCTCTACAGCTTCTCAGTTTCTCATCATGCTCAGTATTTTCTTTTCATCTGAGAGTAAAATCTCTGTAAAGCACATATGCTGTGCTGATTTCTCCCTCTTGCCTATTACACACCTCCCTAGAGGACGTTACTGCTAACTCTTTTTGCCATCAGGACTCTCTGGGCTCTAGAAAAAGCCTTCTCTGGGTGAGGAAGCAGAACGTCCACCCGGGCCTCCAGAGATCAACCATCGCCCACCCTCTGGTTATTTTAAAACATTAGCCTAGTTTGCCATTCAAAAGGGACAACTTTTGGACACTGTTCTAATACATAATTAGGCTTGAGTGAACAGTTTTAGGTATTTTTCATGATTTTTTTTTTCATTCAGGTCACCCTGCCTTCAACTAGAACCATCACCTCCCCTTCAAAGACTGTTTGAAAGCCAACTCTGTCAACACACTTCTCAAATCAGCATCCGAACAACCAGACAAGCTGCTTCTATTGACTTCTGCTGCTGTTTCAGCACATAAAACATCTTCTCATTTTGTATCCCGTCTTCACCTGCCCTTGTAGTCATGTCGCCTCATTTCAATGTTTCCTTTGAAATGCGCTCTATCATCAGCAGTTGAAATCTTTTCTGAAATCCATCCATGCACAGTTCATGTATCCTGGAGAGCCTGCTCATTGATGCTTATCTTCGCACTGCTTTCATTGAACTTGGCTTTTACATTCACACCAAGGCTGCTCTGAAGGTTTACATACATACATGCAAGCAGTCCTGCACAGTGAAAAAAATTCAAAAGGAAGTACTGCAAAAACACCCACCTCTGATTCTCTAAGGTCCAGACACTGCAACAGAGGACGTGTGTTCAGATCTACATAGATAAAAGGAGAACATCAAATGCATGCAAATTTCTCAATTCTTACTGGGATGAACATCAAAACCAAACAGGGGACACTTGGGTTTATTGTTACATTTTGGTTTTGCCCTAGTCTTTTCTTAATAATTCCTTGCCTTCTGTTTAGGTTTTGTTAATTTGTTTGTTTTCAACAGCTACTGTGTGTTATGCTAATGTTTTCTTAGAATTACCTATTGTGACTTTGGGATTTCTTTACTGTGTGGTAACAGCTCAGAGCCTAATACCATGTTTGTAAAATTAAGCTTGTTTTTCTCCAACTGCATTACTCTGCATTTATTAGCACTGAATTTCATCTTCCATTTTACTGCCCAATTACTCAACACTGTGAGATCCTTCCACAGCTCTTCAGAGCCAGCTTTCATTTTTACTACACTGAATAATTTAACATCATCAAGCTTTATCAGTCTCTACCACCTTTTCTAGATTCTGTACAAATACACTGTATAGAACAAGCCTTAGCACAGGTCTCTGTAGGGTGCACAATTTTCCCTCTCTTAAAGACCATTTACTCTTACCTTTCTTTTTCTATCTTTTCAGAAAATGTTTATCTGTGCTAGATATTTATCTGTTCTCACTAAACTGATGGCAAATAAGATGAAGACTGGTGAAGCCTCTGAAATGTCCAAACACTGTATCTATTACCTCATCCTTGTGCACATGCTCAATGAATCTAGAATAGATTACCTGATACTACATAAGTTCCCAATGCAAAACCCACATTAACATTTCTGTCTATATTGGTCAAACTGTTTGCTGATAAATTTCTTTTATGATCATTTCCACAAAGCTTCCCAGATGGGACATCAGTCTCACAGAGCATTTAGGAGACTGTTTTAAAAATTAGCATCCTATTTTCAACCTTGTATTTCAAAGACATGGAGGAAGATCCATGTGACAAGTAAACAGAAGGGCAAAACCCTTGTGGTACAGTTTCATCATAATAAGTACCCATATAGATACAAACCCCATCTGCAGATTATTATTATAGAATATATACATGAGAGAATACCTATATATATATTCTAGAATATCAACACAGCAACACATTTTCTGACATTTTTGGTTCAAGTACGCTCTCTAAGACATTATCCATAAAGTTTCTAGCCTTGAAACCTCTTTACAGAGAACATAAATGCAAATAAATTCTTCATCTTTCCAGCTACAGACAGAGTGTGTTTGCTGCACACTCTGATCAACTATTGGTCCCTATGATCCCTGAGAATATCAGAAAAGGTTTTAGGTCCTGAAATATTTGCAAAAATACTGGTGATTTAAACTAACAGGTTTAGCAAACCTTCCATGTGTGATGCTTTACTTTTCCAGCCCTTATCTGTCTGGCATTTCATTATATGCTATGTGCCCCAGACACAATGATAATTTGTAACACTTGCAAGCATTACCTATTGATTATCTTCGTCACTTTAGGATTGGAAGCAAAGGCGTTGAAGCCTCCAGAAAAATTAACAGTTAAGAATGGATCCAAGATCTCCTCTGGCAGGTTTCAGGATCTGTTGGATGACTGAGGCTGTCCCATGGGTCTATCTGCAGTGGGTTCTACATGCTTAGCTGATGATGTGCTTCCCTCTCATTCTCTTTTCTTTCCTAAGGTGTGCCCCTGCTAATCCTTTACTGTTTTTTCAGTGGGTGGTTTTAACAGAGAAGCCAATAAAAATAAAGGTGATTTCCCGATACAGATAGGAGATAATTTTTACCTTTACAAAAATAAGCTAAAGAGAGCTTAGATTTAGGCCACCTCTGCCTCACCATATGCTGCAGGCTGAGAGCATGTAGGGCAGACCCCACATGTGCACATTTACTCTGCTGACATCCCCTTCTATGTTTACTATGGTCAGACCAATGCCCATTTGTTGAACAGTCAAAACATTATGACAAACCATTATGGGTTTATCTTATATTTGTTAAAATATCCATTATTATATTTTTTTAAGTATGAGCTTGAGGAACTCCCTAAAGTCTATTTCAGACACTGTAGAAACAACACTTTTGCTAGCCACTATTCCATGCCTATGGTTTCCCAGTGTAAGATAAAATTGCAGCAATTGCATTTAAATTGTATTGATATTAGTAAGCTCTGCACCACATTTTTGGTAAGCTTTTTTATACATTTATGAGAGAATCAGCAAAGGATATAAAGAAAAAAAAGTTGGTGAGGCTGTTATTAGAAAGACATGTTCCAAGACATTTTCCTTTCCTATTTTTGCCCCAAAGAACATAGCATAGCCTTGGAAGTAAAAAAGAAAAAGTTAAGGGTTAAAAATACCCGCCTGCAGAAGAAGAAGGAATAAAGAATAACAATTTTCCACCCGCATTGTCTGCCTTTGACAAAAAGAAAAAGTCCTCTTGTGGATACCTGGTATTAGGTCATAGAAGCCAGTAAAAATTCAACTCGAGCCAGTAAGGTTTGAGCTATTCAAAAAGAAGACACAGAAATAGAAAGGAGTGTCTGTCTGCTTTCTGCATATCTCAACTCTATCACCTGTTTTTTCACTGGGTCTGCTTGCATCTTCTCTATAGCTTTTATCCAGCTACCTTTCCTTCTGCTGTCTTTCCATTTTCTCTGAAACTGGGCTCACTGTCCAAGCTCTAAGGCATCAGACATGAGCTCCTCTTTCACTGAACATTTTGTCTCACGTCTCTCAACTCCATTTTTGTACAAAATAAGTTAGCTCAACACTGTCATATTTTCAGAAGCAATACTCTGGGGAATAAAAGTATTTATTTTACTATTGTGTCACTTTGTAAACTGTTTTATATTAAAAAATATTTCACGGGAAAAAGCCCCACAGTAATGTTAGTAGAATACCTTTCAACTGAATATACCAGGCCTCTCTACTGGGGATTTGTTTAGAAATCAGAGCTGTCTATAGCTCTTCATGTCAGATAATACTCAGCTAAGGTGCACTACATGAAACAGGAGTTCAGTTTTTCTCTCATCAGCAACATACACAGGAATTGATAGCTGAGGCAGTTTGTGAACATAATAGAGCCCCAAGAGTGATTTTAAGCCTGTATTCACTCCATGGCCATCTGCTGTTATTTTGAATAGAAGTTTTATTAACTTTTCCATTTTAACCATAGTATTTCTACAAAGGTCACAATTAAATATTAACACTTCAACTTGCAAAAAAATTAATCATTCCTTTTCTACTAATAACACTTGGTCTTTGCTTCTGAACATGTCATAAATGTGATAAAGAAAATGCTAGAGTGCAAGGGAGGTTTCATCAGCAATCTGGTCAGTGAGGTTAGAAAAATTTGTGTGTCATTTCTTTCTCTCAAGCAAAGAGTAATTAGGTTGTTTTGTGATGGGAAGAAAAATCATGCACATTTTAATCTTCATGCAGATATTCTATTTCGGAAATACAGAGCAGATCTCTTTCTGAACATATTACAAACTAGAATTAAGATATTGGAAGTACTAAAGTTGACATATCTACAAATGGTTCACTTTAAGCTGAAATGCCAAATAGGGTAAACATCTGATGGTTTTTGTTGGAATCAGTTTTGAAGAACTGATCACATCTACAGCACTTATTAGCTAATGTAATTTAAAGTAGACAATGTTTAGGAACGCAGTGTAGCAAGTAGGTAACAAAAATCTGGGAAGAAGCATTCATAACTTCCAAGATATCAATTTTGAACACCCAGTTTCAGTTTTCTTGTGAATTATTTAAATGTCTGAAATGACTACCTGGGATTTTTATTTTTTTTTTGGTGTTTTAGATAGAAACCATGGAGCATGAACAGCTTCAATTCTGAAAAGGCTGAGGTGTGTATATTATGAAACCATGGATTTTACTCCTTCTTGAACTACTGTTCTTGAAATAACTTCTGTTTCACAAAACATAGTTTAAGGGATTCTGTGAAACAGAGAAGATATTCTTTTAAAAACTGAAGCCAAAGAAACAATGATGGGGCCACTGCAATGACTCTTGGGTATCAGAAGATAACTTTATCAGCATAAGTCATGTGGGAAAAACACAAGCAAAAGGCAGAATTTATAGCAATCATATCACCAGCAAGGCAACATCTCTGATGTTTAAAGTCATGGTCTTGCAGCACTGACACATCTTTCAATACTGAAGACAAAAACAAACTGGCAAGAACCTGTAATCAGTTTCCCAAAGGCAAACTAAGTGTAAGGAGAAATAAAAGTATATAATATTGAGTGGGAAACATGAGCATTGCAGTGCATCTTAGGTTCAGTACATAATACATGGAACTGTGAAAAATGTTTGGAACCCTCTTAGTATTATCCTTATCAAAGAGAGCTGAGTTAAGCCAGTTAAGAGTTTTTAGAAATCCATCTTCACATGCATGTCTTAGTTAAAAAAAAAAGGAATAAAAACAACAAAACCAAAAACATCTTAACCATCTTTGAAACATTTAGAAAATGTGGAGCTGGTAGTATGACAATTAGACAAAACGAAACACTACATTTAATATAGCATGATGCTAGAAAAATGGCTTGTTATGGAAGCAATTTGCAGAAAAAATAATCTACTTTGATTTTTTTGTATATTACAAAAAACTGGGCTGTAAGATATAATGATACATCACAGAGCCTTACACTGAATTCAGGTAAATCCTGGTAGGGATCTGGAGAGCACAGAAAGACCCTGTGGTACTACATGAAACCTGCTGTTTACCACAGTATATTATTTTACCACTAATGGAAAATCTACAAACTCCAAATATTGTCTGTGGAGAGTTTCCTTACTGGCAAAATCCTTTGCTTTCTGAAACAAAAAATATCACGTCAGGAAGATTTTGAACATCTAAAGTTTGAAAATGTAACCCACTACCTCTCATAACTTGGTCATACTTCCAAGATATTACTTTTCTGAATAGGACATGGATCATATCAATATACCAAGGAAGAGAAAAAAGATCAGATAAAGGGGGTTGTACTGCTCTGCTGCTGTAAACACTACAAAAATGTAGCTTTTGGCTACACCAAAGCAAACACCAAAGCCAAGGCAATGAATGCACTAGGTAAGCTTATTTCCTGAGCATGAGGGGGCTCCCTGTGAGCTGCCAGCAGCAGCAAGTTGGTACAAACAGTGCCCTGAAGTACTGAGTGTGTACCCCCACACAGGGCAGCCGTGATCCCAACATGGGTCTGGTTGTGTTGTGGCACGTGATTTCCCACATTAATGGTCTCCTTGATCTGATATTTGAAGAGGCACAGCACTGCCAAAGTGCTTTTGCTTCAAATTCTCTCTCAGATAAATCTGTAGATAGATCTCTCCTTTGGTCTTAAATTTCAAATGAAAATAACAGTAAAATACAAATGATTTTCAGGCCAACACCAAAATGTACAAAAAAGCACACCTTCATGGAGAATACGTTTTGCAAACTCTTGTCCCCTGCTGAGATGAATAATAAAAAAGCACTTTACACGGAAAAGTGATACTAGGAAAATAATGAAACAGACTCCAAAATGAGGACTCTGTCACAGGTTTCAACCATTGTCATTGGATACTCTGTGAGATCTACAGGAAGGCAAATATAACTGACATCCATCCTTATTACCATAAACTTTATATCAACTATCCATCAGTTTTATATCAACTCATGTAGAGTTTCACTAAGGCTGCAGAAACTAGAATCCATCTAAGGTCTCTTTGCACTCATTGGAGAAACGCTGTCCTAGGTCATCCTCTGGAAACATCTAGCTTTATTCTCTGACTTCACAGAAAGTCAAGGCCCCTGATGTAGACACCACAGCCAAGTACCTAATATTAGATAACTGAGTATGAGTCTCTGAAGTTAACAAACCACAGATGAACCATAGTGAACCATAGATTTAATAAAAGTATTGAACCATATGTGAACCATAAGTTTAATAAAAGTATTGGGAAAAATACATGGAACTTAACCCTTTAAACATAAATATTAAGACGAGAGATTGGTGGAAATATTATTTTACTTTATAAAGAAAATATTCAACCACTGTAAAGACATTCTGTTCTACACACAACATCTTTAAGTCCCATATGCCAAACATTGTTGTGTAACACACACCCCCTCGATCATATGTGTGCACCACCACTGCTTCTGCACCCTTCCTGCAAGGGGGCCTGTTCCACAGTGCTCCCAGTGTTCAAAACCAGGTTCTCCTGAATGATTACACACAAAATTATTGCATGTTATAGTAAAATAAGCAGAATTTTTCACATTTTAAAGAAACTTAGAAGAAATTTCTATACAAGGCTTCTGATACATAAATGACCATGACAGAGGGTCTTTGTTGGCAGAACCCTCAGACTACTTTGCAGTTTTACACTTTTTCAATTCCTCAGGCTCTTCGATCAGCTTTGCTCAGTGGTTCTATTGACCTTGACTACAGATTTTTCCCTGGAGACCAGCAGCAATCTGCCTAAAAAGACAGGGCCTTTAGGCTACACTATTGCTATCTTTGAAATCCTGAGGGTACTGCAGCTTTGGGATTTGGGAGCATTTGGAAAAGTCTAAAAGGTCATGTATTTTTCTCTCTGATCCTAACTTCATACTAATTATATTCTGACATAAATTTATGTTGCCATTAATTCACATTGTCTTTCCCTCTATCTTCATCCATTCCTTTCTGCTAGCTCCACAGTGCTGGCAATAGCCTTTACACAACTCTTCAGAGAGCTGGGTACTGCTGAGAACTAACTTAAGAGATTATCTGATCATCTCTGAGTCCACTGTCCTGAGCAGCCCTTTCACAGAGGACACACATTTACGGCAGATATAACTAAAATGTGGTTTAAAAGATCATCGCACAGTTCAAATGTTAGGGAATTCTGGTAGAGGAGGAAAAGAAGCCTTAACACCACCATTTAAACTCATCCCTCCCCTTATCCTTCCTCTTTCCATTTGGAAAACAACACCAGTATTTAATACAAAATTAGATGGTGTCTTATAGCTGTTGTCAGACCTATTATAGAGACTTACCTGAACCACTAAATAAGCTTCATCTTTGGATTCACACGCTATTGTTCACAGCATGTAAATGTAAAGGCAAAAAAGACATAAAATGCAAGGGGTTTCCTTTTGTTTACTAATTCCTGTCATCACAACACAGGCATGTATTTCCTTCACTGTTAGACATGCAGCATTCATCTTATTCCTGAATCATGGATTTGAATGGTGTAGCCTTTTATAATTGGGATTTCCTTAAAAATATTGAACATTTTTACTATTAACTGCTATCTTCAAAATCCTAGGGCAACGTTCCAAGAGCTTTGATTTTCCCCCAAATGATTTGGTTCCCAGAATGTTTCAATTTCTGGATTTAGCAACCCTGAGCTGTGGTGCAGAAAAATATGTTTTAAGAAATCTTTGAAGCTAAGTGCAGGGAAGAGCCCAGTAGCTAGCTAGAAATTGCAGCACGCATTATTTTATTTTTTCCGGCATCAGGATTCCAGCCCAGCAGGCACACAAACATCCAGTGTGTGCCAGAAAAAACAACAAATGAACTCAATATCAGGACTTAACTTCTTCTAATAATAAAAAGGCAGAAAAAATGTGGCTGCTGATGTTAGTTTGGCAATTATCTGTCATTTTTTCTTTCATTGCTGATGGACACAGTCTACAGAATTCTACTTTCAAGTTTATATTCCTAGCCATAGGTAAACCTGTGTTAATACTAGAACAACTTAAATAAAGGTAATTTTCTTTCTGTCCCCATCTCCTCATCTTCAGCAAAGGAAGTAAGCCCTTAAACTAACAGCAGCTGTGTGCCAAGGATCTCAGTTTTCAAGCCTGGTTTTGTTAGTTGATGAGCTGGCAAGAAACTCAAGGCAATGAGAGAGATTATACTTAGTCCTGGAGGAATCTGGATGACTATCCAGACACTCCCACCAGCTAAGTAAAGAGGTAATGTCAATATTTTCTGAAAGGTCTTTCTGAGAAGAGAGTGACCATATTATAGAAATGGAAAACAGTATCTGGTGGATTTCTAGGAAGGTACTTTAGGTCTAGCCTTATTTAACATCTTCATTAATTAGTTGGAAATGAAAGTAACTAGCCTGTAATTACATTTCCTGATACTAAATGGAAAGGAGTTTCAAACTTCACTAGGGACAGAGAAATAATGCAGGGGGTCTTATGGTATAGATATAGGCAGAAAAGTCACAAAACAAATGGGAAGGATGGGAGTGAAGGAAAGAAGAAAGGAAATAGAATACCATTTTAATTATTTTAATTGATTTGTGTTCCTATCCATTAATTTGCTTTGTATCACATAGAGACAAGCACTAGTTCCTGTTATTGAGAAGTCATTCAAATACTATTATTAGGTATTTGGAAGACATCTAGTAGGAATATGAAGCAGTTATAGGGTCTGTGACTGCAAAGACAATTGTGGGATCATTGTAACAGGGAAGCAGCCTCACAGGCAGCAAATGTGCTTTGCTGTTGATATCACTTGAGAAGCCCTTTTCCTCCATCCTTAGAGAGAGAGCTGCTTTTGTAAAGTGCATGGATCTGTGCTGGTAAATTTGGGAACAAAGAAGTAACTTGTCTCTTTACAGGGAATTGAACCCATTTCGTTCACTTGATTAATGCAGAAATTGAAGCACGGTTTTTTAATGGTCCCTTAGTATTTTCATAAAATGACCTTTGTTCAGTGGTGAGATGATTTGTTTTCTCTTATTAATTAGGAATTTTTGGTGGCTTAAGTGGCAGAAAAAGATGCACTTGTATGTGCATGAAGAAACGACCAGTGAAAAAGAACGAAAACCGAAAAATGGATCTTTGGCAGAAAGCAAACACTGCAGAGAGCCTTCACCATGTTACTAATAAAGGCACAAGATGTCAGAAGGCAGAGCAAGTACTGTATGTTAAAATATTAATGTTAGTAAACATTGATTTGTTTAGATTTAATATAGAGGATTAAGGAACAAGAAATGAAGAAATGGGCACCAGGTTGTGCCCCGAGGTAAAATGCAGTTTCGTAGTTATGAAAATTTAATTTGACTGCATTGGGAATAATTGCTACTATTTGATAGCAGGCCTATGCCAGCAAGATAACAGTCACTCAAATGGACATCACCTTGTGTACACTCTTAAGCAACTGCTTAATATTCTCAATTGAATAATGATTGTTGTAATCCATTGTTACAGGAGAATCATGCACCTGAAAAGGAACACTAAATCGGACTGAATAATACTCCAGTGAAATATTGTTTCTGTAAAGAATCTTCCTTTGGTTGTCTCATAAAAGTCTTAAAAACTAAAAACTTTTTCTTCTGAAAATGGCCATTGCCAGATTAAAAATCCAAACACTTGTCTGTTTATTTT
>VZTB01010717.1:0-45125 GCA_013397245.1 Thryothorus ludovicianus
AAGGTCCCTTCCAACTCAAACTGCTCTGTGCTCCTGTGAAATCCCCATCCCACCTACCTCAGAGTTCAAAATGTGGGATTTGAGGTGAGGTTACTTCTAGATGCACAAAAACACACTCATGATAAAACAGTGAAAATTTTAGTGCCCTGAAATGTTCAGCATAACTTCCTAGGAGACAAAGAGACTGACGGGGGGGGNCTTGACGTCTTTTATTTGTTTAATACATGGGTCTATAAAAGCCGTTTCTCTGAGCCTGCTAATGAGCAATGGGGGACTCACAGCTATTTAAAATGTGGAACAAGGCATCAAAATGAAGGATGCAGTAAAGGCTGCTGGAGCAGGGAGCTCCAGATGTGACAAGCAGTGCTTTATGGGGCAGGAAGATGGAGCACCAGGCTGTGGTGTCACTCTGGGTGCAGGTTTGCTGAGGAGCCCACAGACTTTCCTTTCATGGGGGTGAACAGAGCTCAGGAATGTGCTCCCTGTGGAAATGTGGAACCCCAGAATGATGTGGGTGTTGGAAGGAAGCTGAAAGACCATCTCATTCCTACCCCCTGCCATGGGCAGGGACAACATTTCACTATCCCAGGGTGCTCCAAACCCCATCCAGCCTGGCCTTGGATACTGCCAGGGATGTGGCATCAATGAGCCCAGCTTTTGTCCAAGGTGCAGTGGGATCCTCAGCATGGAAGGCTGGGACAGAGAAAGGATCTGTGTGGAAATCCCCATGAGTTTGAAGTAGACTTCCATGACTACAGTGAGGTTCTGGAACACCTCCACTGCAGAGATCTTCTCCGTGGTTGAATTTTCATACTCTGTCTGCACCCTCTAGCTCATGCCAAGCAAGGAGTGGTCCCAAAACCCACGTGGAAGGAGGGTCAGTGACAGTTCCAGCAGTGGGAGGTTGTTCCTGGAGAAGATGCTGCTGTGGAGAGCACTCAGGGGGTCACCACCACCTGCATCTGCCCTCCTGGCCCTCCTGGGTGCTGAGGATGAGGATGCTGTACCTCAGAAAGAGCTGCGAGGGGCCAGTGCCCATCCATGCACATCATCACTGCACAAAGGAAAGCAAGCACCCAGGCACATCCAGAATCAGCCAAACTTGGGGAGGGCTTTTCTCTGAACATTTCCCATCAGAAAAATGAAGCTATTAATTGAAATAAAGTTTTGAATAAATTTTGGGTTGAGAAATTGTTTTGGAAAAAGAAATCCTTCAGAGAAAAAGCTAAACTAGAGTATTTTTTCTCGATGTCTTTGAATGAAGTACTTCTATATTATATAACAATAAGACATCTATTTTATTTTAAATTAATTAAAAATGGATAATGAAAGTCTTTGGTTTCATGAGAATGATTTTTTTTTACTTTAATTTCCCTGAATGATTTCATAAATTGCTTCAGCTTGATGTGAAATGATTTCTTTTTACATTTCCTCATTTAGGTTGTGCAAATGACAGAAAAATCAGTTCTTTGTACATCTTTCCTCTTGAATATATTGAATTCCTCTGCGAAGATGGAATGGATGGGAACCTTTGCAAACTGAGTAATTCAGATGAATAGTGTCTTCAAAGTCAATTACCACTGTGCAGAGATGATATCTACTTCTGTCTCGTCTGGACTTTCCAGCTCAATTTTTGCTCTCCCAGAACTTTCGAAGATTTTTTAATTTTTTTTTCCTCAGTCAGACTATCTCAGTTGTGCACATGGATTAATTAGAGCAAGGAGGTCTATACCAACTCCCAAATTCCAAATGTTGCAGAGCAGGATAAATCACCAAAGGCTTTTCACTCCAACCGTCTGCATGGACAGGTTCCTGACAGCTCCAGTCCATCCAGTTTGGAGCCATCCCACGGGAGAGCAGCTCAGTGTCCCCAGGCTCAGGTGACTGAGGGTCAGGCCAGCCCCAAGCCCCAGCAGTGCCCAGAGCCCCCAGTGAGACACAGCAGGTTCCTCCTTGCAGGCTGTGTCCAATCAAGGGAAAACACTGATAACTCTGCTAATATCATGAATACCCTGCACATCAAAGCTCGTGACAGACAAGCACCTCACGTTGCTGCCTGTGGGCTCAGAGCAGGAGAGCTGCCTCCTTTGCCCAAGGCACCTCTGAGCAAGCAAAGCCATGAATTTAAAGCACCTTTCCTGCTCTGACTGCCCACCATGGGCAGCAAACCACTACATTACATTTTTCCCAAAGTTCATGTGCATTATGTGCCTTCCTGTTTAGTCTGGCAATGTGCTGTTAATGCTTCCCCTTCCCTATTGCTGGGGAGATAATAAATAAGGGCAATTATTCTTATCGGAGTCGCAGTAAGAAAGAGGACTTCCTCCAGTGCGATCTAAATGCCACTTTTCATTCCTACTTTTATGATTCTTTAGCCAGTTATGGATCCATGTAGCTGTGTTTATATCAAAGCCAGTTTTAATTTATTTTGAGATTAAAATTTTATGAGAGATTGCATCAGATGCTTTTCTAAAATTCAAATAGGCTACACCCACCACATTCCCTTCAGCTAGTAACTGTAATTCTATTTTAATATGATATTGAATTTGTCTGCAAGTTTATTATTTTTTTTCTGTACAAACCCACCCTCAAAGAAATATTTATCTCCTAATATTTGCTTTAAAGTGAGAAATTCAATGTATGTTAACTGTGTCATTCTCCCTCTGATCTGCTGATGAGTAGTACAATATTTGCATTTCTCCCTTCTTCCGATGCACCTCAGATATCATCCTGCCCTACAGGGAAGATGGAGAGGGATTTTTCATATGGAGCTGTAGGGACAGGACAAAGGGGAATGGTTCAAACTGAAAGAAGGTTTAGACTTGATCTTAGGAAGAAATTCTTTACTGAGGAGGGGGTGAGGCCCTGGCACAGGGTGCCCAGAGCAGCTGTGGCTGCCCCTGGATCCCTGGCAGTGCCCAAGGTTGGATGGGGCTTGGAGTAACCTGGGAAAGTCGAAGGTGTCCCTGCCCCTGGATGATCTTTAAAGTTCCTTCCAAATCAGACTCTCCTAGAATTCAATGATTCTACCTGTAGTTTCTCAGAAATAAATTAAAGCAGGTCAGTGACAGTCTCAGTTTTAGGAGGCAGAATCCCACTTCGGGTCATGGATGTGTGGCTGAGAAGGATGGATCTTCCACAGGAAGGTCAGCCAGGCCCCTCAGCGTCTCAGGGCCTGAGGTGGCCCCTGAGAGACCAAGGCCAGCCAGACCCATCTGGCAGCATTTGGGAGAATCCTTGGCCACTGGCAGTTTTATGTGAAACCTCTGACGCCGATGCCCTGCCTTGGAGGACAGCTCTCCTCTTCAGGAAGGAAAGCCTGGGGCTCAAGTGTCTTGGCAGCAGCTGAGAGGCATCCTCAGGGAGACCAGGGCCAGACAGACCCTTTGTCCCTGGCAGCTTTTGTCTGGGAGCAATCCTCCAACACTCACATTTTTAGGAGGCAGAATCCCACTTATTCCACTTGTCCCACTTTCTGCTCCTGGCCCCTGCAGTGGAGGACAGCTCTTTGCCACACGACAGGATTCAGCACTGACTTCATTTAAATGACCCCTGCACTAGGGCAGGAATTTGTTTACTCCCTGAATTCCCACCAACACTTGTGAAATGATGGAAATGTTCTTTTTTCCCTTATTTTTTCTGCAACAATTTTTTGCCTCACCATTATACACCCTGCAACAAAATAATAGAAAGAGGCAGATCAAGATATTCAGCCAGAGGTTTCTTTCCCACTGTTCTTTCTCTGCTCTACCCTGCTGTTCTCACTGCAATAAATCTTGCTGTCCTGGACCCAATCTGTGCCCATTTCCAGGGGGAGTGGAGCTGCACGTGTGGATTTAGAGCCTGTCACAGTCTGTGCTGGATGAACTCTCCAGCTGTGCTGCAGGAGGAGATCCAGGCTCTGCAGCACCCTGGGGAAGGCTGGAAGCACCCCAGGGCCGGAGCTGCTGAGCTCCACCTGAGTCTGAATCACCTAAAAATGTCTTGGTCCTGTGCCAACAGGGTACTTGTGCCTGTGGGTGATAATTTCCTGTGCAGAGAGGATGAGGTGCTCATCTTCCCCCAAAATGAGAGGCTCCATCAGGGGATGATGAATTTCAGATCACGGTAAGAAAAAGAGAAACTTGCAAGGATCATTCCCTGTCCTCTTCCAGTTTCTCACCCATCATGTCTCTTCCCACGTCCATAGTAAACATTTGAGCAGATCAAAGACACATTGACCCTGGGGGATGCTACAGAACACAGATCCAGCTCAGTCCAACCCAGCTCAGCTGCAGCAAGGATGCAAGTGGAGAGCCTGTGACACTGCTGCCACATCCTGCACCCCTGGCACCTCCTACTCTGCTGGTGTGAACAATCATCAAATGTTCACTCTGTTGGGGCTTGGCCCTCTGCTACCCCCCAGCTAGAACAAAGCCAGCTCTGCTCTGCCCAGTCATTCTTAGAAAAGAAGAGGTGATTTGATCTTGTTTTAGATGCAGACATTCAGCTTTATTAATAATAATGTGAGCTGCAGCAGCAAGGACTAGACCTAATTCTCATGAATGGCAAGCTCATTGAAAAAAATGGCCCAGTTTGGGGATGAATCACCTTTTCTGTATCAGTGGGGAGGTTCAGATAAAACGTGCTAATGATGCAGATTCTGTCCTCACTGAGCTCCAGTCCCTAATGGAGATCAAAGATCCCATTAGACAGATTTGATGAAGAGACAGTCCCTCATTACAGAGTTTGAACAAGCTGAACAAAACCCATAAATAAAACTCAGGGCCTGCTCCTTCTCTTGGCAGAGAACCTGGCTCTCCCTCTGGCACAGCTTGTGCTCATCTGAAACATCCCAAGATTTTATAAACTCATTTCCAGAGTTCAGCTGGAGTTCTAACAAATCTGTCCTACTCTCTGACATGAGGGAAGGAATGCAGGAATAGTTCATTGGTTTAAATTAAAAATAAACAAACAGGAAGAAAATGCTCTGAGAAGGAGTCATCAAGGCACTGAGGCTGTGAATGTTATTTAAATAATGAACTTCTAAGGGACACAAGTAAGAATTCAAATATTGGGATAACTTAGCCTTTGAGGGTTTGGGGTTAGTTTATTTTGGTTTGTCCAGGGAAATCAGCTCTGCTGTGCCAGGAGAAAGATGCTCAAAAGGAGCAGGAGCAAAGCACTGGACAGGAGTAGATGTCCATTAGTCTCCAGTTCAAGGCAGATCTGTTGTCACTGACTTCCAGAAGAGATTTACACTATGTGCCATCCAAGCAGCCAAGTCATCTTCCCAGCAGCATTAGTGCAGCCCACAGCAGCTCAGTAGGCTCTCTGTTAATCCAAGGTATCATCTCCAGTACTTTTTCTGTCCTTTCTTGGCCTCTGTGCAATTATATAAATCTTCTGCCATGCCTTGAGGTCCCATGCTGCAGGGATCTCCTCAGATTAGATTAACAGACCTCATACACCAGACCAACTAAAAATCAAGGCTTGGATTTCCATGGCAAACATATTTTAAAACTTGGTGTCATTCTGTTTTGCAGCTCCACATTTAATCAATATTCTGGAAAAAAAAACCAACAAAAAACAAAACCAAACAACAAAACCCAACATATTTAAAAGTCAACTTCAGCTTATTGGCTGAAATCTCATCAACAGGAGTTTAGCCTCATGCACTTCAGAGTTTTAATCTGTGGGGTGTTTTATCTGTCTGCTGGCTTTGTCTGCTCTTGATGACTGGAGATGTCTTTCCCTGGAGAGGAAAGTCCTCACCATTTCCCAGCTCCTGCTGTTCTGTTCCTACCTGGAGAGAATGAAACAGAGAGAAATTCAGGGCAAGACGCCTCCAATTTGTTCCCCGAGTGCAGCCCTGTGGCTGCAGCCTCAATCAGCTTCACACTAAACACTTTAGTTAATTGGCAACAAATTGGGAGGTATGAGCTGACTGCGATAAATATTTTATTAATTTTAAAAAACAAAAGGTTGCATCCCTTCTCGCCCAGTTTGATTGTGCACAGTCACACGTATTAATGTGTAATTGCCACATCAATTGGCACCCGTGGGCTCAGAAGGAGCTCGTTATGAGAAATACTTATGCATGTATCCTCAGCAGGTGTCAATCAGCATCGTGCCATTGAGATCAGTGGAGCCAGGCTTATTTATAGAGTGAGAGTTCCAGCAGCTCACCTGCAAAATAAACCCTGCAGTGCAACCTCAAATATAAGCTGGGCAGACGAAGAATAGATTTTCCTCTGCAATTTTTATTTACGTAAAAATGCCATTTTCTCCACATCTTGTCCATGTCCAGAAACAAGTTGGTTTGGTGTTGGTTTTTCTGGTTGGTATTTTTTCTGCAGTAAATTTGACTGACATACAAATATTCAAATCCAGCCATGCTGTAGTTGTCCACAGCCCACGTTTGGTTGGCCTTGGGGGATTTTCCTGGTTTAGGGCAAATTTGGGAAAAAACCTCCAGATGGGGTCCCTCTAGAAAATGAATCTGAACCCACCCCTCCCCCCAGCTGGTTTGGGACAGAAAAAATTTTCTCAGAAGAAAGTGGAAAAAAGTTGTTTATTTAACAGTCAAATCACTCCCCAGCACAAAATATGAACAACACTGAACAACAAACCCTCTGTGTGCCCGCAGAGATGCCAAATTCAGAAAGTCTCTCCCGGGGCTGGAGCTCGGCTCAGTTGCTGTCGGTCCCTCAGGGCTGGGAAAGGCCGGGCCCAGGCCAGGCCCGGTGGGACACAGGTGGGAGCTCCTGGGGCCCTTATGGGTAAAAAACCACAGTGCAGAGAACTTCTCTGCCTCAGCCAGCCAAAAACAAACCAAAAGCAAAGGAGAGCTCTGTCCCACCATCCACACTGCAGCCAGCGCAGGCCGTGTGTGAGGGAAAGCTGAAAACTCTGATCTTTATGTTTAGAAAACAACCACCTCAGACATTGCACCGCTTCTCCTTCGCTCTCAGATCCAGTTTTAAAGGTACAACATTATTTCTGAGCTAAACAGACGAATGGGACACAATCCAGCATTTTCCCAGGACAGGGATGTACTGCAGGTGTGAGCCCCGAGCTGCTGAGCTCCGCTGGCCAGCCCGGGCTCTCCTCCATCCCCAGCAACACAACCCAGGGAATGCTCCAGGCCAGGGCTGGGGAGCCCCGGCTCTGCCCTTCCCATCTCTGTCTGGAGGTGTCAGTGAGGAAATGGAGTGTGGTGTGTGGCAGAGGGATGCACTGGGTGAATTATTCATGGGAATAAATTAACCATGAGCAGAGCCCCTGGCTCAGGAGGGTTTTGGGAGGTGTCTCTGGGCTGCTGGAGCCCAGAGCAGCCCCAGTGACCTCCACAGACCTGTGCTGAGGGAAAGCTGGTACCAGAAACAGCCCCATGACTGGTAGGCACCCACTGCAGACTGGTATTTCATTAGCAAATGGGATTTTCATTTTCATAGAAATCTTGCGAAGGAAATCGCTGATTTCCATAGCATTTTTGATGGAGAAAAGTCAAAATAAAGTGCTTCTGTCTCATTTTGATAAGGAAAAAAACATCATCTCCTTAACTGACTCAATTAAATTCTTTACTTTTCTGCAGGATTCAGATGTTCTCACAATTTAGAGACAAAGAACCACAGTAATATTGAATATTTATTCTACTTTTTTGGTAACATGCCCATTCTGTGGTGGAAAAGGTAAACCATTTTTCTTCTCTTTGCTTTTTAATTTTAGAGTTTTCTGTAGAACAAAAATTCCTCTTCTATGACCTATTTGTTGTGTGGATGGGAGGAATAATTTTTCAGGCTGTATTTTCCTCACAAGTTGTTTACTTTGATTACTTACTAGTCATTCTGTGGGATATTTGAGCTGTCACTGAAGTAATTTTGGCTTTCTTTCTCTTCCTAGAACAGAGGACAAACTGTTTAAACAGCAAAATGATGAACAGCAACTAAAGAAATGTAAATAATTCATAAATACTTGTTTCTGCTCATCTTGGGGGCCATGCACAGCACAGCTCCACAAACAGAAACCTGTTGGTGCAATGATGCTCCCATCCCCTTTTCTATCTCTATTTGCAAACAGCAGCATAAATGCAGAGCAAACAGTTGCAACCAGCTGTACTGAAAGGGGCAAGATAAGGCAAAGCAATAAATGTCTTCCCATTCCAAAGAAATGGGATTAGTCTGCTCTCATTAGTGTTTTATTTGATAAAGAGTTCAGTGGCAGGGCTCAGGACTTGCAGTGGGGTGATCTGCCAAGTCACACAAGGTAATGTCATGAGGCTGGATGAATTTAAATTCATCATCTTGCTTTAAAATGTGGTGGTTTCTTCTCATTTTTTCAGGTCTGCAGGTGGGATGTTTTATCAGTACAGTCTGGGGTGCCAGGATACCTGAGGCAAAGGTGCAGAGTGGAGTCATTGCATGTAAGGGACTTGACTAGGTAAAAATAGCTGGAGATGATGAAAGAAAATAATGAAAAATCTTCAGCTAAAATATCCATTGAAGCATTCTGCTATGTAAGGAACAAAGTGAATAAATATTGAAGGAATTTAAGTGACTAAAACAGCTCCTCAGGGCAGGAGAAGCAGAGCCAGCTGGGGCCATGGGTGTGTGAGGCAGGGGAGGAGCAAGCTGGGCTCATGGCAGGGATCCCTGTGGGATCAGGAGTGACCAGCTTGTGCCAAGGAAAGGTGAAGCAGCCCAACCACCCCACTGTCCAATATGTCCCTGGGAGATTAATGCCTGCAGTGGTGGGAAACACTTCCCAGAGATGCATGTCTCCATCTGAAACTCCGGAAGCATAAATTTGTCCAAGAAATAGAGTGAGACCTTTCCCTTGGCAGCTCTTCCACCTTTCCCACGGTGCTCTGAAGCAGAGACAATGGATTCTACAGCCAGCAGCTGCTCCAAGCTCCCAGACCTCATCCCACCCTGCACAGATCCAGCTCCAGGCACTGAGCAGGGTGGGACCTGTGCTCCATCCATCCAAGGATGGCTCCAGCAGGTGTGTGTGGAGTCCTCAGCCTTTCATTTAAACACATCAGTGAGTAAATAAATAACAAATAGTAAAGTATTTCACACTTCTCCAATTGGCAGGGGGCTGTTTCTCCCATCATTGCAAGCTCCATGTTGTCAACTGAAAGAAATGGGCAATAACAGGTGGATGAGAGTTGATAAGTTTGAGTAACCCCCTGGAGAGAGCTCCCCAAATGACCACAGATTTATTATTTACCTCTCAGAAGGCACCAGTTTTATGTTGGCTCCCTCCTGACTCTTTTCTCCCTTCATTTTTCTTTTTTTCCACCAGCACAGACAATTGCTGTACTTGTCTTCTCCTAAGCAAAGGGTCTTTATTTATATAAACAAGGAGGGGAAGAGAATTGGCTGGCAGGAGTGCCAGGACTTTCTCATACCATCAGTCCAGCTTTCTGCAATGTTTTATGGTAGAACAAAAAAAAAAAAAAAATACAAACCAAGCAAATCAGGGGCAAACATCCTACTCCACCACTTTTCCAGCAGAGGAAATTTCCAGGGTCAAAGCTGCGTGGATGAGCTTTTCCAGCAGCCCCTGACGTCACCTTGCAGAGAGCCGCCAAGTCCCCTCACTCCTCAATCCCTCTTTGTGCTTCGCCCAGCCTAATTAACTTACTTAATTCCATTTGGTGGCAAGGCTGTGGGAGCAAAGCTCTGTTCCAGCAATGTTAACGAGCCTGGGTGAGGAGTTAAAGCCCCAGGAATGTGGGGTTTGCTGGTGGGCAGGGCCAGCCCCAGGTCCCTCTTCTCACACCTCAGGTCACAAACCGCAGCCTGACGACAGCACCTGCCTCGAGCTTTGCCTTCTGAAATATTTTTAACAGCAATGATTTTTGTTTTCCCTAAAGTGACTCTTCTTGGGACACGTCTCCATCGCTGGGGAAGAAGGGAGTTTATTGCAGCTGACCTCTCTCCTGCTGCCAAGAAATGCTCCCGGTGCCCAGCAGCTCCTTCATCCCACAGGATCAATTCTGCAGATTTAATTGATGGCTCCTTCATCGAGTCTTTCTTCCCTCAGTAAATTCACTTCCCCACAGCCAGCATTAGCATGGTCAAGTGAACTCTTTTGCAATCAATGGCCAAGGGTGAGGAAGTTTTCCTGAGAAAATGATTGTGTTAGCAAACTTGGAGAGTTTGCTGCTGGGGCAGACTGGGAGGGCTGAAAGGAGCAGCACTCGGCTTCTCCAGGGCTGTTTTATTCCTACACTTTTTGTGCACTTTGCATAATAATGCAATAGAGTTGACAAAAGATTTATTCCTGGCGCCTATAAAATGACACAACACAATGAGTTTTAAATGGAGAGAAGAAAAAAAACCAAGAGAAAAGGTAAATAAGTGGGCTCTTCTTAAAGCCTGTAAATGTTATGGACAGAAATTCAATTAGTGCTGAAGAAGCTGCAGAAGTGTTCATTTTTCCTTATTTTTTTTTCTCACCTTTTAATGTCCAGGCAACAGGGCTTATTTCAAAGATAAGTTTGTGCCTGTGCACAAGCATGAAGGCACATCAGCCAATATACATCTGTGTGTGTAAAATTGCCTCTGTTCTTCTCCTTTCCACCCAGGCACAGCTGTTCTCTTTGATGATGGAGCACTGCTTGTTGAAGTAGAAATATTTTTTAGGTTATGTGTAATCTTAAACTGGTGGTGCTCAGCCATGGCCTATAGTGGGTGAATAGAGTTTATATAAATCAATAAGTCTCAGAGAGCACATTTTGGTTTGGAGCACACGTTTGGACTGAGAAGGAGCTGTTTATATGAGCACTGGGCACCCAAACCTTTTACAGCTCACCTTGCATTTTAAGGCCTTATCAAATTCTCACCCCGAGCTGTGAGTCCCCAGAGAAGACTTCACACAGGTGTTTATCCTTTTGGAAAGTATTTTTAAGGCTTTCCCTTGCCTGCCTGACAATAGATGCTCTCAGTGCAGAGCATCATCATCCCCCAAGCAGCCTCTCTGTGCCAGGGACGTGCTGCCTCAGGGTGTGCTCACCACACCAGGCTCTGCCCACACCCATCCTCACTGGCTTTCCACTTCCTACACAGATTAAAAACCATAAACCAGCAATCTTGCCTTATTCTTGCTGTCAACAGGAGCTGGCTGGAGCTCAGGAGGGTTTTGCAGAGCTGTAACCACTTGTCAGCTGAGCAGGGAGAGTTCCTTCACCCATGGGAGTGGCCACAGCACCCCTGGCACAGCCAAGCACTGGATTGCCTTCTTGGGGTGTTTCTTTCTGCAGAGGGACCTCTCCAGGACGTGGTGCTTGGAAAAGGAGCCATGGAAAAGCTGGCTTGTTGCCTATATCATGAAGGCACAGAATGGTTTGGGCTGGAAAGGATTCAAAGCTCATCTCTTTCACTGCCACGGCAGGGACACCTTCTACTGTCCCAGGCT
Source organism: Thryothorus ludovicianus (assembly GCA_013397245.1). NCBI lineage: Eukaryota > Metazoa > Chordata > Aves > Passeriformes > Certhiidae > Thryothorus > Thryothorus ludovicianus. The sequence continues at coordinate 11,407 of VZTB01010717.1, forward strand.
GCTCCAAGCCCTGTCCAGCCTGGCCTTGGGCACTGCCAGGGATCCAGGGGCAGCCACAGCTGCTCTGGGAAACACACACACTTGACCTCAGCACTTCTTGAAATACGTGTTGGATTGCACACGGGGTGATTTGGGGGCTGTGGCCACTGGGACACTCACCAAGGGCAGTAAAATGCTCGGGCATCCCAAGTGCTGCTTTCTGCAGGACATTTCCGTGGGCACAGGCCCGAGCAGAGCATCTCCCGGTGCTGTGTCTGCAGGCAGCTAAAGCAAACCAAGAGCACCATCTACTGTCGTGCCTGGCAGGATTGCCTGTTCCAGGCAGGATTCCCGTTCTGGCAGGGCTGGGGCTCGCTGGAGGGGCTCTTACTGCAGCGAGCTTTCCCACCGGGTGCACTAAATGTTATTCAGCAGCTTATCAGCGTTTGCTAATAAGGAAAGCTCACAGAGGAATGGATTTTTCTATTCAGCACCTACATCACGAGCAAAACTCAGCATTTACAGGGGCAGAGCGAGCCCCTCGGAATGGCACGTGGTGCAATAGCACAATAAACCTAATTTCCAGGGTACAATAATGCACATTATGGACTGTGCAGCCAATTAAATGGGTCGTAAAACAAAGCATTGGCTTGCACTTTTTGGTAGACGTAACCTTTCTGAACACCAGCAGAAGGAACCAGTTACCCTGTGTTCTGTCAGCTCCAGACAGAAGAGTTTTCATAAAAATGCAGCAGGAATCACACATCTGGAGGGATGGATCCATCATTTCCAGGCTGTGCTGAGTGACCTGCCCTCAGCCCTCAGAAGAAGCACTTGCTTGAGTGGTGATTTTTTTATTTGTTTGTTATGTTATTTGATGTTCTGTTGTTAATTTGACGTTTTGCTCTGATTTTCTTGAGGGGGCACTATGCACATTTATTTATTTATGGAGTGGATGTTTGTGTATTTGTTTGGGAGGTTTTGTTGTTAAACCCAGATTGACACTTTTAATTATTTCTGGTGGTTCCCAGGGCAGGGGAATGTCAGGGCAGCCCTATCACATAGGCACAGTGGATGGATGGGGCAAAATTCCTCACTATTTAATATATTATTGATCTGAAAAAACCCTGGCTGGCTGTCCCTGCTGTGGCCACACAAACAATTCAAAGGAAGAACTTTCCCCTGTCTTGGTCATCATTAGACCCATTTTGGGTCACTCAGCAGGAGATAAAACTTCAGGGCAGACATGAGCACTGGGGCACTGATCAGAGGCTCTCTCCAGCTGGTTGCAAGTGTTGCTGTTTTGATTCAGGAGAATTTTATTCACACTTTGATTTTGTGGAATAAACAGCCAAGGCACAGATCAACTGGCCTCATTTTTACAAGGAAACTTTTAAATCCTTCCCTGCCAGATCACAAAATGCATCATTTGCAGTCAGAGTTCTCTAAAATAAATTCACATTGATTCATGCTCTCACAATGAAGGCAGAGGCTGAATCACAAACCTGAGGAAAGTAACTTGGTTTATTTTCTGTTCTTTTCCTTTCCCACTCTGTCCCAATTTTCAACAGTTGGGTGAGTTCTGGGGCCAGATGTGATCCAGGTGTTTTCCTCCCATCCTCATGGAATTACAGAGTGCTTGGAATCACAGAAAAGCTTGAGTTGGAAATTACCTTAAGGATCATCCCCCCCTGCCATGGTCAGGGACACCCCCCAGGCTGCTCCAAGCCCTGTCCAGCCTGGCCTTGGACACTTCCAGGGACCCAGGGGCAGCCCCAGCTGCTCTGGGCACCCTGTGCCAGGGTCTCACCCCCCTCACAGGGAACAATTCCCTCCCAACATCCCATCCCATCCTTCAGCTTAAAGCCATTCCTCCTGGTTCTATCACTGCTTCCCTTGCAGGAAGACCCTGTCCATCCTCCCTGTGGGCCCTCTTTGGGTGCCATCAAACCCTCCCAGAGGTGTTTCATTGCTCCTGCCATCTCCCCCAGGTTTCCTGTGGACACAGAGCAGTGGGATCCATGTGGAGATGAGCTCCAGGAGGGACTGAGCTGGGCTCACTGGCTTCACGTGCCTGTTGAGTGGTATCTGCTCAGGATGAGGCACTTCAGAAAGCAATCGATGCTCTTCTCATGTATTCTTAGAAAACAATTAGCAGCAGGAGTGATGAATGCACATCTAATTACATCCTCACAGTCTCACCCCCTCCAAGTCATGAACTACTTCAATAAGTAAAGGGCATCCAGGAAAAAAAAAAAAAGGTTTTCATTCAGGGACAATTGACTCAAGGGAGTGTTTCATACCTCATTTATCCTGAGCCCCAAAACTCCTCCGGATTTTGCACATTGGGATATCACCTCTCTGCATAGTGCTGCCATTTCACGGTGGTATTTAGGGCAGTGCAACATTTGGATGCACTTTTTATTGCTTCCATTATAATCCAAAATGTTACTCTTTATAAGGGCATAGTGTGATAGGTCAAGGGGTGATGGCTTTAAACTGACAGAGAGAAGGGTCAGAATTGATGTTGGGAAGAAATTCTTCCCTGTGAGGGTGGGCAGGCCCTGGCACAGAGCAGATGTGGCTGCCCCTGGATCCCTGACAGTGTCCAAGATCAGGCTGGACAGATGAGCTTGGAGAAGCCTGGGACAGTGGAAGGTGGCAGGGGTGGGACTGGGTGAGCTTTAAGGTCCCTTCCCAGCCCAAACCATTTTGTGATCCTGTGAAAAGCAGCTCCCAGCTCAGGGAGAGGCTCAGGTACTGTGATATGGACAAGACAAACTAGTATGACCTTTAAAGCACAATTTTGGCTGTTACCTCCTTGGATGAAAACAGTTAACTGAGGCTCAGCAGTGTTTGTACAGAAAGCCTGACCCGGTATCTGATTTGGAGAACAAGTCTCTGCTTCATCCAGCCTTGTAAAGTCTGTTAAGACAGCCCCAGAAGCTCATAAAAACGTGCATTTTTTCGAAGAGATCAACATTCCAGCTACCTGTCCCAGCTGCCAATCTGACAGCAAACAACTCTGCAAGCAGCCTCACTGATGGAACAGCTCGGTCCTGCTTCCCTCCAAACCCCCGCCAAGATTTGCATCCATCCCGTTTTAATTGGCCTTTGCCGGTCTCTCCTTTGTTCCCGCGAGTTGTTCTCGTCTCATCCGCATCGTTTGCATTTCGGAAGGCTCTGGATGCTCGGCTGGCTTTGGAGAGGCTGCAGCTCCAGCCTGCCTCCCGTGCAGCTCCGGAATCAGCTCGCTGCTGTCTCAGAGCGCTTCTCCCCTCCTGCTGCGAGCCTTCCAGAGGCACACAATTCCCTCTCCTCACAATTCCCTCTCACACAATTCCCTCTCCTCACAATTCCCTCTCCTCACAATTCCCTCTCACACAATTCCCTCTCCTCACAATTCCCTCTCACACAATTCCCTCTCCTCACAATTCCCTCTCCTCACAATTCCCTCTCACACAATTCCCTCTCCTCACAATTCCCTCTCACACAATTCCCTCTCCTCACAATTCCCTCTCCTCACAATTCCCTCTCACACAATTCCCTCTCCTCACAATTCCCTCTCACACAATTCCCTCTCCTCACAATTCCCTCTCCTCACAATTCCCTCTCANAATTCCCTCTCCAGAGCAGCTCGTCCTGGCTCCATCACCTGAGCACCTGTTCCTGCCCACAGAGCCGCGGTGAACCAGCATCATCTTCCCGAGAGTTTTCCAGGCACAGGCGTGGAGCAAGCGCTGATCAATGCACGTTAAAATAACACTAAGCAACGTAAAAACAGAGCTCTGTTTTGTAATTATTTGCCTATAAGCTTGAAAATAATATTTATCCCACTGAGGGTGGCCTTCTCCAGGCGTTTTTCGATGGAGTTTTGAGATTTCCTGTCAAACAGGTAGCCCAGGCAGTTTGGGAGAGGGACAGGGAAAAGTCACAGTTCCTAACATGGGAGGGCAGAAGGAAGGGCAGCTGCAGCAATTTGGCATGATACCCCAACCTTTGAGGAATGTGAGTGCACAAAATAAATTTGAAATGGTTTAGTATCTACATTGCCAAATGCCAACAAATAAATTGGGCTTACTCTCAGCTTTGGAAAAGGGCACAGTGCAAGGCAAGGTGGGATGTGATCAGAGACTACTGTAAAACAGTATAATTTTAAATCTATTATCTTAAATGCATGGCTCACTGTCTTTGAGACTGTAATTGAGACTTCTCTTTTCCTCTGTGGATTTATTTTGTTCTTTACTTGGCTCATGGCAGTCAGATAGATGGCTTCATCTTCTCAGGAAAACTTCCAGCTCTTTAGGACCCTCCTTTAATTTTATTCTCTCCTTTTTTTCTCTCATTTTTCTCCCTCCCCTTTTGTTCTTTTTCTGTTTGTAATTAATGGGAGCCACAGAATATCTTATATTTGGAATTCTGTTATTTGCAGACAGTAGTCAAACGTGTTTGGGTAGCAGCCAGATGCTCAGCATATGCAGCAGAGGAGTGAGATGAAAGGCTGGAGATAAACAGGGAAGACACACACACTGATGGAGAGACTGACCCCCACCCCTCTCTGTGCTGCTGCACGTGCCAAAATAGGAGCCAGTCAAAAAAGGTAAATAAAAACTGAATTCAGATGGAAACCAGAAGTAATTTGGAGGATAAATTTTTAATTTAAAAGCCAGTATGGGATAGCAAGTTTAGAAAGATTGCTTCTGAAAGCTTAAGGCTCTGTTTCTCTGCCCTCTATCTTTAGCAGTTTTTATTGACATGGAATAAGGAGAGAGCTTTTCCTAGGTGCCTGATAGGAAGGCACAATCCATGTTATAAGCATCTTTCTCATTTCCATCCAATATTACTGCTATGCCCTCTGAAAGTTTGCAAAAAAATACAAATACGGAAAAAAGGGACTGTCTGCTTCCAAATTATCTATCTCAAGCAGGGGGCACAGGGATCCAGAGCTGGAACAGCTTCTAATTATCTCATAAGGGTAATTTAAATTAGTTCAACTCTTTATTTATGAGTGTGACATTTATTCCTTTGTATTACAGCCATTCCTAAATGCCTTAATGTGGGATCAATAGCACTTTGCACCAGCCAGACCTGAACAACGTGCTGCTCCTCGGGGAGGATTGGTTTTGCTGGGCAGAGCTGTTTGCCTGACCCACCTTCAGCCAAGACCTGAAGCACAGGGCACTGCAAGATGGATTTTGCTTCCCTGGGTGTAGCTCCTGGTGCCCAGCCAGGCTTTGGTGCAGTGATGCCACCAACTCTCCAAGCACCTGTGGCCTTTGCCTGGATGGAGGGAAACAGGAGAGGGAGAGAGGATGAGTGCGGTCACAAATATCAGCATGGAAAATGTGAGGCTGCAAATCTCAATCATATAGACAAAAACAATCCCACTCCACACACTCATTGCAAATTCACAATGCGTATGACAGGGAATATGTTCTGAGCCCTTTCTCTCCCTTTGTCCTGCTGTTCCAATAATCCATCCCAGTAGATAAAATCAGCCAAGAAATGCCTGTGTGGTGCTCTCCAGGTTTTATCCCTGGAGAGCTGATGGCAGGTGAATGTGCTGCTCCCCAAATCACACTTGTTTGTGGCATGAGAAGCTTAAGACTTTTATTTGTTCTCTGTAGCCACAAATGAATGAGTTTAATAAAATAAATTAATTCTTTGCAGTGTCTGTATCATGTGATGGAATTGCAGCAGAGGCCAGAGGAAAGTGTAAGGAATGGTTATGGTAGGAAAATAATCTGCAATTCAGTCTGCCCTAAGGTATGTGGTGTTGGAGACTGGGAAGTGCTGTGTCTGGGAGAGATCAACACCAAAAAAACGTTTTAGAGGAATTTCTGAGATGACAGAATGTGTCATCAGCAAGATGTCACATTCTCTGCAATTACACACCTGTGCCTGCCTGCAAGAACAGAGCTGGTTCTTCTGAAACTTTAGGGTAGATCAATCAAATTAAGGAGGTAAAAGCAGCGCTGGAGTTTGATCTGGCTTCAACAGATATAGATCAGAGCAGCTCCAGCCAAGGGAGGAGCTGCTCTGAAATCAGAGCAGCAAGAGAGACCACAAGGCCAGAAAGGGACATTCCACAAGGCCACTGATGCTGGCACAGGCAAAAATATTTGAGATCTAATTAAATGTGGCTGGACAACACCAACTATCTGCTCTTAATATTCCCCCTCCCCAGAGGACAGCTGATACAGCACACGATTAGACATGACAAGCTGAGCCTCAGAGATGAACAAGCTTGTTGATAAAGGACGAGCCAGCATTATATTTTAATGACAGGAGAGATTTGCATATCAAAATCCCTTTCTGTGTTTGCACAGAGCGTGTTTGTGGAGAGGGAGGAAGCGGATGTGAGGCAGAGGGCTCCTTTGCATTGCAGCATATGTTTGTGTCTGTGTTTGGGGTTTTGAAGTGGCATTCAAATCAAGATGCAGCAGAAGAATGGTTAACAGGGGTGGTGTTTTAAGTCTGAGGATGCCAGCTTCCTACAAGGTGCCTCTTTCCCTATTAATTGCAAGGCACACGTAACGGAGGCCACTCACTCTCGAGATGAAAAATCCATTAGCAATTCCTCCTCAGTATTGCTGTTAAAACACCTCAGGCACGTCTGGCTGTGGCTATATCAGGAGAGGAGCAATCTCTGCTGCTGAGTCCTGGGGCATAAAGTAAAAGCTGCTGGAAATGAACCACAGCCTGCAAATATTTTTGCAGCTATCACCTTTGTTTTCAAATCCCACGTGGCATTAATTATTTGCCCATAAAAGTGACATGTACAGAAGCAAAGGAGCTCCAGTGAGGATTTGCTCTTTGTTTTATGGCTCCAGATGGTTTCACAGCTCAAGGTAAGTTGTAAAGGACAGGCAGGAAGAGAATAAACCTTTCTTTGTGACTTCTACCTACAAGAGCCTGTAGGAAGGGGATGAGTGGGTGGGGGAAGTTACCAGTCCCATTAACAAATCTGCCCAAACTACCACTCTTTATGTTGTTTTACCCTCTTGCCTACTCAACTTACAAAACTACAAACATGGCTGATACAAGCTCACGTCTCACCAGCTTGTTTTGACAATAAACAAACTTGGCATTCTACAAGACATTTTCAAAGCTGTTGAGCTAAGATTAGGGGGGGCTTTACGTGTATTTTTATGCTGTCCATTTAAAAGAAAAAAACTGGGAGTTCATTGTGTTCTCCAGGAAAGAAAGCAATCCTCTTCCCAGGTTAGGTTTCTGAGAACTTCACTCTAGCTGTGTCCTTATGCTCTTTTTTAATAAGAAATAGACACTTCAAACTTGAGACAGTCGTTGATTGAGTTAAAGCCCAGCAGCTATTGCTACCCACAAGTAATTAATCCCATCCACTTTCAGAGGGAATAGGAGTGCTCATCCCGGTAGTATTTTATGAAATTTGCATTGTATGCCCGGTTTCTCCCTACATAAAGGCATCTTGAGATATTTTAGATATATTTATTTAGAGGAATGTCTAAAGACAGAGACTGAAAAAGAACAACCACACCCACAAAGCCTGGAATGCCTACTTGGGCTGCAGTGACACCATGGCACTGCCTAAAGAGTGAGGCAATTTTTGGCAAGGTATAATAAACCTTCTCTTAGACAAACCAACATTGATAGGAGCAAACCAGAGAGCTAGAGACACAGAAATCACAAACCACATCCTTTTCTAGCAAATCTACAAAGTCAAATGGATACACAAACATTTTGTTGTTTTTTCCCAGTGTGCCCCTTCTCTTACTTTCCATCAGGAATCTGTTGAGCTTATTTACCACTGGATGCTTTAGCCTGCTGCTTGCTCCAGGCAGAGCTGAGATGTCAGGGACTTGCACTTTAAAGCATTAATATTGTTCTCTGATATGCTGATGGAGTTGCAAAAAAAACCTGTTCTGGAGAAGACTAAGTGCTATCTGCTCAGAATTTAAACGTGGGAATCAAATTCTCAGTGGGATGCACCAGCAATAAGAGCTATAGACAAATCTTCGAGGTGTTCCCTTGGACATGCTGGGAACATTTTTCCACTCAGCCTTGAAAGAGCCAGGATTGTTCCAAGTCACCCAAGTAAAGCTAAATCGTTGATCAGCATCCGGAGCAGGCCTGCCTGGTGGAGGCTGTGAAAGAAAAATGGCTTTTTTAGGGGCTGTCAAGGCAAAAAGCTGATCCCCTGCTAAAGATACAGAGTCTGTGACAGTCTGTGCAGGGGCAGGGTCAGCCCCAGCAGCAGGAGAAATGGGCAGCACAGCCTGTCTGCTTCTCTCTGTCTTCTGGGGTGCTTGGCTGGTGTCCTGCCAGAGGACATAAGAGCTGTGGTCCTCTTCTCAGAGGAGAAATAGAGTCCAGCTCATCCTCAGAGCCATTCTGCAGAACTGAGAGGCAGGAACTTTGGTGGTCAGTGTCAGACATGCTTCACGATGTGTGTCCATCAAACCAAAACCAGAGTCAAATTCTGGCCCCTGGAAGACAGCCTGGGCTATTTCCTGAGCCCCTGGTGCTTGAGCAGGGAGTGCTCCTTAATTTTGGCAGGGAGGAATGATTCAGCATGGACAGACAGGGACAGCAGCCTGTTCTCACCATCTCCTCTCCAAAGCAGACAGAGATGAGACAGCTCGAGACCAGATAAACCTAATAGTCATGTTGGCATGGCACAGAGCCCAAAGCAACATGCCAAGCCTTTTCGTTTATTCCTACATTGTTTATACATGTTTATAATCTTTAAATCATAGCTCTCTCCCATATTGAAAGATCCCAAACAGATGCAACAATAAACTGAAATTCAAGACAAACAGATTGTGAGGCAGAGAGACAGAGCACATTCATTTGTGGTGAATCACAAATGCTGAAACAAAACAAATGAATCAGTCCTAAAGAGTCTAATTAATAAAGGTTAATTTATTTATCATCCTGGCTAACCTGATATCTCTGAAGTCATCTAAATTAATGCAAAATGAACAATGCACAAAAAGGGCAGCAGTAATTGAAAAGCCACAGTAGATACAATTTCCAGAAGCTTCTTTTTCTGCTGCATAAAAAGCATCCCAGGTTCAATTGGTCAGGTGCACAACTAGGCTGGTTGGCAGCAGCATAATTAAAGGATGTTAATGGATTAACTCTTTCTGCCCTAGAAATCTGTTTTCTCTCCTCTTTGTCACAAAAGCCATCAAGACCCAGCCTGCCCCACATGTAAAATGATGTCTCCATCTTGACCAATGCACACAAGGAAATGGAAGAGGAAAACAGCTCCCAGTAAATCCTGCCTGGGACACAAACTGGCTGAGAAATAGTTTAATAAACTTAACCACAAAATCATTTCCCTGTAACATGCTACTGCTTTTATATATCTGTATTATCCCCTCATTTACAGATAAAATTCAGCCTTTGGATAAGCAGAAACCTCCTTGCTCTTGCTGGCTCATGGCAATTGCAAATGCAGTGCCATACACACTCCCTCAACCCTGATGTTCTCTGAAACAGAGTTTTGTGGCTTCTTTAGGAGGCAAAACTTAAAGAAAAAGGATTTTCATGGTTCACAGGGATGAAATTGATGGAAATTCCAGGCTGAAGGTGCCCCATTCCTCCCACTACCCCCTGAGCCTTCCTACCTGCAGCTCATGCAACAGAATGATCTATGAGTTAAATAGCACAAAGAAAATCTAAGTTTTGTGCTTTCTGTTGTATCATTACAACACTTCATCTTGTGCTGGCTAAATCCAAGGTTCCCACAAGACCAATAGCAGATTTTAATCTGGGGGTTTCATGAGGTTCTCCCTTCCAATTTGACTCCTCAGTGTGTATTAGACTAATTTTTAATATAATTAAACAAGGGAAAAAAATTTCTGATGTCTACAAAGACTGTCTCATGTTGCAGATAAACAAGTTTGTTGGGGATATCCTGATATCAACCTTTTCATGCCTTTCCACATCCAGATACTCCTTTGCATCCCCAGGAGTCATTTCTGTCTTCCACCATGAAGGAAGGACTTGGCCGCGACTGAAAAGCTTTGATAACAACACAAAACATGGTTTGGAAAGTGGAGTAAATAAATATAGCAGGGGCAAAAAGCAGAATCTGTGATTGTACAGCAGGGCTCTGGTCATAAAGTCACTAATTATTTTTTTTATTTCCTTTTTTTAAGAGCCCTTCTGGTGCTGCTGTGCCCTGGGCACCATCAGTGAGTGAGTTCCATTTCTAGAAGCATAAGTGGCTGTCACTTATAGAAATACCCATGGGAAATGGCAGGGGAGCATGTCAAAGTGTTCCATTTCAGATGGGCACCTGGCTTTTTCATCACTTCTTTCCTCGACAATTCTTCAGCTGTTAAGGAACTTTTTCCTCTTTCACAAGACAGAAGAAAAAGGAGCTCAGGACTGTCTTTTTGTGATTTTTGGAAATAAAGATGGGTTCCTGCTGTCTGAACAGCCCTGGAAGGTGTGATAGATCACTGGAGGAAACAGCAGAGCAGTTCTAGGATGTTTTAAAGGGCACAGCTTAACTGAACTGTAATTGACTTTCACTCATTGATCCAGTATTATTAGTGTTTGTTTAAAAATCAAAGGTTATTCAATTTGAAGTTATTTTGCTGCTTTCAGGGGCTATAAATGCCATTTAACTGCACTAAATTTGATCAATCCACCACAACAAAAAAACTTTTGAGTTTTTCTTGTAGTAATCCTCTTCCCCTCACTCCAGACAATTTCTCCACTCCCAAAGGCCTGTGGAGACTTCACTTAAGCTCCAGAGCAGCACCCACTGGGCTTTGGCTTCTCCATTGTCATGAGTTCCACCCATTACCAAGCTCCAGCTTCCAAATGGGGAAGAGAACCCTGGCTACAAGCCCTAGGTATGGTCAGCAAGATCCTTCAGAAGGCTCTGGATGTGAAAACATCCATCTTTTTCTAACATGGTTCCTGAAGGTAAAACAGCTCCTGTGGTGCTTTTCTGTGCTGCTGCCACCAGGAGGTCCCAGGCTTCCATAAAATGGTAGAACTCTTCCCCATTTCATTTCCACTGGTCCAGATGACTTCATTATTCAGACAAACCACAGCCTGAACACCCAAATGGCTTAGTGAGAATTCATTTTCAACTGCTTATTCATTCGTTATTGCAGGGGAAAGAGTTCCAGATATTTCGTTTGATGAACATCTTTTAAACCTTTTTATTTTTTCCCAATTATTAGGCAAATAAGAGAACACACAGTTTAAATACTGTGTACAACTCCATGATAAACAGGCCTTCTTGGGACAGAATTGTCATTATTAATCTCAATTCTCACCTCAGGCTGAGACTGGCAAAGTCAATGTCTTCTTAAACCTAATCTTATAAGAAATTAATTCAGTTTGTTGGAGCCCCTGAGGTGTGTGTCTTTAGGATGTGGAGTTTTCATAATAAAAATTATAGCAATATAAACTTCAATTTCCTATTTTAGAAGCAGAGGTTTTCATATAAACGCATGACTCCACCTGGGATTTGAAGAAAATGGTCAAATGCTGCAGAAGAAAAGCTATGAGCCACAGACATTGTCTAGAGGAAGAGTAAGAAGCTCCTGGAACATTCCTTTGTAAAAATACAGCCAGATATTGATGCTCAATGCCAGGTATTGAGCATAATTGGTACTAACATGTTTTAGATCCCAGGGCAGAGTCTGGTTTCGTTTGATTCTTCACAGTAGCCAGCACAAAAATGCCCTGGACCTGAGGCACAACAGTAGCATAAATAATATCAATAATTTAGGCACTGACCATATGGGAGCAGACCCAAAGCTAGAGCAAGATGAGTCGATCTGCTGCAGAGGAGGGAACTGTGCCAGCTTGTGCTGAGGAAATGGCCTGGGAGCTTATCCTGTTCGTGGTGACCAGATGGTGGTTTATGCCTTCTTTTTTTTTTCCCCCCATTTAAAGTTCCTCAGACTGGCAAGGGGGAAAGGGAGAGAGGAGTGGTGTGGTGCAGCAGGTTGGTGGGTGGTGATGTGGCAGGGGGAGGAACCAGGAGCACTCTCCTCCATTTGTGGAGTATGACATAGAATGAAACAGCACTGCAGGCTAACCAAAGTTAGTCCTGGATGTGAATATATTCCTGCTATTGGGTGGAAGCTTTTCCACGTTCTCTTCCCCTGAATCCAACAAAAGATCTGGCTGATTTACTCCAGATATGGGTCAAGTCCAAGTCTCCTACACATCCCTGCTGTGCCCCTCCTCATTGGAGCTCTGAGGGGAGTGCTAACGAACATGTGAGTCCATCAGCTCTCCTGCACATTGCTCCACTCTACCCACACTTCCCACAGGGAAGCAGTGAGTAAACTACCACACTACTTTACTCTTTTCCTTTTCTTTAAAAGGAGTTTCACTCAAGTAGAAATGTTGAAGAGCAGCAACTCCACAAAGTGCAAATGGGTGGTTCAAGAAGCTATTTAAAACCACCCTGGTATCTTCAATTTTTGGAGAAAATTTATAGCACAGAGGAGGGAGTTTTCAGAAAGAAAAGCTCAGTGGCAGCTCTGCCTCACTCAACCAGGCAGCAGCTGCCCTGGAGAGCTCTCCCAGATATGGGTGGCAGGAGCCCTGGCTGGCAGGTCACCGACAGCCCCAGCATGAGCCTGGTGTGGGTTTGTGCCTTTCTCTGTGCCCACACGTGTGCAGCTCTGTGTGTGTGCTTAAACAGACCCACACTACCAAAATCTCAATGTCATGGATTGTGTGCCTTCAAACATCGTATTCTATCATTTATTTTTGCATAGAAATAAAGATGTCACTCCAGCTGAGGTTTGCCAAGGAAATGTCACCTAAGTGGCTTCAGTGAAGGCACAGATGTGAGAAGAGAAGGTGCTGGGGAGACCTTAGAGCATCTTCCAGTGCCTAAAGGGTTTGAGGGAGCTGGAGAGGGAATTTGGGCAAGGGCATTGAGTGCCAGGACAAAGGGGAATTTTTTGAAGCTGACGAAGAGTAGGTTTAGATTAGATAGTGGAAAAAAATTCTTCCCTGTGAGCGAAGGATTGCCCAGAGAAGCTGTGACTGCCCCATGCCTGGAAGTGTCCCAGGCCAGGCTGCACAGGGCTTGGAGCACTCTGGTCTATGGAAGGTGTCCCTGCCCCTGGCAGGGGGTTGGAATGAGATGGTTTTTCAGGTCCCTTCCAACCCAAGTCGTTCTGGGATTCTGTGTCTCTTGCAGAATGCTCTGGGCACATATTGTCATTCCTGACCAACCTTAAACTTGGAAGAGCATCCAAGGCAGGCAGAGCAGGCAGAAGCTACAGCAAGACACCCCACACAGCCAGACAACCACCACCCACTGCTCATGATCACCCCCTTCCCCACAAGAACCAGATGGTTCCCCAAAGCATTTGATTTTCAGTGCTGGACTGGGGGGAGCTCCCAGCACCTCCCCCAGCTGAGGACTGCAGGGAGCAGACCTGATTTCCACATTAGCACCCCCAGAGCCCATTTCCAGCTGTGGAGAGATTTGCTGGGTGGTGAAAGCACGGCAAGAGCTGTTCATTCAGAGGCAGGGAATGGCATCAATAAATTCCAGCAGGACCTCTCTGCTTGCAGGGGAGCACTGCAGAGGCAGGGACGGAACCTCTGATGCTGCTGCTAATTGCAGCCTTTGCCCCACGGGAGCTGCTGTCTTTATTAATGCAATTATGATGTAGCCAAAGGCAGCAAATGCTTCTGCTGACCTTGCTGGGGGAGCAGAGGCCTTCAGTCTCCACAGGAAATTGCTTCCTCTCCTGGCAAATGGCACATAACCCAGTGTGTTCCCACTCCTGCAGATTCACCATCTTGTCATTGGCCCAGACAGGATGGAAATTGCTGTTTGCTGCCACCTCCCTCACTCCTGCAAATCAGAGATAAAATCCAACAGCGTTTCCTGTCTTTCAGTGTAGGAAAACCAACAGTAAAACTTTACATTATACTAGGAGTCACTCTTGTATAGTGAGTTACAAAAATAGTAATAATAACCCTTAAAGAGTCCTAATTACAGACATTTCTGAGCTGTGATTTAATTGCAATTTGATGACTGAATTCAGCTAGCCTAAAGCCATTCAACGTGGAGACCTGCTCTCAGAAAAATATGCACATAAATTGAAATTCTATATTGTGGCAAGAAGCTGCCACTAACAATAACAGGATTGGGGGGAAAATGTCTTAATCATTAAAGATTGAGATTTTTGACCACACATTACAGACTTACAATCAAAGCAGGTTCCAATCTCAGAGCAGCTTCCACTCCTAGTCAAAAGAGTATTTCCTAAAGTTATAATATATCCTTTGTAAATACAAATTTGAAAGAGAATGAACAGCTGTGCTTGGATTTTAAAAAACTGTTGTACAGACATTAGTCTCAACACTTTAACCCCAGGAGCTCAAAAATTGCTCTGACTGCCACCAAGATTTGAGTTTTCCCATAGATCAATCACTGAAAGAAGAACATCCCACGATGGGATGTCTCAATTTGACAGCTCAAGGCAGACAGAGAGTGGAAAATGTGAACTGTTGCTTCCCACAAAAATCTGCTGAGACCTAGGGAGGGGCTGGATGTCTTGTCCAACGTCAGACAAGAAAACATCAACAAAATGATGGAATCTCCTGGTGGTGGCCCCAGGACAGCAGTGTGACAACCACAAGATCTTTGGCTTCAATAAAGCACAGCCTCACCCACAGCACTTGAAGACTTCTTTGGGTTTTTTGGAGTCATCTAAGGCAAGGAGACCTGCAAGATGTTTTCTCAAAGCACCTGGAAAAAGGACAAAAACACCTAATGAGGTCATTTTGCAAAGCAGAGGGTTGAGAATTAAGACAAACAAATGACTGTGTGCAGAGGCAGGGAGGGCAGATTGGGCAGGTTGCTTGCACCTACCCTGAGTGCTGGTACAGACTGGGACAAGGCCCTGGGGAGCTCTGTGTCACCAGCCAAGGGCCCAGGGAGCTCCAGACCCTCCCACAAGTGAGGGAATAGAGCACGGCCAGATGCTTTTAGTCAGATGACTCAATTCCGAGAAGCCTGGGGGCCTGTTTTAAAAGACATTATAATGCATTAGTCAATCTTAAAGTAAAGGCTTCTGTGGACCTCGATATCTCAAAATAATGATGCCTTGGAGACATGCCTGAGGTGGCACAGCCACTGTGCCAGCACAGGGGCACAGCTCTGCCCCTCACAGCCCCCAGCCACCCTCCTCCAGCCCAATCACAGACACCATTAACGAGCACTGGGGGATTTGCATGAATTTCCCTGTGCTGCTCCCAGCTCGTGAGAGCTCTCCATTCTGCATGATGCTAGAGTTTAGTCTCCTACTGTTCAGCATGAAAAACTGGCATAAAAGCAGCAGCTGGTGCTCGCAATATCTGCTCAGTCCCTAACACCACCCAGCATGTGCTAGTACTGAATATTGATGAAACTCAGATCTTATTACAACAGAGCACAATATGTTCCTTGCCTATACATTCCCTTTAAGCACAAAAAAATAGTGCTAAATTGAGATCCAGGTCAGGTCCAGTTTCAAAAGATCCACTTAAGCCAAGGTTTGGGGGAAGCCTCGTGGGTTTTGCCTGCCTCTAGGGAGGATTGCTTTCTACTGCAGGAGTAGAAACCCAGCTGTAAATGAACCCAAAATTAGGGGGTGTCAGGGCTTCATCCATCTCTGCTTAAGAATGCACTTGGATCCAATCTGATGTCATGTGTCTCGAAGATAAAGGCAAATTAACCACTTCAAAGCAGCAAGCGCTTCCACACACAGCCAATTTTGTTCTCTCTATAGAATCCAAAATAAAAATCCCTGTTTACCAAAAACCAGTTTTTCATCTTGCTGCATTTCAAGTTCAAAACAAGAAATGAAATGTTATATGAGCTGTATCAGTGCAGAAATAGAAACACAAGTGTAAAGGATAAGACAACACCATTCCAGATACAGATATATTTTGAACAAGTTTTACTTCTGGGAATTGAGTGAACTTAGAACTGTGCATCATTGATTCATCCTTTGGTAGTGTTCCAAATTACACAAGATCCACATTATTAACTTGTGTAGTTGATAAAACACATTATGAATTCCCACATTCACCCCCACAACCAGAGAAATTTGGAGGAACAGCAAAAGCAGTTTTAAGTACCCTGGTGGTCCTCAAGGCAGTAGAAGATTCTCTGCAAAGAGAAGAAAAGATCGTGAAAGTCACGGCAGGGGAACGTGCACGTTCCTGCCTTCCAGCACCCACACACAGGCTGGCTCCTGATGGTGGGGCTGATCCCAGGCAGAACCCCAGCACCTCTCTCCCACCTTCCAGGCCAGAAACGAGGTGGGGAGAGACCTCACAGGGCAGCCCTCTGCACTGGGGGAGGATCATCTTCACACAAGCCAGAGCTTCATTCCCTTTTCTGACACCGTGCTTCTGCTCAAGTGCCCCGAGGCCACTGGTGCCAGTCCTGGATTATCCTTCCTGCTGGGAAGTCGCACCCAATGCTGTAAATAGCTGAACATAAACCCATGACTTCTCCTCCCAGGAACAGTGGGCAAAGAGAGCACTTTAGCTTTATATCCTAATTCTTCTCTGACGTATTTGCAGCTGAGACTTTCTGCTTGACCTCATTTGCAAATTTAATAAGAACAATCTCTATCTCATCCTTGAGATGATTAATGAAGACACTGATTGACAGCAAACCCTTTGCAGAACACCACTTTGTGAAGTTTTTTTTTTTCTTGATAAGAAATAACTTCCATCATGGCATTCCAACCACCAAAGGAAAATTTTCTTCTAATGAGATTTCTCTGTCTTGATTATCAAAGCATAATTGGAGAAAATCAAAAACTTTATTAATGTCAATTTATACAAAAACTACTGCTTTTCTTTTGCTCATAAAACTGAATTACACTGTCACAGGAGAAAAATCAAAATGTTTTGGAAGCCACTTGTTCTAGACAAAGCCCATGGGATGCTGCTGACCTCCTCACTATGTGCTAACATTTTCATTTCATTCCAATATTTTCCTGGAAGATAAACTGCTGGTCTGTATATAGAGCTTCCTTAACCTCATTTGAATGGGAATTTTTTATTTTTTATTTTTTAATCTTTGCCAGGAGACATTACCCACATTTTGCAATGTCTCAAAACCAATCAGTGGTGGACAGCTCCACGGTGGAGCAAATCACCCTGTGGTGATTTTCCCCAGCACGTACAGGATTTGAGATCAACAATCCACACTTTTTAAATTCTTTTTTCCTGTGTTAGCTGCCTGGTGGCAGCTGCAAATTTGAGTTGAATCTGAAGCAATTCAACACCAAAATGAACGAGCTGGGCTTCACTCCTCCACAACCTTCTTTCTGCTCCGAGGACCAGCCCAACACTTCCCCAGCTGCCTCTCGTGTCTAACACACTTGTGCAGAGCATCTTCCCCGTGTCCTCCCCAGTTCCCTCTCCAGTTTGTGCCCTGGCCTGCTTGCTCTGCCCTCCCAGGCTCGCACACTGGGCTTTTGTGCTCCTCCTCAGTAGTTTGACCCAGTTCCCGTAGGTCTGGACTGCTCTGCTTTGCATCGTGACTTAGCACTAACAAACAAAGCCTGGGAGCTGCAGAGACAAAGCACACCAGAGAGATCTGGGCCACCACCAGCCCTGTCCTGGGCACCAATTCCCCCCTGCACACTGATCCGAGGGACTTGTGCCTGCAGGAAAACAGGACACAGCCTCATCTCGGGGATGCAATTAGCAATGGCTTGCGCAAATGCCGGGAAGGGCAAGGACGGCCCCAGGGCTCTCTGCACAAAGGGAGCTCTGCCTGGGAGGATGAAGGTGTCACATGCCAGGCTGCTGGGATTGGCAGGGGGAGCTGGGAGCAGGTCTCCAGGCCCTGGTCTGGGAGCAGCAAGAAGCACAGGGCAGGGAGCTGGTGTGACCTCCTTCCATCACAGCGAGGACCTGGAGCTGCTGGAGAGAGCCCAGGGCTGGCACCGGGGTACTCAGAGGGATGGAGCAGCTCTGCTGGGAAAAAAGACTGAGGGAGTTGGGGTTGTTCAGCCTGGAAAAGAGAAGGTTCTGGGGTGATCTAATTCCAGCCTTCCAGTGCCTGAAGGGACCCCACAAAAACAATGGAGAGAGAGTATTTACATAGTGGAAATGTATGTGAATTTATACAGTTATGGGCCTGCAGTGACAGGACAAAAGGGAAGGGTTCAAACCCACAGAGAGGAGGTTTAGATGGGATATTAGGAAGAAATTGCTACCTGGGATGCACTGGCATAGGTTTCCAGAGAAGTTGTGACTGTCCTATCCCTACAAGAGTTTGAGGCCAGGCTGGATGGGGTTTGATCAGGTGGAAAGTGTCCCTGTCCATGGCAGGGGGCTTAGAACAAGACAATCTTTAAGGCCCTTTCAACCCAAACCATTCCATGATTCCATGACAGGTCATTTCCCCTGGGATCTCCTGCTGCTCTCAGAGAGAGGAAAGAAGCAAAAAGGAACCAGGGAGACTACGCTGAACAGCCTCATGGAGAAAAATCCCATTTGGGTGCTCTACTTGGTATCAAGATTTGAAAAGGCCCATGGTGAGGAATCTAGGAATTCTTTATAGGCAGAATTTGTCCAGCTGTGGGAAACTGCTGAGGAGGGGATGCAAAGATGCTTGTCCAGAGGGCAGATCAGCATCAGGGAAGAAGTGCACTTGGAGACACTTGAAGAGTGAAGACAACAGCTTTGGTGCTGAAGACAACAGCTTTTGCTGTGACAGGGAAAGGGAGCAGCAAGGGTGCAGGCAGAGGGGAGATGGTCCTAGAAAATTTGCTAAAACAAGATTCTCAGGTGAGTTTTAACCAAGCAGAGTGAGGCAGGACTGCATCTGCTGAGGGAAGAACAGGGCAGCAGCAGAGGTGGCCACATTCCCAATTTTCTGACACGTCTGGAATTCCCTGAACACCTAGTCATGATGTTCTTTTCCAAGTCAATGAAAAAAAGCCTCGGTGAGGAGAAGAAAACAGGATTCATGACATGGTCCAGGTTTGCATTTTTCTGGAAGCCCATTAAGAGTAATAATTAGTGTTGATTTGAAATAACCCCAAACCTGCAGTAAGCTGGAGGAGCCCCAGACCCACTGTGGCTGTGGAAATTTTTAATACTTCCCTCTGCACTGTGTATCCCTGGCAGCCCCAAAAGAAACACTGGATTCCGAGGTAAGCTGACAGGCACACACAGCACACCTGCACAACTGGACCAGAAGGGCTGAATTACGGAAGTGACAGGCAGAAATTCTGAAAAATTCAGAAGTAGCTTCAACATCAGGACCCAGAGGGAAATCTGAGTCCAACAGGGAGCTGACCTGAATGATAATCATGATATTGGCAGCAGATCAAGGAGGGAAGGGCATGGGGAAGAGGCTGAGAGCTGCCACAGGGAGATTGGGCTGATGGCTGTGGCTCCAGAGGACACTGAAGAGACAGGCTGAAGCATTTGTATGGACAGAGGGAAGACAAATGGAGTGACCAGGCAGGGATAGAATTCATCTGCACAAAATCAGGAGCTGAGCATTTCTTAGAACCACAGAATGGCTTAGGTTGGAAGAGATCACCTCATGCCACCCCCTGCCATGGACAGGGACACCTTCACTGTCCCAGGGTGCTCCAAGTCCCATCCCTGTGACCACCTTTGTAGCAGGTGACAATTCACTGTAGCCTTGGAGCAAAGGTTCATTGTACCACAAAACAGTTCATTAAGAAAAGACTGGGGGAAGGTCACTCCTGAGTGACTGGGTGACACAAATTAATCACATTTGTTGGTAAAAAATACAACTGATCATCATCTTTACTGCTGGAGAAGCACAGCTTAAAATAACTGTGGACAGTAATGAAGGGCCCTGCCAATCAACATGAGCAAGAGAAAAACCCCAAACCAAGATTATTTTGCTTTTGGCACATTATGGGAGCAGGTTGCAAATTGTGTTTTACTTGTTAGCTGGCCAGCCTGTTCCTCAGAATAAAAACAAACAGAGAAAGGCAAATTCAGCTAACTGAATTAATTGCACCAGTGCAAGCCCATTGCCCTGAGAGCCACCTACTCTGTACCCCAGCTCCCCTGGGGTACAGATCACTTGGTGAGAGCACAGAGCTCTGTCCATCATCAATCTCCACCCAGGAGGGACAAATCCCACCCCATCCCCACAGTGGGAACACGGGCAAACCCAGGAGCTGCTACAAAAGGAGGGTTTAAGGAGCCAGGCAGGCTGGCAGGGACCCAGCTGCTGCTGGAAGCAGCCAGGGCTCTGGAAGTGGAGGGGATCTCTGTATTCATGGACATCTCAGGGCACCTTTGGCTCACAGTGTGTCTGGACAGCAAACACACAGCACTGGGAATTGCTGCCTAAATAATTCAGACTCTCTCAGTTCAGTATTTACTGTTACTGAAGCACTCGGAAATCTTCCTTTGACTTCAGAGAACTCCAGATCAAACCCCAGTAATATTTTTATGTCTAGACGGAGAGGCTCTGAAATTAAAAAATAAAAACACAGCTTGATATGAAATTCCTGGATCTTTTAGTATTTGCCACGGTACCATTTTTTATTTTTTTAATTGGGAAAACCCAGATGTTTTCTTGAAAAGAAAGCAGGATCCCTGTGGCAAATATTTGTCCATTCATTCACTTTCTTGCAATTCCTCTGCAAAATGCAAACCTTCTAGGCACTGTCCTCATTTTCCATGGCACTGATCAAAGGTATCATTATTAACAAGGAGCATCACTGGACAGAGCATGTTCAAAAAAAATCATTTTCCCTTAACAAGTCTCTCAGATCAGGAGCTCAGCATCGAAAAAGCCCCAAAAATCTGCCGGATGCACAGAGTGAGTGGAGGAAACAGGCACTGAAAGGGCTGTGGGACAGAAATCCCACAGGGTGAGCACACACCCCAGAACCCAGCACTGCCATCACCAACAGCAAGGCAAAAGCTTTGTATGAAATTAGGAAAATCCCAGGGCTGCAACAGAGCCGTGGGCTGTAGCACAGGGGGGAGTGGGACACAGGCTGGGGACACAGGCTGGCACTGGGCACTGCAAACACCCCAGTAATGGTCAGATAAAGAAAGGCAGACCCAGAGCTGGGCAGGGTTGGGTTTAGGAGCAGCAGAGAAAGCAGAATCAGCAATGAATACATGAAAAGTGAATGGGGTAGATTGAGACATAACTCAGCTGCAGACCATGAAGGAAGCAGCAGTGCTCTAAAGGGGTCAGCAAAGAAAGAGCAAAGGTGTAAAGGTGTGTCAGCAAAGAACTGACCCAGGGCAAGGAAACCAAAACCACCACTGAGAATGTCATATCCTTAGCAAAGGATTCAGGCTGTGTTGTATCAAATTGCTGTAACACCCCTCACTTCACCCAGAATGGAACCAGCAACCAACAGCCAGGGGAACAAGGCAGGGATGAGGATAAACCTCTCCCCCCAAAAGAGGGGGAAAAGCCAAATGCATGCATAAATACTTTAATTTAATTATTTTTTCTGTAAAAACTTATCTAATTAAACTACTAAGATATTCCATGTACCAGTAATATTTCCTGGGCTTTCCTCACACATTAGATGTGCTTCCTTTCCACCTGCAGTGACAGGAGGAATGGCTTTAAACTGACAGAGATAATGGGAAGAAATCTTTCCCTGTGAGGGTGGGCAGACCTTGGCACAGGGTGCCCAGAGCAGCTGTGGCTGCCCCTGGATCCCTGGCAGTGCCCAAGGCCAGGCTGGACATTGGAGCAGCCTGGGACAGTGGAAGGTGTCCCTGCCCATGACAGGGGGTGGAAAGGATGACCTGAAAGGTCCCTTCCCAACCCAAAACCCTCTGTGATGCTGTAGTTAAGTAGAACATTAGCAGCATTAATTTCTGAGTGAAAGTGGCCCAGTATAAGGCACTATTTGTGAATCGTTCAGTGGGGTTTGGTGACTCCTTTCCCTCTGATTGGATTTTCCTGCGGTAGGGACTCTCCCCAGCTGCAGCTGATGTTACTCACTCCCCATTTTTCTCCCTGAAGAGACTTTGCAAAGAAAATCCTCAGTTTCTGCCAAAGCCACAGATTAATTTTCTGTTAATTTCCAGAAGCTGCAGCGGAGGCTCCGCAGTCGTGTCTCGGTGACAGAGTCCCCTATCCCACAGCACCATCTCGTGGGAGCCTGCAGCTCGGAAAAACCCACCAGCAAAACCACCAGCTTGGAATAAATCCCCTCCCAAGAATGGCACTGCTCTTTCTTCAGCTCCAGATCTCTGCACAGCAGGACAAACGCTGCATCTCTGCAGAGCTTGCAGTGCTTCCCCTAAAACACCAAGAAGTGACAGGGAAGCAGCTCCGTGGCACAGCCTCACCCCGAGTTTATCCTTCCAGGAACAGAAGTGCAGAAATTAAATTCAGGTCTTTTCTCCCAGGTAAAAAATGTCAGGACAAGAGGAAATGACCTCAAGTTGAACCAGTGGGATTTAGATTGGATATTACAAAAAATTTCTTCACTAAAAGGGTTGCCAGGCATTGGAACAGCTGCCCAGGGCTGTGATGGAATCATCAGCCCTGGAAATGTTTTTTAAAAAAGGTGTAGATGTGGTGCTTAGGGATGTGGTTCAGTGGTGGCTTTGGCAGTGCTGGGTTAATGGTTGGAACTTAAACCTTAAAAGGCTTTTCCAAACTGAATTATTGAAGTATTGAATTACATGAATTATTATTGCGTTATTGAATTATTTCAACTATTTCTCCCATCTGTGAAGAGCCCTATTGCAATTCCATCCTTCACAGAAGACCCTCCAGTGCTGCCTGCTCAGCTCTCACAGCAGGATCAGAGAGAGAAGAATCCGTGCAAGCCCCTGGCCTGTACACGTGTCCTAGAGCTGGCAAAGCCTCCACCTCCTCAGTTGCAACCTCAAATATCCCTGAAAAGAACCCCCAAAGCCATAAAATAGTTTCATAAAATCTCTGCTTGGCCAGTCTGGGAGATCCTTAGTGGGCCCAAACCCAGGTACCTGAAGGAAAGGTAAGAGAAGCTTAAGACAGAGAAAGTTTTCATCATCTCAAGGACATGTTTGTATTTGTGGTTCCTTCTTTTGGAGGCCATGATTGAAGTGGACCAGCTCTTGCTGGGATAATTTTTCCAATATTTACAGGAGTTCCCATGGCAGCACTGCTGGGTGTCAAGGAAGAGAGGGTCCAGACCTTGGACATGGGCGAGGTTCCTGCCCAGAGAATGTGCCAGGCTTAGAGAGTCTCTTCTTTCTCCTGAGGTTTCCTGGAGAGCACGTTGGAAGGTGGAATTCTCATGTTAAAAACCATTGTTTAATTAGATTTTACTTATTTTCTACATGGAAAAAGCATTATTTCTATCTCAGCAGCCTGCTTGGAACTGCAGATTTGCACGATACCAGGAAAAACAGAGGAGAATGAGTGTTCCCAACCCTGGGTGCTGCAGGACATCAGCTGAGTCCCACTCTGGGCCATGGAGATGCCCAGAACCTTCACCTGCTAGAAAAGCATCACCAGAGCCTGTTTCAACAGCACTCCTTTCCCTGATGGGCCTCACACAGATATCCCATAAAAGCATCTTTTGCTGCATCTTTAATAAAATTATCACCCTTTTTAGAAACTCTCGCCCTTCTTAGCCAATGCTGCAGAGACAGGACAGTGGGAGTAGCAAACAGCTGTTCTCTGCTGCAAACATTTGACATGAAGCACATCAAATCAGCAGCTAATGCCTCTTCCCTCCACATCCCACAGCTCTGGGAATCCCCTCTGGGAGCAGCAGCCTGCACACAAAGGCAGGAGCCCCAGACATTTGGTTGCATCTCCCACCTCCATACCCAAAAGTAAAGTTCAGCCCCCAGCTTGGAGCTGGAGGAGATTCCAGTTCCTCCAGACCCCAGCCCTGGAGTGTTGCCAATGCTCTCCATTTATACCAGCACACTGGAAATGTGGTGGTGTCAGGCAGCCAGGAAGCTCCAGGTGTCCTGCTGAGCCAGCCTTCAGGATGATTTATTTTTACAAACAGATAGAATGAACTGGAGGTGGGGAAAGCACCGTGCACCCTGAGCCCAGGCACAGGGAGCAGAGCCAGCACCTCTGCCCCATCAGACCTGGCTGAGGAGGGAGCCAGCAGACAGAGGGTTCTGCAGTGGTTTCTCCATCCTCCCCTTCTGCACCAGATGCTCTGTGCCCTGCAGGGCTCAGGAGCAGGGGCTCAGCAGGGCAGAGCCCAGGGCCATCCCCTGAAGGAGCCAGCCCACACAGGGAAGTTTGTTTAGTTCATGTCCTGCAGCCTGTTTTGTGCAGGTTTTTGTCTCATCCACAAGCATTTTGTGCTGTCTCCACCCAGGAAAGGCTGACCTGACTGCACAGGGAGTCAGCTGCAAGCTGAAACCTCCCAAAACATTCCAAGGGTCCACTCCCGTGGGCTTTCTCCAGCTCTTATTAACCCATTCATCACACCACCAGCCCAGCAGCTCCCCAGTGCTTCCACCCCTCAAACTCACTGTAATCAAGCCTGGCTGATGCTTTGTTTTTCAGAAAGTGGCTAAGAGGCAAAGATGGAAAGGATTTCTGTTGGCACCCGAACCTTTGGGAATTAAAGCCCAACATGGAAAAGCTTCAGTCACATTTCAGTCTGCTGTGACCAGAGGGGGACTGGAGTTCCTCCCTAGACTGCAGGACCTGCTTGGGGCAGGAGATCAGAGACCAGACCCTCTATATCAGACACACAAACTCTTAGCAATTAAACTGAAATGGGTTTTCCATTAATGAGCAGTAATTAGGGCTCAGAGTCAGACAATTCTGAGCCCATCTGGGGGTGGTGGCTGTGCCCTGGTGCCCAGGGCTGCTCATTGCAGGGGCTTCATTTGGCACCTTCAGGGCACACAGCACTGCAGGCACCTTACCTTGGACTGTCCCCTGTCACCAACGTGGCCCTCCCACGCTGCACAGAACTGGTGCCTGGGACAGGATGGAATAACAGAGCTGAGACAGGCAACCCAGGGGTTAAGCTGTAAAAAACATGAGAATGTACCTTATATTAACTACCTGTTTCTTATTCACCATGGATCTGTTCCAGTGCTTAAAAGTTGCCTTGGCTTTATTGATATTACACACTCTGAAGGCTCTACAATGACTAAAACTTGTAAAAATCCCATTTTGCTCAAGCTCTCAAGAAAAAGCAAAGCCTGTGCAAATTTTATTTCGAAGAGGCACTCATCCCAAGAAATCCCAGCTCTCCTAGTTACTAGTGAGCTGACACAGAGCTGCTGAGCCTGGGTGAGAGGATGTTCTGGTTTGAGAAGCAAAACCAGTGAGACACCCCAAGTCAGAAAATACCATTTATTAGAAAAAGGGAAAATAAAACAAAAAGGAAACAAAATACACACAATAAGGAAAAAGAAAATCACTGACAGAGCCTGAATCCAAGCTGACACCCTGTTGGCAGCAGTCCAGTTGCAATGGTGGCTGCAGCCCTCCTGGAGCAGCAGCTGTGGCTCTGTTGGAGCAGTGATCCTGGAGAAAGGTGCAGCCTCTGCTGAAGGTGCAGTGGTGATGGCTGGGCCTGTTCTTCCTCTGGCAGCCCAGTGGAAAAGGCTGCCTTGGTGTTCCAGGTCTCAGGTTTTATCCAGGTACAGGGGCTCAGTTCCCCCCCTGGCTGGAGCATTTCCCAGTGGGATGATGGAAGTTTATCAGTGGGACTCAATGGCCCATGAGCAGAAGACTGATTCCTGGAGGGAGGATGGGTCATGGAGGAGATAAGGAAACTGCTCTGGATGGTTTCTTATCAGCTGGTTTATCAACAGAAGATCACATCACTGTCCCCCATCCCAGTTCCAACAGATGGTAATAGAATAACTCATCCCTGATTATATTTTACACTGCAACCCATGACAGAGGAGCTGAGAGCAGAGGCCAAAGTGCTGCAGACACCTTTCCAGTGCTGCTCCTACAGGGATGCAGGACCCAGCTGCTACAGAGGCGAAGTGTCACAACTCAAATTGCCAAAGACAGAGCCTTCCTCATACTCCAAATGCCAGCACTTTGGGACACAGACTGATCCAAACTTGAATTCAGGAGAACTTTCTAAGTGTGCCATTCATTTTTTGGCTGGACTAAATCCCCTTGAACCCTGAGGGTTTGGTCTCTGCAGTGACTCCCCTCTGGATTTTGCTATCTGAGCTCTGCTAATCAGAAACAGTCTTGAAACAGAACATGAAACAGATTTGAAAGCTGAGGAGGACATGGTACATCCAGGGCACAGGGAATGGAGCAGTGAAAATCCCCTCGCTTCAACCAAGAGACCTCCTTGCCATATTTAAATTTACAACTCATTTAAAGTTTTTTGGCTTGCATTTCACCTCCTGCCTATCTTTCCCCTCACATATGGACACCCTCACTCCTTCCCTGCAGGAAGCTGCTGGCCCAGCCTTCAGTCCCAGCCCTTTTCCCTTCACACAAGGTGACAGAAAGTTTCTTCTCTGAGCCTGATCAGCACGAAGAGCTTCACCCACGGAGGTGTGAGAACCCTTCACTGCTTCTTCTGAGCCCTTTGAATTTGCACCCAGACTTTCCCTAGAGGAATACCAGGCTGAGAAAGTTCTCTGGTCACCCAAATTAACCTCAGGGTGAGCTGTCTGAGGATGTGCATCACAGACACAGGGGACAGCCCCAGTGAGAGCTCACAGCATCCACAGGAAATTCCACTCAAGGGCTGTATCTTCTAGTAGAGAAAATGCAGCTTGCAACACAGCTCTTCCCTAGGGCTTTCCACAGGAGTAGCATTGGCCCACAGCTGTGTTAGGGTTGCAAACAATTCCTTTGTGTGTAAAGGTGGCTGTCCACAAAGCAGTTAGCAAACAGCAAAGCCATTGCAAGGCTCAGTATCTGCTGGGAAAACAGCCCAGGGAGATAAAGGCTGCAGGAGAATTCCCTCACGGCATCATCCTTGAACAGCTGCAAGAGAAAAGCCAGCCCAGAAAGTGCCACGGGCAAGAACTGAAGGAGGGGCCAGGGTTGTACCTGGATAGAACTCCAGCATTCCATGGAGGGTGGAGAGGGGTCCCAGGTGAGGCTCTTTGGGATTTCATCGGTGCTCTCTGGGGGCAGCTGCTTAAGCAGAGACCCTGCTTGGCTGAGTTGAGCCCTCATAATGGTCAGTGCAGCTGACAGAGAAAGCCAAATTACCCTGGGAATCACAACAAAGATTAAATAGGAGTGGGTTATTTCCTTCTCCTCTCTGAGCACTTGCTATCTCTGTCCAATTAGTAAACGTTGACAGTTTGTTTTTAAAGCTACAGAGTGCAGTTCCTGCTTTTCTTAGGAGACCTCTCCTTGAAACAGCGCTGATGGTTTCAGGAACTCTTTTCCTTATCACTGTTTAAATCCTGCCCTGGGTTTCTGGTTACAAAGTCTTTTCTGAAGGGTGAGTGCAAGTGTAGCTGGGCTGGCTCTAGGGTCAGAGCTCCTGGGCACTGCTACAGCTGCAGAATATGGCAATGGCTTCAGAATACTGCTGAAACTTCAGGCTTTGATTTATTTCTTCATTTTCTGACAGATATATTTCTTAAAAGCTTGTTACTCATACTGGTGACTTCTGGAAAGTCAGTCTGTGGTCAGGACATCAATGACAGTGTCCAGCCTTGAAAATTTTCACATAGCAGGAGGTTGTAATTCCTCAGTGGCCAGGTTAACAAAAGAGTTTATTTAGGTTTTTCTTTATGTATTCCCCAGCTTTTGGTTGAAAGCTGTCCTTCCTCCCTCCCTGGCTTGTAGCCCTGGCTGAACATCCTCAGGTGTCTCTGGTGGCCACGGGGGAGATGGACACCTGTGCTCTCAGCTCTGACTGGATTTTACATTTCTAGTGGCATTAAAATGTTCTATTGGGTACCCAGAAAAAAAAAATTTTAATAATGTGTATCCTTTAGCTATGAACCCAATCTTTGCAGTGTTAATTTTCCTTGCACAAACCCACCAAGTGTGATGGGAGCCAAGGGAAGGCTTTTTGCCCTGCTAAGGTGTTGCTGGTTGTGCCTAAAACAGACTGGAGTGCTCTGGGCAGGGCTGGAGCGCAGCTGCTCTCTCTGCCCTCCCTGCTCCAAGGGAAAGGCCCAAAAGCATTGAAGGTATCCAGCACAGGGATACAAAATTCAAATTAAACATTGGATAAAATCTGAAGAAACTTTGTATCACTCTTATGTATAAAGGAGAACATAATAACGTTTATATGGATAATGATTTATAAGCGTACTTCTACAACGCTGCTGGATCTGCAGAGTGTTGGAAACTGTTTTCACCTTTTTTTTCCCATTTTTCAGTCTTTTTTCCCATTTTTCCGAAGGGAGAGCAAGGCTGCGCTATTCCCTGTGGCCACCAGGTGGCGATGCAGCCCCGCAGCTCCCGCACAGCAGAAATGGGGCAGGAAACGCAGATTTGGGGATTTTTTGCAGAACTTTATTAAGGGGTTCGCTTTGCTTTGGGCTTTTGAGTCAGGAGAAGACTCGTGGGTGAGAGGACCCACCTGGCCCATAGCCATTGTCCCTGTCCCAAACAGCAGCCCCTGAAAGCTGAGCTGGGGGAGCCCTCAGCATTTGTAGGATCACTCTGATGCCCTAAATTCCCACAGCCATTCCCAGCCCATGGCAGCCATCTCCAGCCTGGGAAAGCCAGGCTGCCTGCCAAGGTCCTGGGAGTGTGGCACTTCCCTGGTCCCGCACGAGTGGGATGTGCTGAGTGCTGTGCTGAGTTTCTGGAGCAGGACTCTGCTTGTGAACATCCCCATCCTGTCACACTGCAGCACCACTGGTGTTGGGGACAGCCAGCCCAGGGGGTCCTGCACTGCTGTCCCTGCAGAGGCATGTATCCCAGGGTGGGGGAGAGCAGAGCTGGGC
Organism: Thryothorus ludovicianus; assembly: GCA_013397245.1. Lineage (NCBI taxonomy): Eukaryota > Metazoa > Chordata > Aves > Passeriformes > Certhiidae > Thryothorus > Thryothorus ludovicianus. The sequence continues at coordinate 40,243 of VZTB01010717.1, forward strand.
AAGGGGAGGGCAGGATGGAGATCTTGTACCCCAAAAGCAAGAGTCCCCACACTTCCTCCCCAAAGCAGGACCCAGGAGCACTGAGCAGCAGCAAAACAGCCCAGAGCTGCCCTGGGCTATGTCTGGGGGGGAGGGCAGAGCAGGCTGGGGGGCTCTGTGACGCTCTGAGGGCTGGGTGAGGAAGCTGCAATGACAGCAGACAGTGAGCTGCAAAGTGCTGGGAGGTGGGATTGGCTCAGGGAGGGGCTGGTGACAGAGCAGTGAGTGCTGCAGCAGCCTGGTCCTGGCTGGCCTAGAACTGGGGGCAGCTCAGGGCCAGTGAAGGAGAGCCCAGAGCATCTCCTCTTTGTTTTTTTCCCTACACCTGCAGGTTTTTAATCCTCTGCTTATGGTCAATGAGAAGCTTAAGCTGTACCATGGAAACTGGGTGCTGCCCTTGTACCAGGGTGCCCTCAGCACCTGGGAGAGCTGCTCTGACTCCCTAAACGCCCCTGACCATTCCTGGGCCCAGGGTCCCCATCTCCAAATGCCAGCAGCCATTTCAGTGGGCAGTGCCCTCGTGCTCTGTTGTACAGCACTGTGCTGGCACAGCTGTCTGTCCACAGATGCTGCTGAGCCCAGAGGGGTTGGGATGTCTGGTGCTTCCTCCTTCCTCTTGTGGAATCCAAGCTGTAGGGGCAGAAAAGCAGTGATTCCCACCTTGCTGATGCTGGAGGAGAGAGGCAGGGTTTGGGATGCAGCTCAGGTTCTCTGGAGGGTCTGACTGGTGGAGGTGGGATTGGCTGGAGCCTTTGGAGCTGCTCTCTGGGCCCAGCACCAGAGTCTTTCACCTGACAGGGGCACAGCAGAGCCTCAACCTGGGCACCTTCCCAGAGCCCCTCTCTCCTGCCTGGCCAGAGGTTTCTGTTGGTGTCTCTCAGGCAGCAGCAGATTTGGGAGAAATGAGGATGATTTCTGCTGGGGAAGATGGAAATCCAAGGCAGCCCCGTTGCTATGGTTGCCGCAGACCATCCTGATGCAACATCATGTTAAGCAGCTCTGCAAGCAGATGTGCCACAGCTGGAAAGCAAAGTGATTCCCCCAGGTGTGAGCATGGCATGGCAGGCCACACTGAGTCCCCTGTGCTCCCACAGCCTCCCCTGGGGTGCTTGGCTTCATATTCCTATTGAGGACCCTCCAGCAAAAATCCCTCAGTGGAAGCAGCACTGGTGAGGGAGGAGCACAGCTCTGACAGTAAACAATGTGTGTAGGTGTTTAAAAATAATGCATTTGGGGTATTTGTCATTCCAACAGTGTGTGTGTGTTTATATAAAGTGGTGGAGAGCAGGTGAAAATGCTGTTTGAACAAGGGGGATGCTGAATGGTGACTGAGCATGACAACCCTTTCTAGATCTTTTTTTCCTAAGAAATTGTAGAATCATCAGATTTAAGGGAGGGGGTGTTGGCTTTGCTCCCCACAGCTTGGGCCAGGTTCACTGGGCCTGTCTGCACCCTTGGAGACCGAGGGCTCAGGCCCTGCCTCCTGCCACTCCTCAGAGCCTGCTGCACTTTGCTACAAGGTTTTTAGCACCCTAACCTATAATTCACCTGACAGCCTCATCAGAGGGTTGGACAGAAGCCAGCACTGCCACTGGCAGCCAGGGAAGGAGCAGGGAGGGTGCAGAACCCAGGGCCTGATCCAGAAAGATGTTCAGGTGTGAACACCTGCTGCTGGTTCTGGTTCTCTCCTGGGCTCTGCCCTTTCACACTGGGGACAGAGGTTTCTGGGTGTCCCCTTTGAGCCCCTGGGGTGCTCCTGTCCTTGTGCACACCAGTGGTGCCATTGACTCCAGCACAACCCCTGAGCTGGTGGCTCTGGAGGTGACACCTGGGATCTGGGTTGGTGTCTCTGTGCCAGGAGCCAGCACAGGGTGATGTTGCCTCCCCTGTGTCCCCTTTTCAGGCCCTGGTGAGCCTCAGGATGGGCAGGGTGGCCGGGAGAGCCCTGCTCAGCCCCAGCCCCATTCCGGTGGAGCGATGCCGGTGGAACCTTTCCCTCTGCACTGCTCAGGATGCGCCGGATCCTGGCTCCGGCTGGCTGCCAGCCAGACCTCCCGAGGGCCCAGGGGGCTGGTTAAGCTCATTGCTTTCCTTTCAGAGGCTTCACAAAGCCGCCTGCCCACATTTAATTCAAATTTATTGAATAATTCTCCTGGGAACAACTAGTTCAGGGCCAACCACTACAACAGACCATCAGCGAGATCAGTTGGCACGGCCCCGGCCACAGAGTGCTCTGTCCCCTCCAGCACAGCTCCGTGGCAGTGCCAGGGTGATGATGGTGAGCACAGGGCCAGGCGCCTGGCCCAGGGCAGCCTTGGCTCAGCTCTAAACCTGGCTGCCTGCATTGCCTCTAGCCCCAGGGGATGTTCTGAGGTCTGTTAATATCCCTCCCACTTCCACCCCAAACCTGGCCCTGCCTGTGAGTCCTGTTCCCTTGGGCAGCAGTCCCTGAATGGGGCTCAGCCCTCACCTGCCTCCAAAGCCTGTTGCCAGCTGCAAAGGTGGTGAGACACAAGCTGACGGGATGCACATCCCACTGTGAGGGGATTCACCTCCCCTTTCAGGGGCTGCATTGGGCTTGTATGGCCAGGTTTACAGCCAGGGTTTACATCCATCTTGGGGCCACCAGGAATTGGCTCTGCTGGGCATGGGAGAAGCTTCTGGCACCTTCTCATAGCAGCCATCCCCACAGCCCTTCCCCCACCGCCAAAACCTGGCCACACAAACCCGACAGAGCTACAACAATCTGAGACCACCTGGACAGGAGAGGGGACAGGCCAGAGCCAGGCTTGGAGGACAGGGATGGGTCCAGCAAGAGAGCTGTGAGTGATGAGATCTGACAAAGCCTGGGAGGTGGGCTGCCCTGAGGGAGGCTGCCCTCTGGGAAAGCTCTTTGACACTGTGCTCAGCCCCAGGCAGAGTCCGGGACATGTTGTGTCCCTCCTTGCGGCATCCTGGGGGCTGTTCCCATGCAGGACAGGCTGCGGACACGCTGCCGTCCCTCGCTCCCCTGCAGCTGTGCGGCTCCTCCAGGGCAGCCCACCGTGAGCCCGCTGTTACGCAATTAGCCCCCGCTCGGAGCACAGCTAATGACCATCATTAATGAGCGCAGCACTGGTGGGTCAGCTCCTGCCGTCCCGCTCAGGGCATGTGCAGTCATGCAGCAGAACTGAGTCACGGCGCTGCTAATGATGCTGCGAGCCCTGGGCAGAGCAGCCTTCCTGCTAGCCCTGGGCACGGGCTGCCCTGCAGCACGTACGGAAGGGCAGCTCCGTGCCACCCTTCATCCATCCCTCGTGCCCTGCGCTGTAGGACAGGACCTGGCACTCCTCAGCCTGCTTTTCTGCAAGGTGTGGTGCCAGGCAACGCGCCAGAGCTTGGAAAACGGTACCTGTGGCTGTGACTCACCCTGGAAAGGGCAGGATGCCCAGGAGCCTTCCTTTCCCAGTGCAGTGGCTGTGCTGCAGTGTGGGGCTGGGACACAGAGCCCCTCCAGTCTTCTTGGCGTCCCTTATTCCACCCTTTTCCCCCCCTTGTCATGCTCATAAGCTGCTGACAGGCTGGAGACACCACCTTGGCAATCATGGGGCACAGGGGGGCTCAGCAAGCCGTGGCCAGAGGCACACACCGATTTATAGCGCTAGCTCGGGCCGAGCTGCAGGGAGCGATACCTGCAACAAAAGCCTGGGTTTGTTGTACGATCCCGATCCTCCTGTGCTGGATGCACAGCTGGCTTAGGGCAGAGCAGGAGTGCGATCCCAGAGAGTGCTTAGGGAGGAGGGCAGGGGGCTGTGAGCTGAACAGAGAGGGCTATTGAGCAATGCCTTAATAAACCCCACGTGCGTTTATTTTGGGCAGATTAGGACCGAGACATGCAGTGGGCTCTGCCCCTCTGCCAGGCTCGAGTTTGCCCCGAGCAAAACAAAGATGCTTCCCACATTAAAAATGGAATCTGAGCAGCGAGGGGGTGCCAGGGTCTGCGTGATGCAGCAGAGCATCGCTTCCTGTGCTGAGGCCACGGCGGCCGTGCTGCCGCGCGGGAAAGCACAGAGGAGCATTTTACAAATACAGCCGAGGAGCATTTTTCAAACTCAGCCTTTGGATGCTCCGCAGTGGGTTTGGGGCTGGTTGGTAACGTACGACAGACGCGGCGGGTGGGTGGGAGCAGACTTGAACAGGCACTCGCTGCTCCAGGCTTCCCCCTGGAGAGGCTCTGTGCGCGCTCCCGCTGCTGGGAAGGCAGCTGGAGCTGGCCCCGGGCAGCGTGGCGGGGAGCGGAGGTGTCTCAGGGGATCGTCACCAAGGGGGGCCCCAGGGACCTTCCACCCGCGGGGCACATGGGAGGCTTCCAGCTCGGAGGATGCCCTGCACTGACAGGGGTGCCCCGGGGGACTGTCACCCTCAGCGTCCCTCGGGGACCTTCGCCTCTGACACTGCCCCGGAGGACCTGCGCTTACAGGGACACCCGGGGGACTCGCACTGCTCAGGACACCCTGGAGACCTCCTTCCGCAGACCCGTCCTGAGGGACACTTACCCTCAGGGGTGTCCCAGGAGCTGAAATGCCCCGGTGTAACCCTCCTCCGCAGGGGTAGCCCAGCGACCTGCTCTGCAGGGGACACACGAGGGGACCCTGTCCCCAGGGATGCTCCAGGGACTCGCTGGGGGCGGCCAGCCATGTCACGGCTCCCCAAAGGACACGCGTTGCTGAAGACACGCGGGGAGGACCCCTCACCCCGGGGATTCCCGATCCACCGGGGACGCGCTCATCCATCGCGGGGCATCCCGGGGCTCCGGGCGGCGGTGGCACGGTGGGATCGCGCGGCTCCGGGCGGGCGGAGGGGTC
>VZTB01010717.1:54618-82427 GCA_013397245.1 Thryothorus ludovicianus
GGAGGTGGCAGGGGATGCTGGGGTGCAGGGAGCTCTGTGAGGATGGGCAGTTTGTGGTGATGTGCAGTTTTGTTGGAGGCATTGTAATTCCCTGCTAGCAGTGTTGATGTGGGAAGTGGGGAGCAGTGCTTTCAGCTCACAGGTGGTCTGAGGGGATGCTGGTGGTGGAGAGAATGTGCCATGTGTGAGGCTCATCCTGTGTGTGCTGGAGCCCAGCCCAGCCCTGTGCCCTGGGGCTGAGCTCCCTTATCCTGCTCCTATGGGGATGTGACGGGGCCACCACTGGATGATGGAGCATCATGACTGTGCAGGGAGGGGGCGTGGGGACCAGGACCCTGCAGGCTTGGGAGCTGCGTCTCTCGGCCATCGGGAAAACCTTGCAGAGCCCCAGGCATGGTGGCACGCGGGGCTGGGGCAGGGACAAGAGGATTTCTGCAGGGTGACATTGCTTCGCCCCCGAGGAGCCTGATGAGTGTTTGCTGAGGGCTCTCACCAGTGAGACTGCTGCCAAGAGGGGGTGCGGTGGCAGTCGGAGACAGCTCGGGATGGATGTGCAACAGCTCGAGGACTAACTTTGTTTTTAGAGCAGAAAGCAGCCAGTCCTGGAGCCAAGACATGCCACGAGTGTGGGGCTGCGAACCCGCCTCGCTGCCCATCCCTGTTGGGGCCCCAATCCCCTCCGCAAACCACCCATCAGCTCCCTCCAGTTTGGGTGGCTGCTGCCAAAAACACCCCCTCCAGCTTCTCGCTTTCTGGGAAAGAAAGCACAGCCCATGCTCAGGGGAGCAGGAGCCCAACCCCATGGCCTGAGATCCCCAGCCCTGCAGCAAGGCTTGCTGCTGCCTCCACAGTGCTGTGCAGGACACCAGTGGCATTTGTGGCAATTTTTGCTGTCCTGCAAATGCAGGAGTGAATGTTTCATGTTATTAAATTTCCTTTATGCTGGGGACTGCTCCCATGCAGGGATCTGGAGAGGGAGAGCTCTGGGGTGGATGTAGGCACCCTTCACCCCAGGGCAGCTGCTGGTTTTTCTGTAATGTGATGCAGCAGCTCGCCTTTCTCCTGACCAGCACAGCTGCTGCCTGCAGCGACAGGCTGCCTGCTCTGCTGCTGCCTACCAGCTCTTCCAGCCTTCTGGGGCCTTCCCCAGCCTTGTGGTAGGGGAAAAAGGTGATGAACTGTTGCTGTGGGACACGCAAGGACACACGCGGACACTCTGATGAGAAGGTTAAAAACTATTTATTAAAATATCTGACTACAAATTTCCACACAGACCAGGGATTGGAGGTTGGTTGTCCCACCCTGTTGGTCAAGACAACTGCTCATCAGTTGTTTTTCACACCAAGAGAAAGTATGTAAACAACCTCATCTTTATAAAAACGTATTTCTAATTATAACACCCGTGTATGAGAAAGAGTTACAAACTATGAAAAACATCAAGTTAGAAAGTGCATCAGAAAAACTTGAAAAATCAAGATGACAATGAGCATCTCCCAGCATCGTGCTAGGGCTAGGGAAGGCAGGATTTGGCCTGGGGATGGGGATGCAGGGCAGCCTTGCAGCTGGTGAAGGAACAAGAGCAGTCACAGCACACAATTGAGGGGACAGACACAAGGGCCAGAGGGTCACCCCCCCTTAGTGTCTCCTCCAGAGGGTCTCAGTAACCACCTGGTGATCTCCACATGAGGACTGTGGGTGCCCAGGAGCTGTAGCCTCAGTCCCCTGGCCATTGTACCCAGTCTGATGAGAGTCTTGTTGTGTCCCCAGGTGGCCAAGGACGTCTCTGTGCGGCTCCACAACGAGCTGGAGGTGGTGGAGAAGAAGAGGATCAGGCTGGAGGAGGAGAACGAGGAGCTGCGCCAGCGGCTGATCGAGACCGAGCTGGCCAAGCAGGTGGTGCAGAACGAGATGGACAAGCTCCGAGAGGTGAGTGGGACCAGGAGGGGTCCCCAGGGCTCTGCTCATAGCAGGTGTCCTGGCCCTGGATCATGGGATCCCCCAGCCCTGCTTGAGTCACTGAAACCCAAACCGTGCTACAGATGCTTGTGAACCCGAGCAGCGCCTGCCCTCAGCGTGCTTCATCCCACCCTGCAGCCATGGGCTGGCTCTGCCCTGTCCAGGAGGGGTTACAGGACTTCCCCATTGCACTGGGGACACTTTATATGTCCCTGGCCACTTGCTCAGCTCAGCCCCCTGGACCATGCCCAATTCCATCTGGGCAGAGCTCCACATGATATGTGGGGGTCCCTGTCCCTGGCGGAGTGCCTGGTGCTGGCTGTATCCTGACCACATCCTGCAGGTTCAAACTGGGCTGAGATGTCCCAGCAGTGTCCCAGTGGTGCTGTGGAAGTGCACAATCCCCTCTGTGTCCCAAGCAGTCACAAATGTATCCATATTCACAAAATTCACAGAATTCACAGAATGACTAGGTGGGAAGAGACCTTCAAGATCATCAAGTCCAATCCATGCCCTAACACCTCAAATAGACATCCAGTCTTTTTTTAAACATATCCAGGGATATGACTCTACCACCTCCCCAGGCAAAGTATTCCAGTACTTTATCATTCTTTGCATTAAAAAAAAAACAACTTTTTCCTGATAATCCAACCTAATTCTTCCTTGTTGCAGCTTAAGACTGTCCTCTGGTTCTGTCAGTGCTGCCTGGAGAAGGAGACCAACCCCCACCTGACTGCAGCCACCTTTCAGGGAGCTGTAGAGAGTGATAAGGTCACCCCTGAGTCTCCCTCTCTCCAGGCTGAACACCCCCAGCTCCCTCAGTCATTCTTCATAGGGCCTGTGTTCCAGCCCCTCTCCAGCCTTGTTGCCCTCCTGTGGACACGCTCGAGCGTCTCCAGATATGCACAGGGCACTCCGTGTCATGCTGTGTTTGGGAGCAGCCTCTGGCCAGGATCTGAGTCAACCTCGGTAACAGGAAAGGCATCCTGGTGACAGCATGGACTTGAGATCCACTGCAGCCCTTGTCACCCACTTCCCTACTGCCCGGGATGCCTTTGGTCCCGGGGGAGCCTCGGGATGCATCTCTGGCTGAGCCGTCAGGGCAGTGTGGGGGAGGAGACACAACCAAGGGAAGGCTCTGGCTTCTCCCTGTGACTCCTGCACACGGCTTGGGATCTCTGGGGCCATCCCTGCTTAGAGCCGAGCCCAGCTCCTGGGAAGCTGCAGGATGCAGCTGTACCCATCCCCTCTCAGCCATCCCCGGGGCAGTGTCCCCCGCACGGGGCAGTGTCCCCCACACGGGGCAGTGTCCCCCGCACGGGGCAGTGTCCCCCGCACGGGGCAGTGTCCCCCGCACGGGGCAGTGTCCCCCGCACGGGGCAGTGTCCCCCGCACGGGGTAGTGTCCCCCGCACGGGGCAGTGTCCCCCGCACGGGGCAGTGTCCCCCGCACGGGGCAGTGTCCCCCGCACGGGGCAGTGTCCCCCGCACGGGGTGCCTTTGCCTTGTCCCCGGGCTGCACAGCCCTGCTAACAGCCGTGAAATGGGTTTCCCTGCAGCCGGGAGCGCGGGCTGAATAACAAATGGCAGCAGCGGGAGCTGGGCTGGAGCTCCCTCCCACTCGGAAAACAGGCGGGGAAAATGGTTGTGTGGTCAGCGTGGGGATCTCGGAGAGGCAGCCGCTGCTGAAGAGCTGGGGTGGGATACAGCTGCCTGAGCTCTGGGGACATGCTGGCTGGCACTGGCTCAGAGATAGTCCCCAAGCTCAGGATAGCACATCCCCGGGCTAGCAAGGGCGTTGGGTTTACTCACTGATTGCAGAGTGCTAATTAGGCAAACATTAGACAAAGTGAGCTAAAAGCCCTCCTCCTCCCTGCTGCTGCAGGGCACAGAGCCTGGCAGAGCTTGTTAGCAGCCAGAGCCAGGGACTGCACAGGGCTGAACTCACCCCTCGGGGCTGATTATTCCTCCCTTCCAAGAGGTTTCTCCCATAATTGGATAATTGTCTGGGGATCATTCCCGAAGGCACAGGCATTTTCCCCTCTTCCCTCTCCTAAAGGGGTAGGAAAAAGTGAGATCAATCTGAGTTCCCCATGCGGAGCCTGCCACACCAGGCTGGGCCATGATGGGACCCTCAGGCATGGCCACCCCAAAGCTGCTGCCAGGGTGGAGCAGTGACAGCCACATCTGCCCCAGGGTGCTGCGCCTGGGGCTCTTTGGGGCTGGTGCTGCCCTTTGCCAGCCACAGTCCCCAGCACGGTGGGGGTGAGGGATGTGATGTGGCACAACCAGCCCCTGGGAGAGGCTCTGCAGCTCCAGCAGCTCCAGGGATGGTCGTGGCCTTAATAGGAAAGCCTGGAGCCCGGCACCTTGGCACAGGCAGCAGCTTACATTTCACAGCTGCTTTCTTTGGCTGCTGGGCCTCAGCACCAGCTTGGAAATAGGTCCAGGGCAGCTGCATGGATCAGCCAGCACTCATGGGAGGCTGTGTGGATATTCTTGAGGGTCTTTTCCCAGCTCCCTTCCCCAGATAACTGGCTCTGCTCTGAGCGTCTGCATTTTTACTGTGCTTTTGGTCTGCCTTACTGCTCTCTCTGCCTTCCCCACCTCCCAGCTGTCCTCACTAGACTGGACACTGGCCCTTGTGTCCCCTTGTGACCTTGACAGCAGAGTCAGCATCGTGCTGCTGAGGACCAGGACATGTCCCTTGCTTGGGGAAAAGGCGATGGGGAATGTCATCATCTGTTTCTCCCGCACTGGAATGTCCTGAGAGCTGTCCCTTGGCCTGGGGGTTGGATTCCCTGCTCCATCCAGCCCTGACAAGGGACAGTGACTCAGCCTCTCCTCTCTCCATGGCTCATTTCCTGCTCACTTCTGCTTTTTCACTGCTCGTTTGCCTGCAGGGGAAATTTCTGGCCAAACCTCATGATGTGATACTTGCCAGTCCAGCTCCCTTAAAGCAAAGGGCCTCCCTCAGCCCACTGGGCCTCGGGTGTTTTCCTGGGGCCCACGAACATCTGGGAATATCAGTGCTGCCCATCCACACGGAATCTGTCTGTCTGTCTGTCTGTCAGTCACTGCTAGGGTGCAGTGCTGTCGCTGTGGGTCATAACTCTCTCTTCTTCCTGCAGAACTCCCTGAAGAAGCGGGGGTCTCGCTCCATGGGCAAGACAGAGAAGAAGCCGTCAGTGCAGGTATCAGCACCTGAGCACCCAGGGCACGCCACAGTGACCCACCAACACCCCAGGTCATGGTGCCAGCTGGACACTGAGCCCAGACCAGGGGTAAATCCGGGCATGGCAGCGCCATCCCCTCCTTGCAGGGCTTTGCAGAGCTTTCCTGCCTCTCAGAGCCCCTGCATAAGGGAGGGATTGATGTGCTGGGCCATCCTCTTTGTCCTCAGCCGCTCCCTTGTCTCATTTATCAATGGAGCAGCAGTGGCCGGCGTGGCTTTAACCCTTTCCATGTGCAAGGAGCTGAAGGAGTTTGGCTTTTACATTGCTAAGCTGCTTCTGCTCCCGTGGCTCTTGCAGCTCTTATCCCTCCTACCAGTGCCTGCAGCTCTGCCTGAGGGTGGTCTGGGAGCTTCACGGGGTCTGGGGGAGCAGAGGGTCCCTGTGGGGATGGCTGGAAGCCACACCACTCCTGCCCCTCGGAGGCTGCTGGGGCAGCACAGGGAAGGGGGATTTGCTGGTGGCAGCAGGATTTCAGCTGTCACTTGCTGTTGAGCTGAGCTGCTGTGACTCGCTAATGCTGTTACCAGGGCTCGAGAGGCAGAGCTGCTGTTGCAGGGATAGAAAGGCAAGAGGAAAAATCCTCTTTCAAAGGCAAAAGACCTGAAGGGTTTATTTTTGGGAACGATCTGCTCCCCCAAAGCTGGGACACAGAGGCAGACCAAGCAAAGACACTTCTGACATGCTGCTGTGTCTCATGCCAGGAACACTGAGCAGCCCAAGGGCTTTGGGTGACCTGTGCCTTTCCTGGCACAGGCCCTTCTGTGCAGCCACAGGACAGAGACCCCCAGGCCCTCAAAGGCTTTCTGTTTCAGTCTTTATTTATCACCTCCCTTTATCTCCATTCTTGAGAGCCCTTTCTGGCCAGCTGATGGTCCCAGCATCCTTCCCCTCATTTCCCCAGAGAGCATTTACAGCCAGCTCTGCCCTGATTTGAGAGGGCTTCTCCATCACCCCGTTCCTCAGGCTGAAGCCCCTCATCTGCCTCCTCCTGGGGCAGGAAACAACCCCAACCCACTCTGCTTCCCACATCCCCATGGAGCTAAGACCCTTCAGCTTGGGGTCAGGGTGGCCCCAGTTCTGTGGTGGGACAAATGCCCCAGGAACTCTGGGCCTCCTCAGGTGCAGATGCCCCTGGATGTGGCCCCCATAGGTTCCCTGTCCCCCGCAGCTGTGGCTGGTGGCCCTGTGGGCACAGATGCTGTGACTGATCTGTGGCTTCCTGGGCCCCTTTCCTGCCTGGTTCTGCTGCATGAGCATCAGCACTCCCCAAAAATGGAGCTGGAGGGGGACAGACTCAACACCGAGGTCTGCCCAGACCCCAGGAGCACTCCAGGTGGATTTGGGGACGTGTGTGTGACCCTCTGTCAATGCCAGGGCGTAGAGGGACACACTGGGTTGTTGATTTTTTTTTTTCCCCAGGAAAACAGGAACTGAGGTCATGTCTGCCCTGCCTGCACCAGCCCTCCCCTAATCTCCTCACCCAATTAGGGGGGCACAGCTTTAATGCGCCTTAGGGAGGTCGTGTCCGGGTGCACGAGCATGGAAGTGCAGCAGGGTGGTTCCTGTGGTCATGGAGAAACATTTAGGGAATAAAATGGCCCCCCAAACTCATGGGAACCCCATTTCCATCACCCCTGGCCTTGTTGCTCATAAGCAGTCCTGGAAGTCTGCAGGGTAAATACTGCTGTGGGGTTTGGGGTGAGCACTGGGGGGGCTGGGGGTCCAGAGCACCCAAAGAAGGGAACAGCTTGTTTTTTCCAGCCAAGGAAAGGGGAAAGGGGGTGAGTTTAGCCAGGCAGAGGGCTGCCAGGGCCAGCAGCCACCCAGCCAAATGGCTTAGCCCCCTCCAGCACTGCCCAGCTCCAGCAGGGGCAGTGAGGTGAGGGTCACAGCCCAGCAGGTCCCCTCCTGGCAGTGACCACACCAGAGCTTGGAGCACTCGACTGACCCCAGGGCACGGGAAGCTGTGAACTGGACGTCAGGAAATCCTGGTCCTCCATCCAAAAAAGCTCCCAGAGCAGAGAAACGGTCTGTCTGGGCAAACAGCCAAGATCCTAACTGCTAAATAAAAAAAGGATCACATGGAGAAACGGTCCTGAGAGCCAGAGGGGCTTGGGAAGGGACTAGTGATGCTGAGGCTTTGCCTGGGTTTACAGTGCCCTGGCAAGGTGGTGGCAGCAAGGCTGGGGGTTGGGACTTCAAGGGGTTTTCAGCTTCTTCTCTGCCCTGTGATGAGACTGGGGGGCTGAGTGAGAGGAGCAGAGCCCTGATGGGTCATTGCAGTGGCAGCAGAGCCAGTTTTGGAGAGGAAACCTCAGTAACCCTGTGGAGTCTTGAGAGTTTTTCCTTCCCCTCTGCCCTGTTGTGGGTCAGGCTGGACTTGGTCCACACATCCCTGGTAGTGGCTCAATGTCCCAATGTCCTTCTTGGGGCAAAACCCACAGGTTTCCTTATCCAGGGCATCCTGTCCCATCTCCAGGCTCATCCTGAAAGCCTCCAGGATGGATCTCAAAGCTTTTCCCCATCCAGGAGCAGAGCCAGCAGCTTCCCTGAGATGACTGGGGTGGGAGGGTGGCAGGTCCCCAGGGTTCTCTGGGAGTCTTTCTAATGCCCACCCCCTCGGTCCCCAGGAGGACAGCGCAGACCTGAAGTGCCAGCTGCATTTTGCCAAGGAGGAGTCAGCCCTGATGTGCAAGAAGCTGACCAAACTGGCCAAGGAGAATGACGGCATGAAGGAGGAGCTGCTGAAGTACAGGTCCCTGTACGGGGACCTCGACAGCTCCCTCTCCGTGGAGGAGCTGGCTGACTCTCCCCATTCCCGGGAGGCCGAGCTGAAGGTCCACCTCAAGCTAGTGGAGGAGGAAGCCAACATCCTCAGCCGGAGGATCGTGGAGCTGGAGGTGGAGAACCGCGGGCTGCGGGCGGAGATGGACGACATGAAGGGCCAGGGGGACAGGGAGCTGCCGGGGCAGGACACACGGTTCCTGGTGGCCGTCTCGGGCTGCGGGGACGCGGGGGACACGGTGGTGGAGCTGCGCCGGCACCTGCAGTTCGTGGAGGAGGAGGCCGAGCTGCTGAGGCGCTCGCTGCTGGAGCTGGAGGACCAGAACAAGCTGCTCCTGAACGAGCTGACCAAGTACAAGTCGGACCACGAGCTGGACGTGACGCTGTCGGAGGACAGCTGCTCGGTGGTCAGCGAGCCCTCGCAGGAGGAGCTGGCCACGGCCAAGGTGCAGATCAGCGAGCTCAGCGGCAAGGTGAAGAAGCTGCAGTACGAGAACAGGGTGCTGCTGTCCAACCTCCAGCGCTGCGACCTGGCCTCCTGCCAGACCACCCGGCCCATGCTGGAGACCGACGCCGAGGCCGGCGACTCGGCGCAGTGCGTCCCCACCGCCGGCTGGAGGGACGGCGTGGGCGGCAGCGGGGCCGACGGGCAGGACAGGGGGCTGGGCAGTGGGAAGGTGCCCGATGGCCCCGCCAAGCTGCTCAAGCCCAAGGACCTGGAGACCTTGCTGGGCATCCGGGACCAGGCGACACTGGTCAGTAAAGCGATCGATGTCTTGATTTCGGATGCCAACGGGTTCACCTCGGGGCTGAAGGCTTGCTTGGACAACGAGTGTGCGGGGGTGCTGCTGGGCGAGGCGGTGGGCAGCGGTGGTGACAGCCCCAGCGATGCCAAGCTGATGAACGTGCTACTGATGCGGCTGGGCGTGCTCCAGCAGGACCTGGGCTGCTTCGTGAGGAAGGTGGACCACCTCACTGGCGGCCTCAAGGAGCACACGGACTCGTTCCCCTTCTCCAGCCCCAGCAGCCACGACATCATCAAAGAGGGGCTGCAGAAGGAGCACGCCTCTGACTTCCAGGTACGGCTTCTTCCCACATCCCTCACAGCAGCTGCCGCTTTATTTGCCACCACGTTTCCTCCTGCTTTAACGGAGCAAACCCTGATCCCCAATGTAACCTCCCTCTTGCCTCTTCAGAGCAAAATCCAAACTAACACCTCACTGCATGCCAGTGGTACCGGGGACAAGGTAGGACTCTGCTCCAACAGAGTGTGCCCAGGGCAGGAGGCAGTGGACATCCTGGCACAGGCTGGTTGTGCCAAGGCTGCCCTGCCCATGGTCAGGGGCTCTCAGCTGCAATCCCACCTTAGCAGGGGCTGGTGTTTTGGCTGCTCTCCCTGGCTTAGCCCAACATTGTGTTTCAGAATCTCTTTGCTTGTTGGGGATGAGCTGGGTGGGAGGAGAGCAGCCTGCAGCCCCTGAACGCAGCCCAAATTGCAGGGACCCTGCTTGCAGGAATCCTCCATCCCCAGAGGTACCCAGGCAGGGTAATTTGGGGAGCAAAGGCTTCAGGGCAAATCTGCATCCAAGGGAGAACACCTTTGGAGCAGTGCAGAGCAGCTCATGCCGTGCTGTCCCACTGTTCTCAAGGGTCCCAGCTCATGCCGGGGGCCAGGGATGTCAGTGGTGGTTGGGGCTGCAGGCACAAGCCCCTTTCTGGAGCACACTCACTTGTTCAGAGTCCTATTGTTCTGCATGTGGTCCCCCTGAGGTCCCAGTCTCCCCCAGTCACTGCATGGCACCGTAACTGGTGTTTGCACATTTTTTTCCCTCTTTCTCTCTTTTTTCCCCTTTCCCCAAACAATCCAGGCCACGTGTCTCCTCATCCTGTGTTTCCTTTTGGTTTCCGCATTGTCTCCCACCATGGTGATGAAGCTCCTTCTCCTCCTCATCCTTTTTGTTGTCTTGTAGTTCTTTACTGTTTCGGAGACCCATTGTTTTGTTTTCTGGCTTTTTTTTCTTCCCGCTCTTTTGGTTTGTTCTCATTAACTTGCCCACGCATGCAGCAGCCTGATTTTAGGGAGGCCGACCCTTTCCGCATCCCCCACACCAAGGACACGGACCCCGCACATCCCCGGAGCTACAAAACCTGCCGGGCTGAGGAGAACGACTCCTACGCCACCGAGGTATGACCCAGGCAGGGAGCCATGTCCCCTTGGCCAGCGGGGTTGGGGACAGGGCTGTGGGACAGGGTTGAGCCATTCGAGAGCTGGGGACAAGGGAAGCTGTAGAGTCTGGTCAGGGGGGACACAAGGAAGTGCAGCCCACCTTTCCCATGCCCTTCCTGGGCTGTTACAGATGAAGGAGCTGCAGCTGGTGCTGTCAGAGGCCAACGAGAGCCTGCGGGGGCTGCAGGAGCAGCTCTCACAGGAGAGGCAGCTGAGGAAGGACGAGGTGGACAACTTCTCACAGAAGATCTGCCAGGTGAGTAGGTAACAGCCTGGGAGACAGCTGTCCTCAACCCATGGCAGTGCCACCTCCAGCCCTATGACCCACGTAGGGACTGGGGAGCGCACACAGCATGTCCCATTTTCAAGGCTGAGCACATTCCTCCTTGCATATGGGCACAGAGCCATGCTGGGCTTCCCCCATGGGACTGCCTCAATGGCCCTGCTGTCCCCAGCATGCTCCCAGGGCGGTGCAGGTCCCCTGGATGGGGATATGGGGCTGGCACCAGGCTCAGCCCAGACCCTGGTGGGGAGGCATCACATTGCTGCCACCAGTGCCTGTCCTGGAGCCACTCGTCTCTCCACAGCTGAAGGAGGACCACCAGAAAGCATTGCTGCGACGGGAGTTTGAGCTGCAGAGCCTGAACCTGCAGAGGCGGCTGGAGCAGAAGTTCTGGAGCCAGGAAAAGAACCTGCTGGTGCAGGAGTCACAGCAGTTCAGGCAGAGCTTCCTCCTGCTCTTCATGAAGCTCAAGTGGTTCCTCAAGCGCTGGCGCCAGGGCAAGGTGGTGCACAGTGAGGGCGAGGACTTTTTGGAGGTACATTGGGCTGCTGTGGAGGGGAGACCACCCTGATGGTTGTGTCCCTCTTGCCTGTCTGCCTTGCCCAGGGATGTTTGGGTGTTCCCCACCCCTGGCCAGGGGCTCTGGGTCCCTTTATCACTCCAGCCACGGTGTCACCCACAGGTGAACAGCATGAAGGAGCTGTACCTGCTGCTGGAAGAGGAGGAGCTAGCCCCACAGCAACAGGCAGACAACAAGATGTGTGCTGGGGACACCTGGACCCCCAACACGGTGAGCAGGGTCCCCTCGAGCCCAGGGGGTGGATCAGCGTAGGATCAGCCCCTGCTGTGGCTGTGTGGTATGGGGTGGTGGCTCCTCTCGGGGTGCTTGGCTGGGTGGGGATGCTCCTCCCCATCACATCACCCCTGAGGATGGTCCCCTGCCCTGGTGGCTTCCCTTGTCCCTCCTTTTGGCAGCAGCTTGCAGGGCTGGGATGCAGAGAGGGCAGCTCCCACAGAGTCCCACCCTGCTGGGTGCCCTCCTGCCGCCTGTGTTCACCCCTGTTCTCCTGCAGCCCAACGAGTGCATCAAGACTCTGGCAGACATGAAGGTGACCCTGAAGGAGCTGTGCACGGAGCTGCGGGAGGAGCGGCGCGGTGCCAGCGAGCTGCAGCAGCAGTTCACCAAGGCCAAGGCTGCCTGGGAGATGGAGCGCGCCGAGCTCAAGTGCCACATCGCCCAGGTGGGCACCCCGTGGGCTGGCAGAGCTTCCTCATGCCTGCTGGGGGGCTGGGGGCCTGCCTGTGCCCTGTGCCAAGCACTGGGCTGGGAGCAGGGTGGCACTGTGGGAATCTTAATTAGCAGCCACTCAGGCAGGAGAGTTTCCATGGCAACGGGGCTGGCATGGAAATCTGACTGTGGAGCAGCAAAGGATGCTCTTTATTCCTGTGCCTGGGGAGGGTGGGATGGGACAGGGGCTCAGCATCCCTCCTGAGGACAGGCAGCTGAGAGCAGCATCAGAGCTCACCTCTCCCCCACCCCGAGTCACAGCACAAGATCCCTGCAGATGCTGCAAAAGGGATGCATGGCTGCAGGGAAGGCAGGAGGTGGAGGAAGGGCAGTCTGAGCTCTGGGGGAAGCTCCTGCCTGTAGGATGAGTCCCACCAGTCCCTCAGCCCAGCCCTCCCAGTGCTGAGAGGTTTCCACTCACGCTGTGCTGGCAGCAGCTCCTGGCTTTACATCAGCTCTGCTCCCCAGCACAGGCACCAGCACTTTCCAGGCAGGATTTCTCCTGGCAGAGCATGAGTCCCCAATTCCCATATCTCCTCCTCATAAGCGAGCAGAGCAGCCGTGGTGGCAGCACCCCAGTGGTGCTGCATCCTTGGGGCCACTCTGGCAGCACTGCAGGTGATGCTGCCCCTCTCCAGGAGCCATGTCCTGCAGGCAGGAGCACAGCCAGGCAGGACGTCCAGCCTGTGTCCTGCTGGGTGACCATCTGCTGGGCCGGCTGGCATGACGTGGCTGCAAGCCAGGGCTGGCCATGGCTTGGCTATGCCATGGGCAAGCCATGCTGTGTGTGTCACATCCTTGGGGACATGCTTATTGCCCAGCCTGGCAGCATGGGACTGGCACTGGTGAGCAGGATGCCCGCAGCCCTGCCCGCTTGCTGGGCATGTCCAGCACCACACTGGAGCCACGGGTCCCTCACAGCCACCACCGTGTCCCCACAGCTGGAGTCAAAGGCAGGCAAAGGGATCACGGAGCGTGCACTGCCAGACTGGAAGGTGGCACTGAAGAGGGAGCGTGAGGAGCACCAGCATCTCCTGGCCGAGTCCTACAGCGCTGTCATGGACCTCACCAAGCAGCTGCAGATCAGCGAGAAGAACTGGAACCAGGAGAAGGTGGAGCTGCTGGCTCGCTTCAAGGAGGAGCAGCAGCAGGCAGAGCAGCAAGCGAAGGACCTGCAGAACAAACTCAACCAGGTATGGTGTCCCCCATCCTGCACATGTTCTCCAGCTTCTGCTGCTTGCCCAGAGTATGTTTGATGCTTTTGCTTGCCCAGAGAGGCTCAAGTTACACCTGCTGAGTGATCAATACATTCTCCAGTTGCAGAAGGGATCCAATCCATGGGCATTGAAGCACTCTGAAATGGAGAAGCACGGCAGCAACTGGAAAGAGGTGGGTAAGAGAGGGTGGAGTGCTCTCAGGATGCTCTTTGGGCTCAGGTCTGTGCTAAGGGTTAGATGGGAGGATGTGTGAACCCCAATTAACACCTTCTTAAACAGCAAATGAGGCTTCAAGGGAGAGCACCAAGAGAATGAGAGCGTGAAGGGCGTGGCTGAACCCCAAGAGTTTCTGTGGGATTATAAAAAGCTGATTTTGAATAGATGTGGTTGCAGCAAGCCCCATGCAGCTGTGTCTGCTGTGTGGGAAGTTGGTGGTGCCAGAGGGGAGTGGGATGCAGCCCCTGAGCTCCAGCCCATCTCTGTGCTCTGGTCCTGTGCTTGCTGACCGCAGAGCTTTCTCCTGTGCCCTCCTAGGCTCTCAATGAGAAAATCACTGACAAGGAGACAATCTCTGAAGCCGAAGCCAAGGGAACCAACCTCAAAAGGTGAGTGTGCTGGTGCCTCCATGGTCCCTGGAACATAGAGGAGGCCCCTGGGCTTGACACCCCTGAGAGTCACGGTAAGATGCAACCATGTTCCAGGGTAGTCCTGGAATCAAAGGGCTCCCTGTGAGGAGCAGGACTGGGTGCCCTGGAAGGTCCCATTGGGGTGGGAGCAGAGTGCCTCAGCTGTCCCCCAACACCCTGTCCTGCCCCTTTTGATCCCCATCCTCTCTCCTCCAACAGGACCAAGTCTGTTTCCTCCATGTCAGAGTTTGAAAGCTTGCTTGACTGTTCTCCCTACCTCCCTGGAAAGACCATGCCAGGGCTGGGTGACCATGCCCGGGGCAAAAAGGCATCCTCAACCACCCAGATGCTGCCCAACGGGATCCGGGACAGCGCCAGCCTTCCTCCCTCAAACTGTACATATGTGAATATCGAACAACCTGCCCCTGACAGCCTGGCCAAGGAGAAGCTGGGCATCTCCTCCTGGGACTACTCACGGGCAAGCAGCCTCTCCGGGCACGACCCAGCTCAGAAACAAATCCAGAGGAGCTACACGGCACCCGACAAGACAGGGATCCGCATCTACTACAGCCCGCCAGTGGTGCGGCGGCTGGAGGCGCCTCTGGTGCACAACAAGGAGGGCAAGATCATGATCGAGCCCGGGTTCTTGTTCACCATGGCCAAGCCGAAGGAGCCAGAGGAGCCAGCCAGCGCCGAGGGCACCTACAGCCAGTGGCTGTGCAACTTCTCCAAGCAGCAGCAGGAGCTGCTGGACGGCGGCGCGGGGGAGAGCGCGGTGCCGCCGGTGCCACGCTTCCCGCCCTCGCTGCACGAGCTGGAGATCTCCGGCAACATGAGCGACGACATGAAGGAGATCACCAACTGCGTGCGCCAGGCCATCCGCTCCAGCTCGCTCGAGAGGAAGGTGAAAAGCACCTCCAGCCAGACGGTGGGGCTGGCCCACGTAGGCACGCAGACCATCCAGACGGTGAGCGTGGGCCTCCAGACCGACCTGCCCCGCGGCGCCGGCGTGCACGGCAAGAGCTGGTCCCCGCGCAGCTCCTCCCTCGTGTCCGTGCGCAGCAAGCAGATCTCCTCCTCCCTGGATAAGGTCCACTCCAGGATCGAGCGGCCGTGCTGCTCCCCAAAATACGGTTCTCCCAAGCTCCAGAGGAGGTCTTCCTCCAAGCTGGACGCCTCCAAGGACAGGAGCCTGTGGAACTTGCACCAGAGCAAGCAGAACGGCTCTGCCTGGGCCCGCTCCACCACCACCCGCGACAGCCCCGTCCTCAGCAACATCAACGATGGCCTGTCCAGCCTGTTCAGCGTGGTGGAGCACACGGGCAGCATCGAGTCCATCTGGAAGCCAGGCTGCCCCGAGAGCAGCCGGGCCAAACTCGAAGCACCCAAGTATGGCCTCGTGCAGGAGTTCTTCAGGAACGTCTGCGGGCGGGCACAGAGCCCCACTGCCCCCCAGGAAAAGAAGGAGGCCGCTGGGGAGGAGAGCAAGAGAGCTGAGCACCCCAGCCCTGCCACCCACCACCCAGCCGAAAACATCTCCCGTGTCTTGAACAAGAAGGTCCTCAAGCAGGGCAGCTGCGAGGACTCCAAGCCCTCGTCCCCTGGCCAGGGCAATAAGGACGCAGCCCTGCGGGACCCCGACCTCATCTCGGCCATAGCCAGCGAGGTAACGAGGCACAGAGCCCCCCGGGGTGTCCCGCCGTGGCGGGGGACAGGGTGCCTGACCCCTCTAACCCCGCTGTGCCCTGTCTATCTTTGCAGGACACGGCGTGTGACTGCAGCTCCCAGTCCCTCACCTCCTGCTTTGCCCGGCCATCCCGCTCCGCGGTCCGCCACTCCCCCTCCAAGTGCAAACTGCACCCCGCGGACCCCCCCAGGGCGGAGGAGAAGCCGGGGGCCTCGAGTGAGTGAGGACGGGGGGCCGGGGGACGCAGCGTGCCTGCCATCCACTGTCCTGCCGGAAGAGCGCCCGCGCTGAGCCCGCGGGGGCCCCTCTCGGAGGCGGCGTGGGCTCATCTGTCTCCTAAACGTCCCCTCGGCCCCGGGGACGCTTACGAAGCAGATGCGGAGCCGGAGGCTGCCGGTAGCCCCCGGGGTGCGGGGACACCCTGCCGGGGTGGCTGCATCACCTCCCGCCCGCGCTGAGACCCGCTGCGGGCACCGGGGGGGTCCTGGCCGGTGCCACCGCGCCGGGAGTGTCAGCCGAGCTATGCCGAGGGCTGGCGGAGCTGAGAGAGGGAGAGCAGCCGGGGGAGGCGGCTGCTGCGGCCGGGGAGGGCTGGGCTGAGGCGCAGCAGGGCCGCTGTAGGGAAGCCCCGCGGATGGAGGGTGCTGGCAGCGCTGCCCTGCCCGGGCTGCGGCGCATCCTGCCAGGATCCTGCCGGCATCCCGCGGGCCGATTGCGGCGCGGTTGCATCAGCCGCGTGTGCTTCCCCGGCAGGAAGGGGGCGGGAGGCTCGCTGTGCTCACCCGGGCTGGGCTGGCTGGGGGGGCCCTCCCCGGCCGCCCTTCTGCTCCGGGGGTGCTGCTGAGCCCCATCGCTGCTGGGAAGGGTCCGGGTGGTCCCCGGGCTCCTCCAGCTGCAGAGCTGGGATCGCTGGGTGCACAGCGTGCGGAGAGGTGGCCTGTGCCTCTGTGTGTGTGTGCACATCCCCTGCTCCCAAGGGGCTGTGGTGCCCCTGCCTTGCACCCACCTCCCTGCTTGGGGCCATTTGTAGTTATTTCTCCTCCAAGTGCTGAATATACATATTTCTCTTTTTTTTTTTTTTTCCTTTTTCTTTTTTTTTTTTTTTTTCCTTTTCTCTTTTTTTTTTGTTTTCCTCCACTTCTGGCTCTGCCCAACTCCGGACAGCCTGCAATGTAAAACCAAGTGCATTTTAAAAATACCGAAATGAGCTACATTGGAGAGGCACCAATTGGATTAAGAGGTTGTGGTTTGGGAGGCTGCAGCGTGGCCCGCGGTCTGCACTGCGTCCCTCCGACACCACCAGAAAAAGCCTTACCCAGGGAGGGAGGGGGCAGCAGCCACAGCCCCCACAGCACTGCAGAGCTCCTGGGGCTGGGGGACTGTGACCCAGCCCCACACAGAGCAGCCTTGGTGCCTCTGTGCAGCTCCAGGAGAGAACAGAGATTTCTGAGGCAGCTGCCTGACCTATTTTCGAGCTGCCTGCCAGGGGCCAGGCAGGGATTCACCCAGATGGAGCTGCCTGCAGGTGCCTGGGGCTCAGCGCATTGCTCTGGGGCTCTGCCTTGTTCTGGGAGCTCCATACACTGCTCCAGGGGCTCTGCATTGCTCCAGGGGCTCCATCCACTGCTCCAAGGGCTCTGCATTTCTCTGGATCTCTGTACAGTGCACCAGGGGCTCTGTACACTGTCCAAGGGCTCTGTGCATTGCTCCAGGAGCTCTGTACACCACTCCAAGGGCTCTGTGCTTTGCTCTGGAGCTCTGTACACTGCTTCCTGGGCCTCTGCACATTGACGTCTTGCAGTTTCTCTTAAGAACTGCTGGTGCTGCCGAGGCTGCTGCCCTCTCCTGTCCAGCCGCTCACTGCCCGCGGCAGCTGCTGCATCACTGCCACGTCGCAGCCTCCGTCAGCATCTCCGTGACAGCCACTCACTGCCTGTGTCTCTGGACACACCAGCATCAGCCAGGGCCCAGCAAGCCCAGCACCGATGGCCTTTTGCTCCTGCGGCGCCTGGCCGGCCCCTGGGGGACCCTTGTCACCCGGGTGGGGGACTCAGGGCAGGTGCTGCCCACCCTCACCAGCAGCCAGGGCCGGGCTGTGTCCCTGCCTGCCACGGAGGAGTCGGGCCCAGCCCTGCCACGGGCAATCTCCTGCTGTACATAGATCCTTTCGGGGTGGTTTTTAGCATTTTCATGGATAATCGGGGGTTTGGTTTGGTTTGGTTTTTTTAAAAGACTCTCTACTTTTTGGAATGTGGTTTTTCTCATTTTTACAACTGCCTTTTAATTATTTGTAATATTGGTCAGTTCTGTCTTACTCTGTAAATAGCGGTGCTGGGCATTTCCCAGGGGGGCTGAGATGAGGCCGGCAAGGAGTTTGTGGGGAAAATGTGCTTAAGGTGTGGAGGTGGCTGATTCTCCTCCAGCCCCTCCATGGATTCTGCCCCTGTCCACATGCCAGTGCCCAAAGTGTTTTGGGCAAAGCCACGCTTGCCCCTGCCCTGTCCTCCTGCTTCCTCTCACCAGCCCATGCCAAGGTCGCATGAAGGGCACCTCCTGCCCCGATGACAGGTTCTCTGCCCACCCCATTCTGCACCCCTGTGTCATGTCTGCTTGTTGTGTGATGAATAAAGGCCCTGCAACCCCTCACCCTCACCCTTGGTGCTGCCTTCCCGTGCTGTGGTGGGGGGATCGTGCTGCCTGTCCTGTCTGGGGCAGTGCTGCTGTAGAGGGAGGTGTGGGGTGACACGATCCTGTCCCTCTGTTCCTGCCATCCTGCGTGCTGCCCAGCCCACACACGGTGTCCCATCCTCTCCTCACCCACCTGCTGTCCCTGATGCCATCCCTGATACCATGCTGAGCCCAGCTGTGCCACACCACCAGGGCTCCTTGTCAGCTCCCACGGGTCCTCAGTGCCAGCACCATCACCCCATACCAGGCTCCCCTCAGCTCTGCATTGTTCTTGTGATGCTGCTGTTTCTCACTGTCCCATCCCAGCCTGCTCCTCACACCCACACCCCCCTTCCTCCCCTTGCTCTCAGAGATCATTTCCAACCTTAATTATTCTGTGATTCCCTGATCACCTGCTGGTCCCAGCCTCCCCTAAGGTTCACTCCATTAAACTCTTCCACCCTGGGGTCTTCCATCATCTACCAAACCCCACCCTCTTCTTTTACTCTTCCATCATCCTTTGTGTCCCATCCCTTTCATCCCTGCTCTTTGATCCACCGTGTTCCATCCCTCTTTATTGTGCTCTTTCATCAACCCTAACCCAACCTAGCCCTCTTTCCTCCTTCCTGTGCTACTCCATCCCATTCCTCCTTCCCCTGTTCCATCACCCACCATACCCCATCCCTCCTGTGCAACTTCTTTTATGTCCCAGCCCTTCTTCCACTGCTCCTCTGTTCACCCATCCTTCCTTCCTTGCAGTCATCTACTGTGTCCCATCCTTCCCTGCCACCCTACTCCATCACCCACCAGGTCCCATCCTTCCTTTCTGTGCTCCTCCATCAGCCACCATGCCCTGTCCCTCCTTCCTGTCTTCCTGCATCCTCCATCGTGTCCTGTCCTTTCTGGTGCTCCACTGTCACTCGCCACCTACAATCCCTCCCTGTTCTCCCCACTCCCTTCCCATCCCATCCCTCCTTCCACACTCCTTGCAGTGTGCTGTCATCAGCTGTGTCCCATCCCTCCCTGTCATGGTGTGCTCCTCCATTACCCTCTCACCCTCTTGTGCTCCTGCATCCTACACTGCATCCTATCCCTCCTTGTTCTCCTCCATCACCCCCCACCTCCCATCCCTCCTTCCTGTGCTCCTCCACTGCCCTCCGTATCCCACCCTCCAGTCTTCCTGCCACACTTCCATCCCATCCCTCTAACCTGCTCCTTCATTCACCACATCCTGTTCTTTATCTTCATTCACCACCTTCTGCTCGCGTTTTTTCCTTCTTCCCCTTCACCCCGCCCCATCCAGCCTTGCCTTGCCTCCAGTTTTTCCTTTCATATTCATGTCAACATCTCACAGTCTTCTTCAGCTCCTGCCACCACTGTCCTCTACATCTCTAAGATCAGTTTATCCCTGCTTATCCTCCATCAGCTCCCACCTTCACCCCAACCTCCTCCACTCCTGATCTTCTCCACTTTCTTCATCCTGTTCTCTCTTCCTGTCTCCTCTCTGAACCTCCTTCATTTCTCCATCCCAAAATGCACTCTCATTTCCCACCATTTCACCATCCTTTCAACTGCTAATGTCACCCAAATTTACCTTCTCCACCTCCACATTTCCAATCCTCTTTGTGCTTATCCATTTCCCATCTCCTCATTCATCCTCCTCCACTGCCCTCCAGTCTTTGTGTTCTTCTATCCCCTTAGTGTCTCTCTGTTCCCCCTGTCTTCTATGTCCATCTCCTGCTGTTTCCTCATCCCTCCTCCATTTCCTCCTTCATCCTTTTCCTCTATCACCTGCCATCTAATCTCTCCTTGTTTTCCTCTTCTATTTTGTCCACCTTCTTCATCCTCCACTTCCCACTGTCCTCCATCCTTCCCCATGCCCCATGCCACCCACTATTTTCCTGTCCTTCCTCACCCTCTGTTTCCTATCACTGCCCAGTGTCTTCATTCTCTCCAACCTCACTTTTTGTCTTCATTGTCCTTTCCACCATCTCCCATCTTCCTTCACCTTCCATCTTATACTTCTTCCTCCACCTCAGTCCTTCCTGTGACCCTTCATTTCCCATTGTTCCCATACTTTTTCCTGCAGTTTCACCTCTTGCCCTGTCCTTCTCACATGCCATCCTGTCTTTTGCCTCCCACAGCTTCCCTGTTTCTCCTTAACGCTCCTCCACTTCTCCTCACCTTCCTATCCCTCTTTATTCTCTAAGTGTCCCACCAACCTCACAGATTTCCCTTTCCACTCCTCCCTGACCTCCAGCCACCCTTCCTTACCTCACAGCTCCCTTTCTAACTTGCATTCTCCTTCACCTCCTGACTCTGTTCTGATTTCCAATCTTCTCCCAGCCTGATGTCTCCCATTCCTCTCTGCACTCTCTTACTCCCAGCACATCTGAGTCCAGCTGCAATTTCTGCTTCTCTTCCCACTTCTCCTGCCTTATATCCCATCCCTTACTGACCCAGGAAAGCCACTGCCAGCTCAGCCACCCCGATGCACACAGGAAGGGCCCTTCCTGACATCAGAAAACACTTCAACCTAGAGCTAGTGCAGCTGGAACTGGTCATGGGGGGAAAGGGGATGACTTCTACCCTTGGAAGGTTTCAGCAATTCAGCCAGATAAGGTCACCAATATCCTGATCTAACATTAGCAATAACTAACATGGAACATGAGGCTTGACCAGATTCCCCTGGGATCACTTCAGGCAGTGAAGGATTTCCAAGACAGGCAAGAAAGGTCAGGAATGGCTTTGAATGCACTGCTTTGGATGCTGCAGGGCATGAAGAACTCTCCCTGCCACGTGCAGCTGCCCCATGGTGCTCAAGCAGACCCACCACACACTGCTCCAGCAGGGCCATCCCATGTTCCACAAGGATGACCACACTGTGCTCAAGCAGGGCCATCCCATGTTCCACAAGGATGACCACGCTGTGCTCCAGCAGGGCCATCCCATGTTCCACAAGGATGACCACGCTGTGCTCCAGCAGGGCCATCCCATGTTCCATAAGCAAGACCACCCGAGCAGGACCATTCCATGCT
Organism: Thryothorus ludovicianus; assembly: GCA_013397245.1. Lineage (NCBI taxonomy): Eukaryota > Metazoa > Chordata > Aves > Passeriformes > Certhiidae > Thryothorus > Thryothorus ludovicianus. The sequence continues at coordinate 75,627 of VZTB01010717.1, forward strand.
GCCCGAGCAGGACCCTGTAATGCTGACTGAGCAGGACCATCCCAGCCTGCTCCATCAGCAGCACTCCAATCTGCTCAAGCAGGACCTCTCCAGGCTGCTTGGGCAGGATCATCCAATGTAGCTGGAGCAGAACCTCCCATGTTGCCCAAGCAGGACCATTCCATGTCACTTGAGCAGGACCATACAGGCTGTTCAAGCAGGACTATTCCCAGGATGCTTGAGCACCATGGGCCATCCCAAAGAGGTTTCCTGAAAAAGCTGCCAGCTCCCAGGCCAGCGAGTGATCCCTGAGATGTCCCCTCAGACCCAAGAGCCAGGGATCTTTCATCCTCCTTGTTTTCCTCCCGGCAAGCTGGGCCCTGCAGGGCCACGGCCATCCCCTTCCAACAGCCTTATGGCTGCCCTGGGGCACAAGGCTGCTGGCACTGCTGCCAAGGGGACAACAGGTGTCCTTTCCATCCCAAGGGAGCTCCAAACCCTGCAGGACCTGCACGCAGGGTCTTTTCAGAGCATCCCATGTCTCACGCACAAGGGCCAGCCAGCCTCCCTTCACCGAAGGCTCTGCCTCACCATGCTGGAGGCTCCCTGCCATCCCATGGAGGGGACAATGCCCCTTCCTAGGGGATGTGCTGAAGGGCTGTCCCACTGTCCCACTGCAGGGGCAGGGCACCCAGTGTCTTTATAGGATGGGCGTGACATTTAGAAAGCATTCCTGCCCATATGCCTTCCTGGCTGGTAAATCTGGGGGAGGGTGGAGGGAATTTGCTACCCGTGTTAGGAGCTAGACAAACTTACGTGTCTCCCCAAGCTGGATTTCTTATTCCAAATGTTCAAACTGTTGTATATTGTACTGGGATTTTTACATTGAATTATTGTAGAAAACAAAAATTTAAACCAAGTCTGTTAAAAAATAAACATTAAAAATCTCTATGAAAAAATAAATGTGAGCTTGTCTCTAAGTCCTTTCCTTACAAATGCGCCGGAGCAGGGATGTGTCTCCAGCGGTGAGACCACACCACCCTCTGGTGTCAGCACCGACCTCAGCTCCGCGCTGGCCCTGCTCCAGCCGTGTCCCTTTGCTCCCAGCTCTGCCCGGCTGCCAGCGCATCCTTGTCCTGCCTTAAATCCTGCCCAGTCAAAGCGGATCCCATCCTGCTGCCAGCACAGGGACATCCCCGCGTGGCGTGGGGCAGGATGTGGCCAAGCCAGAAGGAAGCAGAGCTAGAGCAGAGCTGCCGTGTTGGCATCACTGTCACAGCCACACCAGGCGCTGGTGCTGCTTCCCAGGCTGCTGGAGTGTGGGGTGGGGTGTGGGATGTGCTCCTGTGCCCACACAGCTCGCACTGGGCACGACCGAGCCTGACCCCACAGCTCCAGCCACCCCTTCCTGCTCAATAAAACAGGGACAAAAGAAGGCAGCCACGTTTATGGGAGTGAAAGGACATGCTCTGCAGCCTGGGGACAGCTCACACACGCAAACTGTTTCTTAAACCCCAATCTCCTCGCTGAGCTGCTGATGAAGCCCAGTTTCCCTTCCTCTGCAGCCCAGGCTTCCAACAAATCTCTCACCGACCTGGCCCCCTCTCCCGGAATGAAAATAGCACCAGCTGGCGAGCCCAAGTAAACAAATGAGCCACTGTGAGAGGAGAGAGCATCTTTATAAGTTAATTGGCCCTATCCAAGAGTCAGACAGACATTTTGCTGTGGATAGATCGCTCAAGAAGCTCAGGCAAACAGCACTAACATGTCTCCTGGGTTTGATTTATAAGCCTGATTGCATTACCAGCTCATCTCCATACAGAATGATTATGAATATATTATTGTCTGTACTCTGCAGAGGGCTAAATTACCATCAGCTACTCCTTGAAGCTTAAAACCACCTCAAATTCAGAGCTCTCTCTCGCAGTGACAGCAGGGGTAGAAAGGAAACAGCCCAGGGTTGATCCTTGTTTCCAGCACAACCTGGCCTGTTTTAACACCCTGATTAAGCAGGGGCTGGAGGGAGGCAGCAGCCTGAGCCAAAGGGATGTGGAGCAGGGAAGTGCCAGAGCCCAGAGCCAAGTGTATTGGTATTGAGCAGTTACATTTACAAACAAAGGGGCTGATAACTCCCGGCAGGACTGAAGGGCTCTTATCACGGCGCTGATTAAAATTTCCTCTGCAGCCAGCGAGGAGGGGGAGTGTCCTCAGTGGGGAGACTCGGTACAACCCGGTGTTTAACCCTGTTGCTACTGAGTGCTGATTCATTCGGCACAAGTGAAGGACTGCCCAGCCTGGCCATGTGCTGAAAATTAGCCCAGAAAGCCCCAGCAGGAAGATCCACAGCCTGGTCACATCCTCTCACTCCATCTCCTGTGCCTCCCACTCCATCTTACCCCTGCTCTGCAGGTCCCAGGAGTTTTTGCTGGTGTCACTTGTGATTCCTTCCAGATCCTTTGCTCTTTTGTTCTACCCCTCAATCCTCTGCCCTTGCCTGTGGTTAAGGAAATCTTTCCCTTCGAACTGTGGGATATTCTGATAAAGGCTCCCACTGCCTCTGGCACAGCCATGCAAGGCACAAACTTGTTTGTGATAAGTTCACCAAGAGTAAGGTCCGTGATAAAAAGATGCCTTCTCTGATTAGCATGACCCACAGCTGTATCACCTGCTGCTGAATCTGCCTCACCAGGCTCTGGTCCAGGCTGCCCTCCCCAGAAGATGCTCTGGGAGGCGCGGACAGGCAGTGGGAGAGGAGTGGCTTGCTGTCCTCCACCAGACATGCCCAAAAGCCTCAGCCATCACCCTGGTGCCTTGGTGTAGCTCAGACCCCTCTGTGCCTTCCTGGGTTCCTTCCTCCACTGCCTTCCCACCTGATACACCCAGTGATTTGCAAGAATGGGGATGTGATTCCCACATTTATTGGCAATAAAACCAGTCAGAAGGCAATGAATGCCCTGTGACCCCACTTGGACCCCCAGGTAAGTCACCTGCTCACCTGGAGCAGGGTTTTGCTCAAATTAGCACAAGTTTCCCATGTGAGGCAGCCTCCTGCTCACACCACCAGGATTAGAAGGTCTGAAGTATACAAACCAGTTCACATTTTACAGTTTTTTCCTCCACACCCAGCATCTCCATGACTGAGATCTTTCATGTCAGGAAAGATGCAGGGAAGGGTTCCACCACAGCTGCTGTGCTGCTGTGGGTGCTGCACTAGAGAAGCTGCACTAGAAACTCTTGTTTCCGGAGTATCCCAAGTTTCCAGAGCATCCCAAGCAGACTGTGAACAATATCCTGGCCAGTATCTTTTTTTTTTTGACTCTCTGAGCTACTTCAAGAGACTTTAATAGACATTAATGTATACACTTCAAGTACTTTTACTCCTTTACATGAAGAGGGGAATAAAGGGCCAATAATGCAGCTAATTTTCCAAGACTGCCTGGTGAGTTGGGAGAGCTGGGAGCCAAGCTTGGAGCAAGCCCTGCAGCATCCAGCCCCACCAGCTCCCAGGGCAGCAGCCCAGCAGATGCAAACTGGCCTGGGGTGGAGGAGCTGGAGCAGCAAAACATGGTCTCATGGCAGAGACCCTTTCCTAGATCTGTAAAATCACCAAGGGAAGCCTGGACATATCAACAAAGTGCTCAAGGCCAGGTTGGATGGGGCTTGGAACAACCTGGCCTAGTGGAAGGTGTCCCTGCACATGGCAGGAGCTTGGAAAGACATGAGCTTTTCCCTTCCAACCAGAAGCATTCCATGATTTTGTGGTTTTTCAGCTGTGAAATGAAAATGTGAGGAGGGCTGTGTTTGTGCCATGGGGGTCTGAGTGATGGCACCACCCTGTGGTTCCCAACCCTGTACACAGCTGCTTGGAGAGTTACTGGGGAAAACAATAAGAGGCTATCTGGAATTTTCTGCTTTGCAGATGCTTTCTGAGAAAAGATACACTCTCTCCCCATCAGGCAGCTTCCTGGGCCACAGCTGTGGACAGCTGCAGCACAAAAACAAAATTCCCTGGCTGCAGCAGCCCAAGCTGGGCAATGTTGGTGAAGCACAGCTGTGGGGCTCATGGGACATGGTGCTGCCCCTGGCTCAGAATGTCCTACACACACGGGCAGCAGTTGCTGGACAGAAATCATGCTGTCACTGAGGCTGCTGGGGAATTCCAGCTGGCCAAATCACTGAAAGCAAAAGGCCAATGAGAAGGGAAGCAGAGGGTGCCTCCCAGACCTGCAAACCACCTCTGCACTGGCTCTGGGACACTGTCCTGTGACAAGGACGGTGACAAAGCCCTTTCCCAGCACTGGGTTGAATGACAGCCCCCTTCCTGGCACTTAGGGGGACAGAGGGTTTGTTGGAGGGCTGCTGGTAAATGCAACATCCCTGGGACACAGGCTGCTGGAACTGAAGGTTGGCAACTCAGAAAATTGCCAGCTTGAGGTGGGTTGTGAAGGACATTAGAAGTGCTGGGTTTGACCCACTTCTCAGGAGAGAGTAAGTGTGGTTTCCAGCTGGGGTTAATGATGTGCCAAGTGTACCCAGAAATTCATGGAGCTGTGCCCAGACCACTGATCCAAGGGGAGTGCTGGAGTGCAATTCCCAAAGCTCCTGAGAAGCTTCAAAAATACCCCTGTCAGAGAGCTCAGGCTGCAGAGCCAAATTGACTTTTTCTTAAAAAAAACCACACCTTTTGTAATAGAGAACTTGGAGGTAATGTTATTGCTGACTGGTCAAGGGAAATTTCTTGCAGGATTCATCTGCATCCTTATTGGTCTAACAACAGAGAAAGCCTGGGCTCAGATACTGGTGATCCCAGGCTAAAACTGGGAATCTGGATGGATTTGACTTGCACTGGAGACCTTATCTTCATCCATGTCATGATGGACACTGAGATCCTGGACACTGACCTTCTGTGATTTTTTTTTTTTTTTTGGTGTTAAAAACAATTACATTAATAATATGAGGCCACACTGTGGCTTTCCAGGACAGGGATTTTATGGCTGAAGAAGCTCTGTTACATGGGCTACAGCATGGTGTGAAGGTGGCTGACAGATTTGGGATGTAAATCCTGCTGAGCTCATGTTGGAGGTGTGTAGAGACTATCCCTGGAGTGATACTCTCCATAGGACACAGCCCATGGAGGGAGGTATCCCCTGAACTACTCCTGGGTTTCATCTCAGAGTAAACCAGCTGTGTAAATGTGTAAATGGGGTCACAGCAGAATCTTTGCCCTGAAGAAGTGTGGGCAGGCAGCAAACTGACAGCAGAGCAGGGAGCTGCAGCACAGCTGTGCCCTTCAAAGCTAGAGAACATCCTTAATGAAAAATACACACCAGCACTGCTGCTTTTATCTGTAGAACTGTTTCTGGCCTCTTTGCTGACTAGAATATTGCTTGGAGTGGCAGATGATGCCCACCAGTCCACAGGTTTGTGTCTCCTGCAGTCTATAGCAGGGCAACACTCCCAGGGAGTGCACAAAAACACGGAAACCCCAAGGATACCAGAGTAGGCTGGACCTGCTCACTGACACTGTGCCAATTTCAAATTTATGGACTTTCATCTTTTGAGTGCTCCTTGGCCCTGGCCCAAACCAGCACATAATTCCCAGGGCAGGTGGCTGGCTGCCTGGGCACAGCAGTGCTTTGCTCCAAGGGTGCTATTTCCCAGTGGAGAAAAGGAATTTGAGGTTTTGGCAGCACACCTAAGAAATATCTTCTTGGCAGGCAATGCTATTGGCACAGTTGGGCTCAATGCAGGGAATGTTAAGGTTTGGGATGGCAAGGGGTCTGCTGCAGGAGGTACAGGCTCAGGCAGCTCCTGCTCTGAGACCAGACTCTTGGAATCACGTTGGTCCTTGGGAGACCCCAGCTCCAGCCTCCTGCTCCAATGGGCACGGCTACCCAGGGGCTTCTCCTGCTGAATTTTGTCTGTATCTAAGGACTGTGACCCTGCCCCTACTCTGGGCTCCTGTTCCTGCATTTGACTGCCTTCTTGGTGAAAAAAAAAAGTGAAAAAATTGCTTAATTTCTCACTACTTTAAAAGATCCATACAAAGTCTTTGCAGGAGGAAGGTGCTCAGTGAACTGCCACAGCTCGCTGTGCACACACAGCTCAGTGGAGGGGAAGGCGAGGGTCATGGATCCTAATTAAAGTTGTTTTCTGCAGGGGGACAAGGCACAGATTGTGGCCATAGCCCCTGCCTGGTTGGGGCTGGTGAAGGAGGATCTCAGGGATTGTGCCCAGGGCTGCTCCCTCTGCCTGGCAAAGGGACTGGCACGGAGGGGACACAGCTCCTGCTGACGAGGGAGAGCTGGCTGACAGGGCTGCACTGTTAAAAGGGGACACTGCTGGCATGGGGGGGACAGGGGTGATGGTGGGGGACAGGGGGCCATGGGCTGGCAGGTGAACACCACTGACAGGGGACACTGTTCATTGTGGGGACACCACTGACAGGGGACACTGCTGATCGTGGCGACACGGCTGTCAGGGGACACTGCTGATCGTGGTGACATGGCTGTCAGGGGACATGGCTGATTGTGGGAACATGGCTGTCAGGGGGACACCACATACACGGGACACTGCTGATCGTGGGGACACCACTGACGGGACACTGCTGGCATGGGGGGACAGGGCTGATGGTGGGCGACAGGGGGCCTGGAGCTGGCAGGGGACACAACTGACAGGGGACATGGCTGATTGTGGGGACACTACTGACAGGGGGACACCTCTGGCAGGGGACACTGCTGATTGTGGGAACATGGCTGTCAGGGGACACCACTGAAAGGGGGCCATGGGCTGGCAGGGGAGACCACTGACAGGGGACAATGC
>VZTB01010717.1:82872-103721 GCA_013397245.1 Thryothorus ludovicianus
AGGAGCCGCAGGGTGAGCGGGCCCGCGGGGGCCGGCGCGGCGGGGCCGCGGCTGCCCGAGCCCTGCGGGAGCTGCCCGCCCGCGGGGCTGTGGGGAGCGCGGGGAGCCCTCCGCCAACCCCCCGTGGGGTGCTCGAGGGGTGCCCCTCGTGTCCCCACGAGTGACACCTGCCTCGTCCCCGTTTCCCGCTCACGGCGCCCCTTGCCTTTGCAGAATTTTGGGGGGACATCGCTAAAGAGTTCTACTGGAAGCGTCAGCACACGGGACCCTTCCTGAAGTACAACTTCGACGTGACCAAGGGGAAGATCTTCATCGAGTGGATGAAAGGAGCGACCACCAACATCTGCTACAACCTCCTGGACAGAAATGTCAATGAGAAGAAGCTTGGGGACAAAGTTGCTTTTTACTGGTGAGTTTCTCTTGTTATTGTGGTGGAGAGGAGGTGTAAACAGCACCCTAAATTGTACAAACAGTGTCAGTTCCTACTCAGGTGAATGAAAACATAAAACCTGAGAGGGGCTAATCCTTAGGTAGGTTCAGCACGTTTGCTTGCAGTGTCCTTGGGAAGAGCTCTGCCGGGAAGCTTCACTGCCCTTCCCGGGAAGCTTCACTGCCCTTCCCGGGAAGCTTCTCTGCCCTTCCCGGGAAGCTTCTCTGCCCGTCCTGGGAAGCTTCTCTGTCCTTCCCGGGAAGCTTCTCTGCCCTTCCCGGAATGCCCTGAAGTGCCCCATGGCAGTGGGGAGCTGTCTCCCAGCTCTGCCTCTGCGGTTGTACCTGCTGAGAGCTCCGAGCAGTCAGGCAGGTGCCACAACTCCCTGCTGGAGACGGTAGATGTGGATAGAGGCACAAATACCTCTAGGGGAGGAACAGCCAACATCCGATGGCTAAAAGCTAATAAGCTCCATTATCTCCCGTGTTTACGTTTTGTGGGTATGGCGAGTTTCCACTCCTGTGGCAGAAAGGTTCTCCTAACACCTGAGTTTATATGTGGATTCCTTGCACTTGAATGTGAGGTGCTTTCAGAAAGACTGGCTTCTTTGCCTTTGGGAAGAAAAGTTACTTCCAACCCTGTCTAATTTTTTTTTTCTAAATAAACCCTATCTATTTTTTTTACCAGAGCAGTTACTAGTGTTAAAATCCATGTAAAACTTAGTTTTCATATTGATGTAAAGTAGGTTTCACTCCTGATGTCCATGCTCAAGAAGTAATGTGCTCCTGCTGTACTGGCTCAGCTGGCAGCACAGCTGTGTCCTCAGACAGAGCTGTGCCTGGCTCTCCTGTGCATTTTGCTGTTTCCCTTGATCTTGTGTTCATGTAAGCTGGCTATGACTGTATGTGGCAGGGCAGAAGCACAATTAAATGTACCCCATGGTAGGTATGCAATAACTCGTTGGGATATGGTGAGTCCCTTGAGCAGAGCAGATGGAGAAATCTGTCATTGCAATAAAAATATCAGATACTCTAAGAGATCATGCAGCTGAAGGTCCCCCTGAGTCACCTGGTGTAAAGTTGACTGGGGAGCCACTCCACTGCTGAAAGGAACATGGTTATACCAGTGTGGCTCTGGCTGGGGCTGTAAAATTGGCTTTATAGAGTTTCTAGAGTGTCTATCCCTATCCCTTCTGCTTATGAAAGAATGACACACACTGCCTAGTAGATAATCATATTGATAAGGCACAGGTGAAATGTTGGAAAGTGTTTACTTCCCTGCTAGTTAAATAGATTCTCTAGCTCACTGATGGAAAATGACTGCAGCTTCTGAATGAAAACTGCTTTGTAAACTCCTGCAGGTAAAGGTGTGCTAGCAAACAAAGCCATTTGGCAGCCAGTGCTGGGGTTTGTTGAGGGACTGGGCTCTTGGTGCACGTAAATCTTTGTGTGACAGTGAGGCAGCCACCCACAGTTTTAATTTGGGCTTGGTGAACATTTTTCTTGTTGGTTATTCTGGCAGCCTTTGTGGCTGAGAAAAAGCTTGGGGTGAGATATGAAAATGGTGGGTGGCTGTCAGTCATGGTGTTCTCAATGCTAAAAAATAAAGTCTCTCTTCCTCCTTAGCAGAGAGTTTCCCCTGACTGTTTTGGGACAAACTCTCCCTGTGTGGCTCTGTCACAGGTGACCAGGCACTGTAATGTGGAGCTGTCAGCTAGGAATGCCAGTGGGAGCAATGGAAGAGGCACACTGGGACAAACCTGTAGCATTGAGGGCTAGGGAAAGCAGGGCTGAGGGTTACAACCCATAAAACTGCTCCTCTCTGTCTTTTTTCAAAACAAAACAATAATTAATTGCTCTCATCTTGTCCTCCCACATTTTGTGTTTAACACTCTGGAATGAGCCTGGCTCCCTAAAACACTTGAGACTTATCACACTGTATGAAAGGTTAAAAAAGATATTAAAGCCTCTGAATGGTGAAGAGGTTTATTTTATTTTTAAATACTTGGGTCACTAAATTGCATCTAACAAAGTCTGTGGCCTGCAAGATGGGAAAGGTGTTGAATTTATACCAAGGTTTAGTTGATTTCCCAGGTCTGAGAGCTCTCAAAGGATACAGGTCTGCTTTCAGACAGGAGGCAGTTAGGGCAAAGTTGAATAATGCTTGGAGGCATGGCTGAGTGTCTCTGAGAAGTGATGTGTCCTTACTAAAGTCAGAACTGCTGGCTGTGGCTGTCTCCAGCCTTGCACAGATGGCAAGGATTGAGCAGCTCATCTGAGTTTCTTAGGGCCAAGCTGCACTAAAGGTTCCTGCACCACCAGCAGTCCTGGACTGCCCAGATTGGCTCCACTCAGAGGGTCTAATCCCAAGCCACATGGAATTGCATTTTCAGCACAAAGGGCAGTACATTGGATTGCCTAATGCTGCAGAAATTGTACATGGGTGACATTTGCTGTCATGGTGTCCTCCTCACGGTGCTGTTAAGACTGAGGAGTTCAAAGTGGCCATCCTGAGTTGGTAGGAACCCTGGACTTTTCCTGGATTTTTCCCTGTTGCCTGCCTCACTAGGATATCTCAGGCTGCTTGTGAACGTTACTGGTTACCAGAAAATTTCTGGTTTCGCTGCTTCTGATTCCTCTTTCTCTGCAATTGGTATTGCCAATGTGGCCAAAAAAAGGAACAGAAGCTCCAGGAAATGCTTCTGATAAAGTGCTGCTCTCCAAAGTCAATTCTCTTTCATAATGCTGTGCAAAGGCTGAGGTCAGTAGCAGTGCTTGCTGGGCAGGTGGGTACCTGTGATGGCTCTCATGGGCCTTGCAGGGAATGGACTGGACCAGCTACTGGGACATTAAGGGGGCTTGCAGCAGTGCAGACTCTGTGAGGGTGTTTAATTAGGGCAGGAGCACAGTATTCCTTCACCCTGCTGCAGGCATGACTAAGTCACTTGGACAGCCCTTAGTTCTGTGCTGAAGTGTCTGTTAATAATCTCATATAAACTTCAGCCTGGGCAGCCTGTGGAGGTAAAAATATAACCATGTGGGAATTAAACTCACCACCTACTGCAAAACTCTCTAAATTAGACCCTGGGATGTGAAAGTATTTGCATGAGGCCTGTTCTGTGTGTAACCTGTGCCTCTGTTTCTCAAACCAGTTATCCCAGCTACAGTGCTGGTGGTGCCTGGTGGGACCAGGGACAGGGGCAGGAGGTAGAGCTTTGTTTCTAGAGTCCTTCTAGCCAAGGAGATGGGGCTTAGCTAGCTGCTCCTGGCTTCTGCCACCTCTGGGAGAGTACTCATTTTCTGCTTTTTTATATTGGCATATGACATTGCACATCTAGAAAGGAGCAATAAAGATAATAAACACTGCCAGAGCTTATTTGAGCTTTGTTTAACAAAATAATAATGGTTCCTCTTCTGGACATAGAACAAACAGGACATGCAAATATAAAATTAGGAAGTGTGGTTTGTTTGGTTTGGGTTTCTTTATATGATTTGACTTTAAAATGTAATCATGGATTTAGAGCCTTGTAGCCTTGAAGTTTCTTCCAATAAAACTTTCTATAAGGAAAAAACAAACAACTGTAAGAGCATGTTAAAAAAAAAAAAAGATACAAATCAGCCTCACACATCTGTCCTATGCACAGATGCTGTGGCAGAGGCTCTTAACATCCAGCCTTTCCTTGTGCTTCATTGGAGCCAGTTTCTACATGATGCAGTTGGTTCTGATGCTCCCACTGGCTTCAGGATTTTGTAGCAGCCTGTGTCAAACTGACCATTCAGTTCTTTGGTAACTTCCTGGGTAACCTGCATTCAGTGATGCAGCCTCTTTCAATGCTCTTCTGGTGATGAGGGCACATCCCTAAATCACACTTTGTTTAAAGAACAAAATTCACCTCTGGGAATCTTGCTCTGACTGATGCACATTTGCAGGTGTGCATGCTTTGGTTCATGCCCACAGCACTACCCAGGCTCAGCACAGCTCCTTTCCTGATGGGAATTCTCCATGGAAAAAGGGGTATGTGTCCCCCCCAGCCCTTTCTGAGCTGCCTCCCCAGCAATCCTTATCCTCTCCCTGTTGTGTGTGCTGAGGGATAGATTGCTGGTTTTGGCAGATATTAATTATTTTGGAAGCACTGCTCAACAGTACAATGCTCTGCTTCTGGAAATCCATCACATTATGTGCCCCTAAAATAGGTAATAAATTACACTGAATGTGTTAGTGTTTTATGAAGCTGTAAATCTTGTACCTTCCTCAAGGGCAATGAGAGTTGTAGATTCCATCATAGAAAGTGTAGCTCTTTTCTGGTGGGCTTTGTGAAATCTGCCAGTGTGGGAGTTGGTGACAAAACTGGGAGCTTCAGACAGCATTTCTCATCCCTGCAAAGGGAATATCCCTGCATGGTGGGGATGCCTGAGCTGCGGGGGTAGTGCAGGAGTGGGGGGAGCACTGGCAGAAACATGGAATTAAAACAGGGAGTACAGGGACTAGTGTAGTAGCTCAGGCATATCCAAGTCATGTGCTTTCCTGGCTTCTTTGGAATTTTTCCTCTCCCAGTTCTGGGCAGTCACTAAGCAGTGTGGTCAGTGCTCTGTGGCACTGCAAGCAGACACTGAGTTTGGACACTGCTGTGTTAAGTACAGGCTGGGACAGGAGGGACTCAGCTTCTCCTCAGGTGTAGCTCCCTGAGTTTTCTCCATAGGTGGATGGAATCTCTAACTTTGGCTGTGAGCTGTTTGGAGCAAGGTCATGATGGGTTTAAAATTGACTGATGTCATGTAACTGCTCTGAGTTCCCTGTAGGTGAGATACAAAGATGATGCTGCTCCAGGGCAGCATGGTGATGCCTGCTTAAGGGTTTGAGGTTGTCAGTTTGGCCTGAGGGGCTAGAAAACACAGGGATCATGGTCTAAAACTTGTTACCAAGGGCTCTATGTGTGTGTGAGACCCATTTCCTCCTGTCATATCTTGAGGTTGTTCTGTCTCCAGTGTACTCAGATGCTGCATCCTCCATCCTGTTCATTACTTGTGAAATCTCCAAGGTAGTTCCCAGGTGAGCAGTTGTGCCAAAGGGATGAAATTAATATCTGAGAGCAGCAAATTCCCTGCTTCAGGCATGTGTGAGGTGTTCTTTCCTGGATGCTGTGAGTCAGCAGATCGAGCACTGTGGTGCTCAGACACTTGACATGCTCAGAGTCACTGGAAGTTGTTTTTCTATTCCAAGGACTGACTTGAAAGCAGAGCTTGACTCATCCCTGTCAGGTACACTTGCTACTTTGCAGGGAGATGCTGGGAAGGGTGATCAGTTTGATATTTTGGAGATCTCAAGCCCCATTCCTGCCCTTCAGAGCCTCTTCCATCCCAGGATGCCAGGCAGGGCAGGAGCAGGGAGCTGGGAAATGCTCTCAGCCTTGTGCTGTTCTGCTCTGCAGTGCAAGGACGTAAAGTAACAGATATTAAAGGTTGGTGACCACTTGATTACTTTGTGCCTGTGGTCTCCCATGGTCTTACCCATTCAGAAGCACCCCTGGACTTGTGCTTCCATGGGAGGGCATTCCACATTATTGAAGATTTTCTCTGGAAGTAGTTTTTACTGAGCTCAGAGAACGTAATCCCGCTCCTGGAGACAGAGTGGGATTTTTCTTCTCTGTTAAGTCAAATCTGTGAAGAGAGAAGGCACTCAGGTAACACTTGGGTGGTTGCTCTGTGGCAGAGCAGTGAGGACTGGGGTTGTTTAACCTCTCCTGCCTGGGAGAGCAGCTCAGCTCTCAGGGGAGCAGCCTTCATTTGAGTTTTGTTTGATCTATTTGTTTCCAGCCTTTTGCTCAGAAACCTTTGCTAGCTGCTACTGGCAGGGATACAGCATCCATCCATATAAATACAAGGGACTATCCAGGAAGTACTGGGCCACATAAACAAGTGGGATGTCTGTGAGTGCCCAGGATTAAAGAGCTTGTGCCCCAGATAGGGGCAGGAGCTTGAATGTGGAATTGCAGAGCTGCTGGCCAGGGTATGCTGGTGGTATTTGCAAAAGGCTGCAGTGCCAAGGGCTGGGAGATTGCCAGTCCCCCTTTGCCCAGAGAGGGCAATGGAGAGGGTCCTGGGAACCAGTAAATCTGACTGGTGTCCCTAGGGGTGCAGGGCGATGGGGTCACTGGGAGAGGTGGTGGAGCTGCTGGCAGAGCTGCCGGAGCACGAGGCCGGAGGCACTGAGCACACAGACATGGCTCTTTTCAGACCACCTTCAGGACATTTCCCACAAAAAGTTGTTCAAGAAAGTAGTTCAAGTGTGCCTGGAAGAACAGTGTTTTTATGGAGCTGGTTTAGCCTTGCCCTTTGTTTCCTCACTTTCAGTGGACACTCTTCAGGGTCAGCAGCAGGACTGCCAAGGGCAGTGTGGAAGCAGAAATGCTGATGGTTGCCAGGCTCACATGCTCCAGGAACAGCATCTCCTGCTGCTGTTGCACCTGGAGGCCAAACATCAGCCATGGTTCTGACCCAAACATGGTACTTGGGTTTAGTCTGAGAGGCTCTTAGCTGAGCTGCTGTGAGCACAAGGGCAGTGCTGCTGTGTAAATGACACCAGTGACAGCTTTTATGTTCTTATTTTTAGTACTTTTTCCTCATCCTTCTCATTCCTCTGACCGCTCTCTAGATTTAGCACAAAGGATTTAAAAACCTTTTATGAATTTCCTCTTACACCCTTAACTGAAAATGTTGATTTATACTCCGTGCAATGCTGCCTTTCTGCATGGTTTTGAGGGTGTGGTTGTTACAGTAACTACCTGGGGTAATATGAAGAGTGGGTGTGCACAAACAATGGCACCTGGATTTTCTCATGTCTGTAAAACTTTTGCCTTGTTCTGCTGGCAGCTATTACAGGCAACTGGATATGTTTTAAGAATACTTGGTGCTTTAGGGAGGGGCACTGTGTTTGTGCAGCGATGGCATATTGCAAATATTGGCTGGAGATTTGAAACTTGTGGTGGATAAATGGAGTTCATGGACAGAGGCTGGAGAACTTCTGTTTGGATTCAGGACACGGAAGATCAGAGCCTTCAGTTTGCTCATTGGACTAGAAAACCTGATTATTTTAGCTGTGTGAATGGCTTGTGTGTTCTCCCTTGGCAGTCTGGTGTGAATGGAGTAGCAGTGGACAAGGACTGCAGCTACACGTGGGTGAGCCTTGCTCCAAGTAGGGGACAGAATGCTCAGGCTCTGCCAGAAGAGGTGTGAGTGGGTGCTCGTTCAAAGCCTGGCGTTTTTCTGGTGGGTTGCTGCACTTGCTGTGCCTGCTGGACTCTGTGTGCCCTTCCTGGGCTGGAGTGTCAATGGCCAGGGGTTTCACAAGGGCTCTCACCTCCCCCCTCTTGGAGCAGGGTTTCAGTTCTCTGTTTGCATTTCTGCACATCACTTGGAAATGTCGAAATGAGGTGCGGTAGGAAACTGTGAGCCCTGGCAGTTTGCCATTAATTCATTTTAATAGATGTCACCTCCCTTTTTCAGGGGAATCCCTCAAGGAAGTTGAGAGCCTTCCTGTTTGCTTTGTCACACTTGGCTGCCTGATAATGCCCAGAGAAACTGTGGCTGTCCTATCCTTGGGAGAGGTCAAGGCCAGGTTGTGGCTCACTCCATGCCCATGGAACCAGATTGTCTTTAAGGTCTCTTCCAACCCAGACCATTCATTTTATGATTCATTCAGTGATAGTGAAGCATGTTTTCCATTCCTCTTGCTACTGACCATTTTCTAAGAGATGTTCCCCAAATGACATTCCAGCAGGTGACACCTGGCCTTCACCTCTGGACGTTTATGATGCATGAAATTGAAATGTCCACCAAAAATCTGATTAAAAGCTTCATTTCCTACCATGCTGTTTATGGATATTGTTTAACGTTCCATTGAAATAGCCTTGCCTGGCTTTCTGTGTTTCTAGCAGCTCTTCAAAATTTGGCAGAATGCTTCTGCCAGACATGCAGCTATTTTCCAAAATGGGGCATTTCCCAGCTGCAGGCAGCTCGTTGATTATTTTACTTACAGAAGTTTCATCCAGGGTCTGTTCAACAGCTCAACTGTAAATTGTTTAAACAAGCAATCAGTTTTTTTGTACTGAATATAAGCCCTACTCCCACTGGACTGGTAAAAATAGTCCATGCTCCTTTGAAAACCTCACTGATGGTAAACATCTAAAATGTTTCCCGTCATGTCCAACTCGCACATTCTTCTGCAGCATTCAGTGGGTTTGGCTGCTGGGGTTACACCTGCTGGCTGAGGGCAGCCAAATTCTGTGAAGTGCTGGGTGAGTCTTGCACGTGACCTCTCTTGCAACGCTGTATGATTATTTTGTTTTTTAAAAAGTGATTAAAATTTGCTTTAAAAAACGTCTCCCCTAAATAAAATATGCAAAAACCTGTCGTTTTTCTCCACTTGTTATACTCTCCTGTTTTAAAGTACTTCAGAGAAAAGTAAGAGTTAAGAGTTAATGCTTTTCCTTTTGACTTGATGGTTACTCAGTACCAAGCAAGTAGGAAAATCATGAAGTCAGGGAGGGCAAATTCTCCTTGCTGAGCCCATCAGCACAGGGTGGCTGCTGCCACTGTCACCAGGGTATTTATATGTGGTCTGTGTGACTCGTTAAATGACTTACCTTGTCAAATGTGCCAGGGTGAGAGTACGTTTCCCTAGAAGAGGGATCTGCTGACTGCTGTTGATCCTGTCTTCCCCAGAACTGTTCCCCTGGAGGGTTCTGGCTCTCAGGTGTGGCTGCAGAGTGTACAAATCCCACGGCACTGTGTTCACTTGCCCGTGTTGGCTGATGAACCAGCAGCCGTGGGAGGTGTTGATTCCTTTAGAGATATCTGAGCATCCCACTGCCTAAGGAAAGGGGCTTGAAGTGGATTTTAGGGCATATCCTGGCATGAGTGGGATAACTGGAGGGGATTTTGGCAGGTTGATAAATCAGGAGTGGTTTTGGAGCAGTGTCCCCCTCCAGCTGGGCTCTGTGGTGTAGGATCACTCAGGGTGTGGCAGAGTGAGCAGTGGTTGGGCTGCACAAGATAAATATTATTTCTTTAGATGCCTCTGGTATTGTTCAGCTTCTGAAAGGCTGCAGATACAAAGAGTAGCTGGGAATGTATTTAATGAGAGGCAAGGACAGAAAGATGGATGTGGTTTTCCTATGGGACAGTAACAACTATGCAGAGTGTTGGGTGTTTGCTTTGTAGGCTGTGGGTCCATATAGCTGCTTTTAAAGGTGAGTAGAGGATTGATTCCTTGATCAAAGAGCAGATGGTGACCCAGTGTCCCTGGAGAAATGAGAAATTGGCTGTTCTGTAAAATACATAGTGCCTGTGTTGGAGTCAGGTGGGCTGGAGGGGATGGGCCTGGGGCTGAACACAGGACATTGTGCCCTACAGAGCACAGGGCTCCTGCTTTGGCATACCTGGTTTGGGTTTTTTAATAGCAATAAGAGCCTGTTCATGCTGGATACATAAGTTGGGATGGTTTGGCTCAGAGGTGGGTTTGAGAGCAGAGCTTTGTTAGGCCCTAACTTCGTGATGGATGATTTTAATGCAGTTGTCAGAGTCAACTGTGTGAATTTGGGAAGTGATGGTATTAAACTGGTAAGATTCTTCTTTTCTCTGGGTTTTCTGTTCCCAGGTTTTCTCTCATGTTCTCTGAGTGATGTTCTCTCAGTGCTGCCAAATATTTCTGAACTCACTGGGAAAACCTTTTCACCAGCCCCTCCCGAGCTGAGTTCTGTCATTACGCAACTTCTTCTTTCTTGATCCGTGTTGTGATGCAAGGGGATTTAAGTGTGGTTTTGGTGGAGCTAAGCTTTCTGGTAAACCTGCTGCTCAGGGAACCTCAGGCTTCCCAGAACTCCTTTGGGAATTTTACATTGCTGTGGTGGGAGATGGTGACGTTAAGCATGGGCAGGGCTGGGCACTCTGCCCCGTTATTATGAAATGTTCTCACGGAGGTTTGTTGCAGACCTGCTGCAGGTCTGTCTGTTTGTGCAGTTAAGAGCACTTCCATATTGAACGATCCATGCAAATATCAGATTTTTTTTCTGATGAAAGGGTGTCTTTTTCTGATTATCTTGCACAGCTGCTCTCCCCAAACTTCATGTTTCAATGTAATCTGTTTTTTCAATAACAGATTTAGAAGGCTGTCTTTACTCAAGTGCTGCTCCTCTCTCAAATGGTATAAATGGAGAAATCCCATTTTTTTCAGTTTTGGCTGCTGTTGTTCCTGAGAAACCAAGGTATGTCCAGGCAGATCCTTTTCAGGAGCAGTTTTTGGGGCTGTCCCAGGAGCAGCCAGGGCTAGGTCATGGCAGGAGGTGTGTGAGCTGACACCGTGGTGGCTCAGCACGCTCGGGGCTCTTGCTGCCCATGCGGCTCACACATGAGCACATTCCCCACGTGGCACGAGTTTGGCTGGCCCAGCTCTGCCTGGAATTTTGGCTGCTCTAATTCTGGATGTGGAATGGATCAGGGAGCCATGAGCCCTCCTGGCCGCCCCTGGTGACCTTGCACGTGAAGAGCTGTCAGCACCAGCAGGAAAATTCCTTTCTTTACCTTGTACCCTGCTCTGGGGACAGGCTGCTGGTGAAGCAGGAGCTGGAGATCTCTCATGCTGCATTTGGTTCCGTATTTAGGAGGGCTTTTGGGCTCTGAGCATATTTTAGTTTAGGTGGCAACAGAGATGTTCTAGGGCAGACATTCCCACAGTCCCCATCTCTGCTCTCCTGGAGTCACAGAATTAACTCAGTTGGAAAAGAACTTTGAGGTCATTGAGTCTCTCTATGGCTCCCCACTGTGCAAATTGTTCCTGTGACATGGCATCATCTGGTAAAGGCTTCTTTCCCTCTTACAACACCTTTTCCAAACTAGGAATCAGTGTTTTCTTCAGGATGTTTTCCAGCAGGTAAAATGAGGAGCCTTTGTCCTGCATTAAGAAAAATTGCTCTGTGGGCTACCATCACATCTCTGCCAGTCAGAAAAAGAGACCTGGTAGCTTTGAGATGGTTTGATGTGCTCTGAGAATTTACCTTTCAGGTAAATCAGGTACAAGCCTGTGCTTGGTAACTTTGGGTTATTGCTTTTACTCAATCACAGAATGGTTTGGGTTGAAGGGACATTAAAGCTCATTCTGTCCCACCCCCCTGCCATGGGCAGGGACACCTTCCACTGTCCCTGGCCTTGGACACTGCCAGGGATGGGGCAGCCACAGCTGCTCTGGGCACCCTGTGCCAGAGCCTCAGCACCCTCACAGGGAAGAATTTCTTCCTGATATCCAATCTAAAGCTATTTTCTTTCAGTTTAAAGCCATTGTTGTTTGCAAGAAGGCAGTGAGCAATGTGTTCACAGGAGCTTAGAGGAGAAACTTGAATGATCTGCAGCCCCTTTGGTCCTCAGTGGGAGCATTTCCAGGGATCAGTAAGGCTTTGCCTTTGTCCTTAGCTTGGTTTGGTGTGTGATTTTCTGTTTCTGACTGCGTGGGTCTGCAGATAGTCTGCAAATCATGGAAACTTCTAACACTTCACTTGCTTGGCTTCACTTCCCCCTTTTCTCCTGTTTTCACCTTCTCAGTGGAGTTGCAGCCCTTGTAAACCACAATTATCATCATAAATTCCTTTGAAAACTGTAATTGCCACTGGTGCAAGCTGTGCTTCCTGCTGCTCTGTGCCAATGCTGGGGCAGCTTTGCCTAGGGAGTTGTAGTCATCTGTTACTCAAACAAGTGATGCAAATAACCTTTCTCTAAAATGTGGTGAAAGAGAAGAACCAAACAGTGTTGGTGATTCGTTTTCAGGTCAGCTTTGCTTGGTCTGTCTGGGTGCTCTGGGAAGTGTGTGTCCCCATGGCCTTTGAGTTCCTGTCCCTCCCTTGTGTTTGTCACCCTACAGCTGAGGCAGACTCAGCTCACTTGGTTGGGTGATGAGTGGGTGAAGCAGACCATGCTTTGGAGATCCCTGTAGTCAGCCCTGGTGCTTGGCAGAGTAATTTCTTAACCTGCTGTGGTGCAAATATCCAAGAGAGCATCTGGGCACAGTGTTCCTCTCCCACACTGCTGCTCCACATCCCTGCCTGCTCCACAGGGTCAGAGCTTGAGCTAATGGGGCTCTGCAGAAATGCCTGCTCCTACAAACCACCTTCCCTACCACACAGTGTATGTACAGCAGTAAATCACTTGCTCACCTGTGTGGGGGCTCTAGCAGGGAAGCTTAACCTTGATTTACTACCTGGGCATCAGGTGAAACAGCCCTGTGGCTCTGCACTTCCAAGGTCAATCTCCCAGCTGAGCAGGCAGTGTGTGAGCCCCCTGTAAGTGTGGTAGTGCCACAGAGGTGACAACTGTTCAGCTTTCTCACCTGGTGTTTTCTTCCTCCCCTGCCTGTGTGTTTCTCCATGCAGTTGTTCCTTGCTCGGGGTCTGTGCCAGGGGCTTTGTGTGTGTCACAGCAGCTGCTCTGAGGGAGGAGCCCCTTGCTTCAGCTGCTGGCAGAAGGGAGCAGGAGGGTAAGAGCTCTGCAGAGCCTGGGCTGCCTTTCTTTCATATTTCATATGGGCACTGCTGTCCTGCACGCTGCAGTGGTGGTGGTCCCCCCTGCCCTTGGGGTGTCTGGCCCTGGCAAGGATCAGCTGCAGGCAGATACAAAACTCTCCTCTTTGCAGGAAACCTGACTTCTTCAACAAATCACAGTTTCTATGTAGGAGACTCTTGGTGACTGGGGATGGGTACAACGGGTGGAGATGAGAGATCTCTGAAGCTGGGTCCTGGAACTTAGAGTTTATTGCAAAGGGCGTGGGTGCAGGGGCCCTGCTTGGAGCTGCCAGCCACAGCTCAGAGCAGGCCCAGGAGAGAGTAAGAGAACAAAAAACTGAAGTGGAAGAGATAAGAGCAGAGAGAGTGAAGAGGAAAGCACCGAAAAGGGAGGAGCAGAAAAAGAGAGTGAGGTTTCCGTTACAATGCAATAAATCCTCTTCCATGTTGAATATTCTAATTTCCACTAACCAATCTATTACAAGATACAAATCCTATAGCATTTACTTACAACCTATAAGAATCCTTACATTACCCTACCTTACAGCAAGCAGAAGGTCTTTTTTATCTAAATAAGAGGGGATTACCTTCANGTCACTTTCATTTCAATCTCTCTTATAATTCCCATATTCTTAAAATCTTTTGTCAGGCAATCATATTTATAAGGCTTTCCTGTTTCATCTTCCCCAACATTTCTAGAAGACCTGCCTGAAAGGGCCTCCAGTCATGCATGTGTGTGGTTAATTGAAGGACTTGCATTTATTGAGTCAGTGGGTGGTTCAGTGGAGATCTTAGAATCAGAATGGGTTGGGTTGGAAGAGACCTTTGAGGTCATCTAGTTCTACTCCTGCCATGGGCAGGGACACCTTCCACTGTCCCAGGGTGCTCTGAGCTCTGTCCAGCCTGGCCTTGGACACTGCCAGGGATCCAGGGACAGCCCCAGCTGCTCTGGGCACCCTGTGCCAGGGCCTGCCCACCCTCCCAGGGATGAACTGCATCTGTATGTATTCCATGTGGCCAAACTTGCCTTTCTCCAGCTGAGCATTCACACAACATGCAATATGTAAAACACAGGCTTCTCAAGTGCTAAAAATCTCAGATGCATTCCTGCCATGAGCCAGATGATACTGTACAATTTTGGATTGCAGTTGCTAAATGTAGGATTTGGTTTGAAGATGAAGAAATCATCGGACTCACTGTGCTTCACCACGTGTTTTATCTGATGATGTATCTGGGATGTTTGGGGAGTTGAGAATTGGATTTTCCTCAAGCAAGGAAGAAGCCTTGCTGTTAGAGAGCAGATTGCACATGAACAATCACAGCAGTGCTGCTGCCAACTATTTTCACTGATAGATGTTAAAAAAAAATATGTATTTGAGGAGTGTTGGATTTGGTGGGGTTAGAACTGCAGAGGTGAGTTCTGCAGTGCTGTTTTCACAAGAGTGAGGTTTATTTTTGCAGTTTCATTTCTTTTTCAGTTGAATTTGGACAAAGGAGCCCATGTGAGACACTCAGGGCTGACAGCTCTTGCTTTTGTCAGATGGGCACCGTTGGGAAGATGCTGCTGGCAGAACTTGGATGCCACGAGTTTACATCGGTTTTGATGCAGAGAGTACTCAATAGCATGCATGTGGGCATTCCTTTAAATGCCTTAAAATCCATCATTGACTGGGCTTTTGTGCCAGAGCAGAGGCCCAAGCAGTCTGAGTGCTGCTGCAGCCCACTGAGTACAGCTGTGGGCACTCCAGACTGTTTTCAGAGGCAGGGAGACATAAAGCAATTGCCTGCTCTTGGGAGACTGCTCGAGGCCTTGGCTGGAGATGCACTGAAAGGAGGCATCTTGTCCTGTAGAAACAAGGACATGATTTGTTTCCCATTGAACAAAAGGTCTCCTTAAAATCTGAAGCCTGAGGTTTGCCCTGCTGGTGGTAGGGGGGCTGTTTTACAGTCACGCAAATGGATGGAAAGGACTCTGAAAGCCCCCTGAAAATCCTTCCAAAAGTTTTAACTTCTCTTTGACTCTGCTCTGGGATTTTCCTGCAGTGCCTTATGTAAGAGGCCTTAGTTCTGGACTTCAGGACAAGCCTGGGTACATTCCTTGGCCTGAATGTCCCTCTGAAACCCTGCCAGGAGGAGGACCTGGTGTATTTGAGATGTGCCTCTCATGTGCAGGGAGAGCAGGAATGTCCGAGCCACGCCGCGTGCCAGGTGGCTCAGGACAGGTCTGTGTCCCTCACGGGCACCATGTGCAGGGCTGTTCCCCTGAGAGCACACAGCTTGGGTGACCTGGCTGCCTGTCCCCTTGGCTGCTCAGCCCCCAGATAGCACACAGGGCCCTGTGCTAGCCTTTCCTCTTAATGTGTTCTCAGTAAAGGCTGTAATTGGATCCTTTGCTGGGTCGGAGCACGGACAAAAGGGCATCCTTCCTCCCTGCCCTGTTTGTTGAGCTGGGGGTTGGCTTGCACGGGGCCTGCCTCTGCTGCCCAGTGACCTGCAGGTGAGGGATTAGTGGGCTGGGATGCTCCAGCTGGCCTTTGGAAGCATTATAAATGTCTTTAAAG
This sequence comes from Thryothorus ludovicianus, assembly GCA_013397245.1. Taxonomy (NCBI): domain Eukaryota; kingdom Metazoa; phylum Chordata; class Aves; order Passeriformes; family Certhiidae; genus Thryothorus; species Thryothorus ludovicianus. The sequence goes on from VZTB01010717.1 coordinate 98,408, forward strand.
AGCTACTCCATAGCAAGGCTCGTGGCCGAGGGGAGAGCTGCACACACAGTGGTCCTGCACATCTGGACACAAGCAGATTTGCACAGCACCAGCCTTGATGTAGGTGTACAAAGGAAAGCCTGGATGTGAGGGAAGGCACTCAGGGTGCAGGCAGACACAGCAGATGCTGTTCCTGTGAGCCAGATCTGTTACAGCTGCTCAGCCCAGCTCTGGAATCAGTTCTTGCATCTTTGACTTCAAGTAACAGAATGAAAAAGGAAACTGATTTCCTGATTTCCCTTCCCTAGCTAAGAGTTCTGCTGTTAGAGACCTTGACTAATAGTTTCACATGTCATTTAGCTCAAAGTGATGCTTCTGGCTGTGATGGGAAAAGTAGAGGAAAATGCTGGGATGTCAAGGCTGAGCCGCCTGCCTTGGGCACTGGTTCACATTCCCACGCTTTGCTTTAGCTTTGTATTCTTGTGTCTCTCCCCTTTGCTCTTAGAAAGGGCCAAACTTGCATAAAATATCAAGCAGGGAATCACCCTTCCAGCAGCCAGTGGTGGGAAGATTCCCTGACCTGTGCCAGTGCAGATATCCATGGTCCCAGCTGCTGCAGAGCACTGGAAGCCAGGAGTGTAACTGGGTATCTAGAGAGATGAGGCAACTGTGTAAGCAGCAGATCCACAAATGATGATCCAGGTGTATCCACCAGTTTTGGAAGCCCTGTTCTACATGGGGCAGGAGCAGAGCTTGTATCAGTGAGGCTCTCCCAGCTCTTGTGGTTTCTCCACCAGGACCGTGTTTGCTGTTGGTCACTGTTGTGCTGGCACAGAATGACATGATTTACAGAATTACTTGGGAAATTAGGGTGTTGCTTTATGCATTTCTGCATCCCAGAAGCCTTCCTGCCATTTGTGTTGCTGGGGGAAGTGGTTGATTTTTGCTAGAATTCCATACTTAGTTTTGGAGTGCTCTGTTTGATGTGTTGAAGAAGTGAAGTTTCTGTTTCAGAGCTAGGCAGAGCCTGGCTGCAATCCTGAGGTAGCACATGGCATGGAGGTGCTTCCTGGCCTCTCCCCTGCACCAGGGTGCTTCTCATTTGGCTGCACACACTAAGGGGACACTTTTCCAGAAGCACTGGCAGCTGAGAATGATGTGATACCCCTATTGATCTATGGATCACTGGGGTTTCTGTGCTGGCTGCCTTGGAGACACCTGGAAAAGTGTCTGTCCTTCCAGAGTGTAGGAGACTGCTCTTTCTCCACTGTGAAGTCATGTCAAATTCTTTATGAATCTCCTGATACTTTGGGAGTGCCACCTCATTTGCTTGGCTGATATGTTGAATCACATTAGAATTAGCTGGTTTTTACTTCAATAGCAAGCCAGCTCCTAGGGCATGTGACATTCCTGTCCCTTCTCCAGGTGCAGCCCTTGGCTCTCCTTCCCATCAGATCTGGGCTGCAGAAGCCCGAGAGGAGCACAGGGAGAATAAGGCAGCACAGGCATGACACTGAACAAACATATGTGGGTGTATTTATATATGACCTTGGAAAACAAGACAGGCCTTGGCATCCCATCAGATATCAGGTATTTGGGGGCTGCGTGTTGCTGCATGTTGGCCCATATTTCCTGCAGAGATATCTGCAGGCGTGAGCACCCAGGAGTGAGAGAGCCATGCCATAAATCCCAGAGTGCTCCTGAGCCTGTGCACTCTTAGCTTTGATTCTTTTGTACTCTTCTTACCTCTCTAAAAGTGCCAGTATTTCCATTTCACACATTCAGTTGCTTTCAGTAGTGCTCTACACAGGGCTGGGCACTTTGGACTAAGTTTTCCTACTATTGGAGACCATCAGTCCAGAATTAGATTTCTGGGATTTGGTTACTCTGTGCTCAGAAGGGCAGGTGAGGACATATTTGTTGGCCAGAGCAGTTTTCAGTGTCACCCTTACCTTGTACTGTTGCACAGTAATAAAGATTATCTTGCTTTTCCAGGGAAGGGAATGAACCTGGGGATTCCACGAAAATCACCTACCGTGAGCTGCTGCACAAAGTGTGCCAGTTTGCCAACATCCTCCGCAGCCAAGGTACACAGCTGGGGCAGCAGGAGCACTGGATACTGGGGAGCCTTTTGGCCAGGGTTTGGAGATTGGGGCCACTGCTTGTGTGGATGCCAGTATGTTGAGTAATTCTCACCAATTTGCTCTGCAACGCACAGATTCATATCTGGCTCTGTCTGTGAAAACTGATCAGCTGGTCATCAGCTGTACAAGGAAGAAATCAATGCTCAAAACTTCCTGCTCTGGGGTTTTCCAACCAACAGTGGGTTCTGGTTATTCTCCTGCTCCCTTCAGGGAGGCAGATGAGAACATGGATTGTTAGTCATCTATCTCTCAAGAGCCATAGTGCTTGAAAGGCAAAACCCTAAGCTGCTTCAGCTCCATCTCCAGCTGAAGCTTCATTGTGTGCATAAAAATGTGGAATTAAAATAATTGATTTATTTCTATATCCTGTTCTTTTGCCATGTAACCCATTCATTTTGACAAATGCCTTCCCTCCATAGGGGTGAAAAAAGGAGACCGGGTTTCCATCTACCTGCCAATGATCCTGGAGCTGGTTGTAGCCATGCTTGCCTGTGCCAGGATAGGAGCTCTGCACTCTGTTGTGGTAGGAACAAGTTCTTTGTGCTGCTCTTGGTGCTGAGCTCTGAGGGGAGCAGATGTTTGTTTGGGGAGAGGAGTGCTGACCATGAGATGGATGGAAGCTCAATTAAGATGCTGCTGTTTCCTTGCATTAACTGTGCAATGAGCTCTCTCCATCAGTGCCTGGTGGTGAATCATTTGCCTTGAGTGAGCAGCACAGCAGCTGTGGGGGTTTGGGGCTGGGTTTCTGTGTCCTTGCTGACTCTGTGCTCTCTGGCAGTTTGCAGGTTTCTCTGCAGACTCCCTTTGCGAGCGGATCCTCGACTGCGGTTGCTCTCTCCTCATCACGGCAGGTAAAACCCACATCTGAGCCACCCTCTTCCTGTTGACTGCCTGAGAGGTGTTTATTTGAAAAGCCTGGAAGGGGCACAGGGAGGGGCTGTGCCTCAGCTGAGCTTCNTTTGGAGTGCTCTGTTTGATGTGTTGAAGAAGTGAAGTTTCTGTTTCAGAGCTAGGCAGAGCCTGGCTGCAATCCTGAGGTAGCACATGGCATGGAGGTGCTTCCTGGCCTCTCCCCTGCACCAGGGTGCTTCTCATTTGGCTGCACACACTAAGGGGACACTTTTCCAGAAGCACTGGCAGCTGAGAATGATGTGATACCCCTATTGATCTATGGATCACTGGGGTTTCTGTGCTGGCTGCCTTGGAGACACCTGGAAAAGTGTCTGTCCTTCCAGAGTGTAGGAGACTGCTCTTTCTCCACTGTGAAGTCATGTCAAATTCTTTATGAATCTCCTGATACTTTGGGAGTGCCACCTCATTTGCTTGGCTGATATGTTGAATCACATTAGAATTAGCTGGTTTTTACTTCAATAGCAAGCCAGCTCCTAGGGCATGTGACATTCCTGTCCCTTCTCCAGGTGCAGCCTTTGGCTCTCCTTCCCATCAGATCTGGGCTGCAGAAGCCGGAGAGGAGCACAGGGAGAATAAGGCAGCACAGGCATGACACTGAACAAACATATGTGGGTGTATTTATATATGACCTTGGAAAACAAGACAGGCCTTGGCATCCCATCAGATATCAGGTATTTGGGGGCTGCGTGTTGCTGCATGTTGGCCCATATTTCCTGCAGAGATATCTGCAGGCGTGAGCACCCAGGAGTGAGAGAGCCATGCCATAAATCCCAGAGTGCTCCTGAGCCTGTGCACTCTTAGCTTTGATTCTTTTGTACTCTTCTTACCTCTCTAAAAGTGCCAGTATTTCCATTTCACACATTCAGTTGCTTTCAGCAGTGCTCTACACAGGGCTGGGCACTTTGGACTAAGTTTTCCTACTATTGGAGACCATCAGTCCAGAATTAGATTTCTGGGATTTGGTTACTCTGTGCTCAGAAGGGCAGGTGAGGACATATTTGTTGGCCAGAGCAGTTTTCAGTGTCACCCTTACCTTGTACTGTTGCACAGTAATAAAGATTATCTTGCTTTTCCAGGGAAGGGAATGAACCTGGGGATTCCACGAAAATCACCTACCGTGAGCTGCTGCACAAAGTGTGCCAGTTTGCCAACATCCTCCGCAGCCAAGGTACACAGCTGGGGCAGCAGGAGCACTGGATACTGGGGAGCCTTTTGGCCAGGGTTTGGAGATTGGGGCCACTGCTTGTGTGGATGCCAGTATGTTGAGTAATTCTCACCAATTTGCTCTGCAACGCACAGATTCATATCTGGCTCTGTCTGTGAAAACTGATCAGCTGGTCATCAGCTGTACAAGGAAGAAATCAATGCTCAAAACTTCCTGCTCTGGGGTTTTCCAACCAACAGTGGGTTCTGGTTATTCTCCTGCTCCCTTCAGGGAGGCAGATGAGAACATGGATTGTTAGTCATCTATCTCTCAAGAGCCATAGTGCTTGAAAGGCAAAACCCAAAGCTGCTTCAGCTCCAACTCCAGCTGAAGCTTTATTGTGTGCATAAAAATGTGGAATTAAAATAATTGATTTATTTCTATATCCTGTTCTTTTGCCATGTATCCCGTTCATTTTGACAAATGCCTTCCCTCCATAGGGGTGAAAAAAGGAGACCGGGTTTCCATCTACCTGCCAATGATCCTGGAGCTGGTTGTAGCCATGCTTGCCTGTGCCAGGATAGGAGCTCTGCACTCTGTTGTGGTAGGAACAAGTTCTTTGTGCTGCTCTTGGTGCTGAGCTCTGAGGGGAGCAGATGTTTGTTTGGGGAGAGGAGTGCTGACCATGAGATGGATGGAAGCTCAATTAAGATGCTGCTGTTTCCTTGCATTAACTGTGCAATGAGCTCTCTCCATCAGTGCCTGGTGGTGAATCATTTGCCTTGAGTGAGCAGCACAGCAGCTGTGGGGGTTTGGGGCTGGGTTTCTGTGTCCTTGCTGACTCTGTGCTCTCTGGCAGTTTGCAGGTTTCTCTGCAGACTCCCTTTGCGAGCGGATCCTCGACTGCGGTTGCTCTCTCCTCATCACGGCAGGTAAAACCCACATCTGAGCCACCCTCTTCCTGTTGACTGCCTGAGAGGTGTTTATTTGAAAAGCCTGGAAGGGGCACAGGGAGGGGCTGTGCCTCAGCTGAGCTTCCCTAAGCGGGTGCAGTTCTGTAGCTGTGCCCAAATGTTCTTCCTGCTCCAAACATGTGGTGAAACCTCCAAGCAGCCCTCCAGTGTTGCAGCAGACC
>VZTB01010718.1:0-157210 GCA_013397245.1 Thryothorus ludovicianus
AGGAAATAGGGTTTTTGTGATATGTTAAAAAGATTGATGTTAGAAAGAAAGAAATGAAGATTTTCTTTCTTAATCAAGATTGTAGCGTGATAGTGATGCTCAGGGAGATCTCTGATGTTGCAGAAATGAAGGTAATGAATCCACCACTATTAGAATCTACCCCAGGACTCCACTATTCTTGAATGTCCTGATCTGCCATCCAGATCTATGGTTAGGTCTGTGGCTATGTCACATTAGGGTCTTTTCAGGCATTTCAAAGCCTCACGGACGATGCTGCACAGATACCCTGCATGCCACTGCCCTACTCACTGCCTCTACAGCTCTTCCTCTAAAGACAATGAAGGAAAATTACTCTGTTTGAGAGCACTCTTATCACATTCACTTTGCTTAACATCCTTATAGATTCAAAACAAGATCTATAGTCAAATCACTGAGGTTTAACAATCTCTCTCCTTTCTCCATACACTCCAAACTTTACAGAAGCTAAACCATTAAAATATGTGTTTCTCGCACAGCATGGACACTTGGCTCTAAGCATTACTTAAAGGACATGGGTAAACACAGGAAAAGATGTCCCAGCAGGAGGGAAGTGATTGTGAGGACAGTATGTTCTGACAGCAATTCAGGTTACAGAGGAGGTAGTGGCAGATAATGAGTTGTTTTATTTAAATAGTCAGCAGGTTTCAGTCCAGAGAACAATGGAGTCTGCTCCCACAGTGCTGCTGTACACATGCAGGGAGCTTCATTTGGTCAAGTCAACAGAGACAAGGGAAAGGCAGATAACATCTCTGAGAGAGGCACCAGGCTGAGAGTTTGGCCCTGGTTCCCCTTTTGCCTACAGCGCAGAAAGTCGCTTAAGGTGAGTGGCAATACTCCATGGCAAAGCTGGAAAGCAGGGAGGCAAGTCTGGGCTTTTCCAGCCTCGGGGTAGTTCTTATTTTTCATTTGAACACCTGTGGGGTTCTCAGGCCAAGATCCATAGCCATACTGGGTTGGGGGGGAGACATGGCACAGGAACTGGAAAGGGCAGTGAAGCACCCAAATCTTGATGGGGATCCAGCCCCTGGCTATGCAGGGGTACAAAAAAGAATTCAGCAGCAGATGGATGAGAAGAGGCATTCCTAGGGAAGAATGGGGCTATTCTCTTCTAAATAGACTTTTTTCTTGCTACCTTCTTATTTCTCTCTTGATCCCACCTTTCCTTTCTTTCCATATCTGCCTCCATCTCCAGCCTCACATCCATCTGTATGCCCTCTGGGCAGCCCACAGTCTCTGCCCACACTCTTGCTGCCTTCTTGAAGCAGCTCCCAGCATCAGTGGCTCTGCCCAAGCCATAGGCAGGTGTGCCCTGCACACCTGAGCTTGGAGTTTGATTCCTGGTACACCTTTGACATCAGCATATCCCACCCACTAAAGTTCTATGGACTATGAGGAATGAAGATTTGGAAGAGGATGAATTTGCCCATTGACTATTCTTTTAAAAAAAGCAGGTAAACACAGAGGTACTTTGTATGGTAGACACAGGTACTTTTTCAGGTCTTAAGGAAACTTAGCAGCACACTTCAAAACTAAGCAGGGGCTAGGAGCAATTTCTGTCTTCTTCCATCTAGTTTAGCTTAATTAGAGGAAAGGATTTGAGAGAAAAGGATGTGAGAAGAAAACCCTCTTTAGCAAGTGAGGCCGAAAGTTCATAAGCCCATGTGAGATAGACTAGATCACCTGTGAATCCAAGAAAATAACCTGGAGAAGGTTTGTAGGGAAAAGTGTATATGAAGTATATTGGAGAGTCCCATCTCCATGAAATCGGTGATTTTCAGTATCCAGTTGTGTAGTTAATGTAGCTTACATAAATAAATCCCTATACTGATTACATTTGCTCATAGCAGTATCCCAACCCTACCTGTTTTCTAGGAAGATATTTTACTTACAAGGAGAGTGTGGTGAGTCACTTCCCATAATTTGGTTGACCTCTGACTGAGGGAATACTCCTTAAGAAAAGCAATAAAGCATTCTCCATGTTTCCCTGAGGAAAAGAAGAGACTTGACTCTGCAAGTAAAAAGATTCCAGATAGGTATTAAGAGAAAGGCCAGTGGCTGACTTTGGGCAAGGCATGCAGTGCCTATCACAGGAGATTTTCACAAAGAGATTACAGAAATCTCTGTAAGAAGCTGGCCAGGTCTAACCAGGTTCTTGCCTTCGGGCAGAGAAAGATGAAATGCCTTCTGAAGTTCTCTTCCAGCCTTGTTTTCCATTTCTCCATCTAGAAAATACTTTCAAACAGCTGTGATGTCTTTCTTTCCTGTGTTCCCTCAAGAAGCAGTTGGGAAGCTGTCTGTCCACTCAGCAGAAAGTTGCCTTTCAAACCCTTGAACACGTGAGCTGGCTGCCATCCATTTTGGCTAAGACTCTCAAAGAGGAGATGGGTAACTCCCATCTGATGAGATTACCAGCCAGCAGGGGTGATCTTGGATGTGGGGAGCATGCTCCTCTCCTTGGGCAGTGAGAAACATTTGTGTATTTCACAGATACCACCAAAAAAGCCACACGGGGAGAAAAATTATGATGCCTATGACTGGGTGATGTTTATGATCAACAAAATTGATTGGGGTAGCTCTCAGAGAAGCAAATCCGAGATGAAAGATTCCGTATCATTTTACCAACCACCCAACCTAAGTGCTCCAACACTGACAGACACCCTTTGGAAACAAGTAGAATTAAATTATTTTGGCTACACTACCACATCCATGGCAAATTACAGACTGTCTATTGGAAAATATCTCCTCTCAATCCTGCTATTTTTTGTTCTTCAGTTATGTTTATGTTCCCAGCATTTTTTCTTCCTGGCAAAGGCCCAGTGTTTTTTGGGAAGGACTAAAGATAGGCTTTATCTCCACAGAATGCTCATTAGTGGTTCGAAAAGGTTGCAATTAGAGAGTGTGCTCTTCGATTCCACTGCAGACCTGTGATATCAAGCTTTCAGCATGACCCACAATATTGGATCCAGGTCTGAGCCTTGCCAGACCAAAGCAGTGCAGAAAATCTGACTGCTGTTGGAGGCAAGTGATAAGGGCTGCATGGTTGCAGGCTGTCAGAATCTGCTCCTTATCTGGAGTGCCTTCAAGGGGCTTGGAGAGGAATGGAGGGATTCATCCATTTTTGCCCATAAATGCAGAAGAAGACCAAGGTGAGAAGTCTGGAAGTGAAGTGAAGCGAAGCGAAGCGAAGTGAAGTGATCACACTTTGCTGAAAGCAGGGAAGCTCTGCCCAGAGGCACCAGCTTGGCTGTCAAGAGCCATGCATGTGTGTTAGCCCAGCACTCAGCAACCCTCCTCAGGCAAAAGAACAGGGGGGGTTAAAACTCCCTAAACTTTCCAAACAGTGTAGAGAGACTGGAGATGGAGCCAAAAATTTTAAGCAGAGATGTAAGTACCTGCTCCTTTTCTCATTGCTCTTGCACAGCTGAGACTTGATTTTTGTGTTTCATTCTGCAATGTCTTCATTCTCAATGGGCACAGGAGAGATCACTTAAAACCCATGCTCTCCATGATAAACATCCCACAGCAAACATTTCACAGCCTGGAGAGTCACACTCACATTTAGCAATCACTGACCCTTCCGGGGCAGAACAGGAACATCTCAGAGTAGGTGCTGTCCCACTAACTCCTGCCTCTGGGACGTGTCCTGTGCCTTGTGAGGAGGGGCAAACACACCTGTCCCATTACTGTGCTGTCTAATCCTTTCCCTGCTTTTGATGTGTTTGTCATCACATCACTCTGATACAGAGTCAGAGGTGAGAAATTGAGACACAAAGTCTCAGGCCAAGTTTTGAAAAGATTATGAGTAGGTAGACACCTTTTGTCCATTTTAAAAATCCTGTCCCTCAGAAATTATCCAAGAAGGTTATGAAAGAACAGAGATTTTTGCTCCCAAAGCCCTCTACAAAGACACAGTACTACTACTGACTTTTAAAGGCTCTTTCATAATTTTAATTTAGGGAAATTACCATCCTAGACTTTGAAACATCTACAAAATTATATAAATATTTCTGACCCAAACGACACCTACAATCAAATTAAATTGAGTTTTCTAATATTATAGCTAAGGTTTCCTTAGCACTCATGTTACTATGATATGTGTTTCTCACTGCATATGAAAAGGTCTGGAGAGGGAAAAAGAGAATATAAAAACCAGACAAATTCAACAAGAGTCACTAGATTATTTTGGTACTACTATTTGAATTCAATTAGATTACATAGTGAGAGACTGCTCCATTTATTTTTCTTTTTCCACAAGTAATCAGGTTTTCTAAATCCTAACTGGGATTCCCTCTAAATAATCATAGCTCTCTTTAACAATAGAGTCATATGTAAAACAAGCTAAGGGGAAAAAAAAGGATTGAACAAAGTTATTAAGATAGGTAAACTTTTTAATCCATAATCTGTGCAGTCTGTATTATTTCTTGATGGCCATAGGCTGGTCTGAAAGCATACAGAAGGGATGAATGAACCCCATAGAAAAGTTTTGGTTCAATCAGTTCAGCTTTCAAAGCCAGATGAAACCTGAAAAAGTTTCCTTTACCTCAGGGAATTTGTGAAGAGACAGATTCTCACCAAAGACAGCGATTTTACATTAACCTTTAGGTCAGACCAGTGTTGCATTATTAGCATTATTTAATTAATGAAATTCATGCTTTGAAACTTTAAATATTTGCAAATTCACCCCTATAATGACTTTCATTCTTTTTTATTTATCTAGGGCTGGAGTCAGCCTGTAGCAGCTCTTATTTCCCGCCACAGGAACAGCTGGGGGAGACAATCCAGTCACTTTCTTTAGGTGTTTAAATGGGAGCAGAGCTCCTCCAGAAATCTGGCTCCAATTACGAGCACTACGTGCTTTGAAAATCTGACCCCCGCCTTCAGTGCCAGTGAGACATTTCCCAAACAAGCCCGATGATAGTGCAGAGTCACACAGGCAAAGCTCTCCTGGCATACACACAGCACCCTGGGGTGGCATCACACCTCTTTGCCATCCTGCCAGCAGGGGTTAGCAGGGCTTGGCAGCGCTGGCACAGCAACCAGCCAAAGACTCCCAGCTGGCCAGCAGATCCACGCCAATTTGCCACCAAAATTAAAATTTTTTATTGTCATTTTGAAAAAACACGCTCAAATGATGTCATATAGCATAAAGGATTTTTGTTTCCCATTTTTAAGTGACTCCTTCGCCTTTGTTCTCATTCCTTTGGATGGCCTGAAGGAAAACACTTCACTTCTTTCCAGCTCTGTTCTTTTGATGGTTAAAAGGGAAAGTGATGCTGATGTGCTTCAAAAGTGCTTGGAGATTAAAATGCTCACACTCCTGACAGATGGAGAGAGTCTATGGATTTGTACACAGGAGCTAATAAAACTTTCAGTACTGCGCCCTGCCACCCTGTACCTGCAACTCTTGGGAAAATACCCACTGATGATGGCTTTTTGAAGCAGTGTTTCTCATATTAATCCATCTACCTGCCAAGTCTTCATGACCATGGGGAAGTAATTGAAACGTGCATGACTGGTTCCTGTGAGTACAACAGCAACAGGAAATTAATCTGGGTAATGACATCTCATAAATACTATTCTAAGCTCAAAAATCACCATTTTGCTGTCCCTTTCCTCTACCTCTCCCTCCTATATCAGTCACATGGCAAATCTGGAGGTGAGTTTCATCCCCCTTCCTGGTATGAGTGTGACCAGGTTTTAGGGAGAAGCAGAGAAAGGCAGCAGAAGGCTTGGCTCATTATTGTGCCACAACACAGGGGCAAAAGCAGTGCCAGGAAGGGAGTGGTGAGTTTTGCATAAACTCACTGTGTCAACTGACCATTAAATGAGGTGGCAAATGAATCAGCTGGATGAGTACACACACTTTCTCTGGAAAAGCCATGCTTCTCCTGTGGGTTTTTATAAAGGGCTTCTAGAGTTGGCATCCCAGAGATGGGGCTGCACTTTCTTCTCTGTCCAAAACCACTTCATCCTGCCAGTGACAGAGCTTGCAGGGAAGCCTGCATGGGTGTGCACCTACATACACCAGTCCTGCCTCGGGTGCCAGTGTGGGCACAGGCTGTGGTGTCCCTTTGCTGTGCAGGCTATCCCTGCATACATCCTTGCCATCCTGCCTCCGGAATCCCCCCCCTTGCTTCCAAGAGCCAGCAGTGCTCACACTTTGGTGGGAAGTACAAGAAACCCTCTAGTGGACGCTTAGAGGGAGCGGGTTTGGGCTCTCAAGTGTGAATATTTTTATTGCTTTATGGATTTTACACCATTTTGATCTTGAAAAGACTGTTCTCTAGGAAGACACCTAAACCCTTATCATCTGGGGTGGTTTTTTTTGCTTTCAGCCACTACTTGTGCCAATGCCCTGAGCTGGGTGCAGGTACTTGTTTCACCGGGGTTGGAAGCTGTGCCAAGGGTAGTGAAGGTCAAGAATTATAGAAACATAGAATCAGTAAGGCTGGAAAAGAATTATACCATCATCGAATCCAAAATATAACTGAGTATCAGCATGTTCACCACTGAACCATGTCCCCCCTAGTGCCCCATCCACACCCATTTTTTGAACACTTCCACAGATGGCGATTCCACCCCTTCACTGGGGAGACTGCTCCATCCTTTGAGTGAGGAAACTTTCTCTAATATCCAACCTAAACCTCTCCTGGTGCAATTTGAAGCCATTTCCTCTTTTCTTATTTCTTGTCACTTGGGGGAAGAGGCCAACCCCCACCTCACAAGAACCTCTTGTCAGCAAGAAAGTCTCCATGAGCCTCTTTTTCTCCAGGCTGAACATTCCTCATAAAACCTGTGCTCCAGACCCTTCCCCAGCTCCATTCCTTACTCTGGATATGCTCCAGGACTTCCACATCCTTCTTGTCATGCAGGGCACAAAACTGGACACAGAATTTGAGGTACAGTCAGGGACCAATATCCAGGTGGTAACGTGGAGACCTGGGCTGCTCTCTACTTGCTGCAGACTAAAGAGGGGATTTTTAGAGCTACTCAGGCATGTAACTACGTAAGCACCTAAGATTTCCCCTCCACCTCCCTTCAAATCCAAATACCTTGGAGAGTTTCCTGAAAGTCTTTTAGTAGTTTAAGAGCCTTTATAGCTCATTCAGCATTAGGTAAGAGCCTTGCCAGGGTCCCAGGCTGAAGCATTATCTCTCAGGCCAATGGTAAGAGGTGGATAGGATAAGGATTTCATCATATGGAGTTTCTAGTGTTGCAAAGCCCAGCTTTTCCTGGCCATTTGAATTCCTGCAGATTTTATTTTTGGCTGAGACAGATATCTTTTACTGTGAGATGCATCTGTCTGAGCTGCTGCTTCCTCAGCCTAAAGCCTCCTAGAAAAGCCATGACTATCAGGGTGCCTTCACACTGAGAGCAAATGCAAAATCTTCAAGGCTCTGTGACTCTCCTTTCTCCAGTAGGGAGCTGTTAATGAGCAACACCACAGTTCAGTACTCTTACCCTGCAGAAGGGCTGCTGCAAAAGGCCACTATTTTGGACACTGCAGGGGCTGAGACCTGCACAAAGATGCCAGGTCAGTTTTAGCTTGTTCTCTCAGAGGGTTGCACACCATCTTCATGTGCAAGTCACTACATCTGCTCTATTCCAGCAGCAAATGAAGAGCTGGAAGTTTCCTTGGTTGTACTTGTCCATGACACAGTTCTTGAAGCAAAAAGCCAACTGGAGGTATCCAGACAGGAGTGTCACTGGTAGAGCCTTGGCAGGGCCCAGAGGTGCTGGAACAGTGTTCTGGGGCTGGAGGAAGGCGAGGTTGAAGCCAAAGATAATGTATCTTCCAAGTGCAGCTTTAAGATTTGACACTTTTTGGTAAACTCAATGTCCTTCTCTGTTCTATGCCTGTTCCAGAGCTGGCCCTGGGTGCCAGACTAGCTCAGCAAAGGGCTCTTGGCTTGAGGCTTCCCAGAGAGATGGAGCTGTGTCTCCTGGCATGCAGAACCTCATCCTCCTGGTGCCCATTAAAGCCAGACTCCCAAAGCACAGCTGGGAGCACTTCCTTTGCATGGCCACTCGTCCCTCTTGCTGCCCATCCTTTGTCCATCACCTGAACTCTTTTTCCGGGGTGGAGACACCCATGGACCTTTGACTTAGAGAGTGCATACGTTCCTTTATCCATCTCTGGAGGCACTCCTGCCTTCCCCAGGCCTTTTGGGGGAAGAAGAGCCTATTTCAACCTCTTTGAATACAACTGCTCCAGTGTGGGCAAAGTATTTAAACTGCATTGTAGCAGTGAGTCAGACACAGTGCAGCACCACACCTCTGTGCTCTATGGCTCGGGCTCCTCTAGAGGAAGCAAAAGGTGCTTTTTCCTCTTTGAATTTGTTCCTGAATTTTATCCTATTCCTATTTTAAACAAATACATACAGTAGTCCAAGTAGGTACAGCAGTCTGCTGCACCAGAACAGACTTAACAGGGGTCTCTAAGTTTGGCAAAGGCATTAAGGTGGCGAGTGAGCTGCCATGGCTCAGTGAGAACCTTAGAAAGGATACTTGTCAAGTATAAAATAATGTTAACAAATTAGAGCAATTAAATTTAGGATGTGGTATGTCAGAAACCAAAGAAAAATGCAGCTGCTGGCATCGCACTGGGGTGCATTTGTCACATAATGTCAAGGGGAATCCCTATAGATAGAGGGACCTTTCACTGTGCACAGAAAATGAAACTTTCATGGTCCTCACAGGTTATAAATGGGGCTGTTGTTGACTTTCTTCATGCAAAGCTTGCCTGCTCCCCAACAAGATCTCAATAACCCCAGAAAAAAATTCACTCAAGTAGATTTTTTCCCCATTGAGACCCACTTTTCAGGCACAGCCATGTTCTCTCCCAGCCCGTGCTGCAGTCAAAGTGCCTTTTGTACGTCCCTTCAAAATAGTTTATTCTTCTCTAGCAAACAACATCATTTAGCACTAGCTGGAGGAGCTGAGCGGTCTCAAGTTAGGAAAACCAGATGTATTTGAATCATCTGTCAAAATCAGAGGCCAACACTTGATCTATGGCTAGGTAATGAAAAGAGTCACTCATTCATTAATAGTGTGGAGCCGTAGGAGCGCTGCAAATCACGGGGCGGGATATTGTATGAATGTGTCAATGTTACTGATATCCAGGGGCCTGTTACTGAAACATGCACTGATGAAAGGCTTCATGTGTGCACCCAGAAACAAGCCAATAAAGTCCAGCTCCTTGCAGGAAAACAAAAACAAGATCTGAAAAGGCAGCACAGAGTTAGAACAACAGTCTCCTGTTACCCTTTTTGCTATCACTGGAGCAAGACACTGGACTTGAGAGACCTTTTTTTATTATTTTTCTAAACATTTTTTACAGACTTAACAGCCTACCTCCAAGGTCATGCCATCAAGAGGCCGAAGTGATGACTCAGATGCCATCAGTGAGTTTAACACCCTGTCTTGTGCTGTTATTTATAGCTGGTTTTATAGCCGTGTTTTTGAGGCCCCAGCTGAGGCAGCGCCTTGGTGCATGAAGTCTTATACAAACACACAGGGAGGACAGCCCTGGCCAAGGGCTCGGAGTATGTAAAAGAGGGCTGCAAAGTGCCTCTGAGATATGGCCAGCAGCATACAGAACATTTCCAGGAGACACACAGAGTCATCTCTGTAGCCTGGAGGAGACAATTCCTTGTGCAGCCAAGAAATCACCACTGCAATGACAAATGGGAGTGTCAGCGAGAGGGAATGTACCAGGGAAACACTTGGAGGTTTGGTCAGAAGTCTACACTTAGAGGCAGATTAAACAGCCTTGTGTTTGTGCAATGGATCGTCTTGATTGAGGCCATTTTCTGCTCTGTCTGGTGAGCTGAAGTTTGATTTCTCTGGTCTGAATGCTGTGACCAATGGTGAGAAAGGTGATGAAGGATATGCACAAGGTCACACTGAATTAGAGGTTCAGACAAGAATAAAACCCAGACCTCCTCAACCCCATCTAGATGCCAAAGCAAATAGTGCTGGAGGATGCAGATGGCCATTAATTAATAAATTAAACACCCTCATGATATTCTTCCAGGATTTGAATGATCTGCTGATGAAAAGATTAGAAAATGTACGGAATCAGATCCGTACCTAGCACCCATCAGAAAAGCCAGCTTCTCTGGATTTAGCTGTCAAAATTCCACACCAGCCAATACCAACTGAGGATTTGGCCTCTATTCTTGGGAAGCTATTTACAGTGGAAGAATGTGCATACACTTAGACAGCTTGCTCTTTTTTTATTTTAGGATCAAGATTTGTTCCAGATTGGTAATTAAGTTTAGCTCTTTCAGTGACAGGAACTGCTCTGACAGCTGCAAATCATAATAATATGCATTTGTGTACATTTGTGCCTACATGCTTGTGCATTTTTGCTGTTGTAGCTAAGAATACAGTCAGTGACTTATGCACATTGTGCTGTATCTTGAAATTGTTTTTGAAAACAGACGCTGCTTGCATAGTGAAGAGGGCTGTGCTCTGCTAAAGATATCTTCAACTTCCTCACAGAAAACACAGTCCAGATATGAACATCTCCACCTAGAATGTTGGCCAGATCAGTCCTAATGTTAGCCCAGGTCTACAAACCCAAAATTGAGTGATTGTTCCTTCTGACATGCTGCCTTCATGCTGCAGTGCATGCCCACGCTGCTCTGGGGCTGTTCTCCTGGGTGTAGGCATGGAGGCTGGGGAAGGCATGAAAGAGTTATTAGGAGCTGAGAAATGCAGTCCAAATCTTGCTGGGATTGGTGGCAGATTGTTAAGTGGAAGCAAAAGAAATGCTCTAGGCAATGCATCCTGCTGGGGCAGCTTGTCCCAGCTGGCAGCACCAGCTAGCCAGGATTGTGTTCTCAGTAGGGGCAAGGAAAAGGTTGGGAGCAGCTCCTGAACTGGAGCTTGTGCTAGCCCCAATGTGAGGACATGCCTGAAAGAGCCCACCCGCCTTCTCAAACATGTGCTGCAAGGCTTACATTTGTGTTTGGATGCTGATCAGAAGTAGAAATGCCATCAAAATGTTGCTTTAGTTCTGGAAATCCAACATAATTCAAAGACAGTTTTATAATGCTGCCAGCCCCAATTCCATTGATGGAAATCAAAGCTTCTCAAAAACCAAATGACAAGTGCCAGGTTTAGTCCTCCTACGTGGTGGCACTGCTTGCTGAGTCTAATATGTGGGCATGGATCAGAGATTCTCCACAGCTTCTCATTTGGCTCTAGGGACTGATGACCACATCATTGAACCTCAATCTGCTTGTCTCTGATAGATCCACATGATAAAATCCAACTTTGGTGGGATTTATTTTCATCCCTCTAATGAAAGTGTTTTGACTCCATTTGCAGCATGGTTTAGACAGCAGGAAATTTAATACCAGCTCAATGTGCTGTCAGCTTGAACTCAGTGATTTGCTGTCAGCCCACCCAAATGGGGTTCAGGCTGGTGGGTGATGGAAAAGGCAGTTTAGGGGCTTCAGAAACACTTCCCCCAGTATAGCAGTGATTTCTTCTCAAAGAAATCATCTGAAGTACCTCTCCCTAGCCGTGGCTGAAAGCTTGTCAAACAATTCAGTAGTCCCAAAAACTTGACTGAGATTCTACTGCAGGCTCAAAAACTGCAAGTAAAATGCATCATGATCACTGGAATAGGAAAACTGCACCATTTACAATATGTATCAAATAAATTGGTATTTTTAAAACTTTTGTCCTTTAATGTGTTGATCAGGCCTCTCTAACCAGGCTCTACATGTTGCTCTTAAAGGGTTGGTCTCAGCAAGTCATGGAGTTGGGGGCATGGAGTTGAGTCACAAAGGTGAGTTGTGGTAGGTAAAGGAGGATGTGTAGGAGCTGAGTATCCAAAACCACTTCTAGGATGCATGGTTGCTGGTGCTGGACTATTGGAGGGGTAAGCCCAGACTACTTGAGGAACAAGGGCTTCTAACCTGGGAGTTATTTTCTGAACGTGTCCTGATGGAGCACAGCTAGAGAAGAGAGACAAGAATGCCCCAAACTTGCTTGGTCACAGACAAGTAGGAAAGCACAGCACAAATCCTGCTCTGCATTTGTCAGAAGAAGGATTTGAATCTGAATCCAAATCTGGGAAGCACCAGGCTGTTCTATGTAAAGTGAAGGGTGAGGTCACCTGGTGGGGAGCACATCTTCCTGTGTCTGCTGGGATGAAAAAGGACATATTCAGGCTTCCCCTCAAAAGCATCTGCTGTGGATTTCAGCCCCTATCAAGTATCTCCCTCCAGCCCAGAATTAAGCACTTTGTCTCCCTGAGTAGTACAGAGGTGGCATCACACCATGACCACCAGCACAGTTTTTTGGCTGGCCCAGGCAGATCCCTGCCCAGCAGAATTCCACCTTGGCCCTTGTTTCAAGGTGCCTATGGCTACCAGACCCTTTCAGCTGTCCTGGGTCAAACACATCTCTTGATTCATCATGGGCAGGGGGGAGGATGGTATGAGTGTACCTCACCCTCCTATGCCTTTGCCCACATCTCCCAGGCAGTTGTTACCACTGTTAAATGTGAAATAACTTATGAAATCCTGTTTTTCCCCTGTCAGAACATCAGCTAAATTTGGATGGAGTTTAGGAAGCTAACAGGAGCGCTGGTTTTAATTTTAGGGGAGGAAAAACAAGCCTCCTAAGCTTGAATTTGTTTTCCAACTTCCACGACAGCAACCACATCCTCCCTGTATTACTGCTTCTCCTTATCTGACAGACGGGGTCATGCCGCAGGGATAAAACAATATATATTCAACACAGAGATCTCACATGTTTATGGGGAACAGCTCCATCTCTGCCCTCCTCAAGGTGATTTTGAAACCAACTTGTTAATTCAACGTTTCTTTGATGGCTGGTATTGGGGTTGAATCCCTCACTTCTTCAGAGAAAAGTGACCTTTAAGTCTCCAATTTTGAAAGCTGTTCCAAACCATGGAGCCTGGAGTGCCAAAACCTTTTCACATTCAAATCTCTTTCAAGCAGAACAGGGAGAGGAAGACCAGAGTTAGTGCACTCAAATGACCTCATTTGCCACATCAGAGCACAGAGCATTTATTCTGTAAAGACCATCAGTATGTGTGCAGTATCCAGGATGTCTTGTTAGCCAATCTTTTTGAAATTACTAGCAATAAGCCAGCTTTTATATGGTATGATTTGGCTGGGAACAAATGTATAAATTCTGCAACATGCAAAATTTTGAAGTTCTGATCAGCAAAGCCGCATTAGCACAAATGTAATTTATAGTACACAAATATAGAGAGAATCAAAACTCTCCACAAAAGATGTTTTCCAATGAAAAATTGGCTGCTAGGAATTTTGGGGTGAGAGGTGATTTTTTTTTTCTTTTTCAGAATTAATTTATTTGTGAAAGTTCTGCTTTTTGAGGAAAATGCCAAGTATTCCTTCATAATTCAAATACTTACTTTGAAAATAAAATGCTTAGATTCAGCTTGCTTTCCACAACAAATGGTGGAAGTTTCAGATGCCTTTATATTCCCATTTTCTTTTATGTGCTTGGCCAAGTATTATCTCCCAGAACACGACTGGTTTTTCACATCATGGGAGAAGGCTGTGGTGTTTCATAGGAAAGAGGATCTGAGCGAGTGTGGTCAATTGAAGCAAATGTAAGTATAAGGCACTTAAATGGCAATTCCTGCAGGGCAGCACATTATCATCTCTAACTTAAAAAGAAAAGAAAAGGAAAAATTATAAAGAATCCCTAGCTTTCATCAGCAGAAAAACTTGCCCTTTATTGAGAAAGGCCTAAACTTTTCTCTGGAAAATACTAATGAAAACAGCAGTGCTTTCGATTTTGTTAAAATACCCAAGGGAAAAAAGAAAGCATTTCTGAAAAATTTCTGAGGAAGCAACTTCTGAAGAAAGTGAAATTAGGTCAAAGAAAAGGTGTTCTCTCTGGGTAAGTCAAAATAATAAATTTTCAAATTATGTGTCGAGCAGCAGCTTTGTCTCACAAAGTCCTGCTAGCAGAAGCACCTCATGAGAAACAGGCACTTTTCTAATCTTTGAACTGTGCAAGTTCACTGCCAAGAGCATCAGTCTAATGGACAAAGGTTTGACTGTATGGGAGAGCAGCAATTCCTCACAAAATAATATGTCATGTGCTTTGAGACCATTGATGCTCATGGCTTTGAGACTTCAGAAACAGATACGGGTGGAGATGCTTTTCCTGCAAAGATGCATTTAATGGGTCTGCACTGAACCAAGCATGGGCAGCAGCCCACATTGCCCCGTTGCCTCTGAGGAAGGGACAGGGCAGATGGCAAACATTTCCCTGCAGGGACAGATGAAAGCCTGGCCAACCCTCTCTCTTAATGCAGGGTTTCCTGTGCATTTGAGAATTTGTGATGGTTTGTCCATTTTTCTACCAACTCTGTGACTCAGGATGTAGCAAATGGGTGCAATGGAAAATTATGGCGCCAAAGTCTGGGCTTGCGCAGTCAGAAAGTTGGGTGCAGACTGTTCTAGGGGAAGAAAGTACTGCTGGAAAAAAATTTCCTTTAATGTAGGAACATCTTACTCTCAGGACATTCTTCAAGGTGCTCAACATTGCCCAAGTTACCTGGGCAGGTGGGCAGCCAGTATATCTGATGTGAAGTTAAAAGGACAGGATTCAGCACTACTTGCATGGATAATGCAGCATTTTGCTTTTTTTTCCCTGTGTTTCAGAAAACCCTTTTCCAGTAACTTACCAAAATTTGGAGCCTGCAGCCCTGCAACCGGATGCACTGTACAGCTTCCAGCTCTTCTGCAGTGAGCAGGTTTACAGCAGGAGACTGAATTTTCTAGAACAGCTATTCATCCCAAGCAATTCTCTTCTCTTCTCTTCTCTGCTCTTCTCTTCTCTGCTCTTCTCTTCTCTGCTCTTCTCTTCTCTGCTCTTCTCTTCTCTGCTCTTCTCTTCTCTGCTCTTCTCTTCTCTGCTCTTCTCTTCTCTGCTCTTCTCTTCTCTGCTCTTCTCTTCTCTGCTCTTCTCTTCTCTGCTCTTCTCTTCTCTGCTCTTCTCTTCTCTGCTCTTCTCTTCTCTGCTCTTCTCTTCTCTGCTCTTCTCTTCTCTGCTCTTCTCTTCTCTGCTCTTCTCTTCTCTGCTCTTCTCTTCTCTGCTCTTCTCTTCTCTGCTCTTCTCTTCTCTGCTCTTCTCTTCTCTTCTCGTCTCTCCTCTCCTCTCCTCTCCTCGAGTCTCCTCGAGTCTCCCCTCCTCAAATCTCCTCGAATCTCCTGTCTGGGACACCTTACCCAGCCCAAACTCCCACTCCATGGGGGCACAGGACACAGTGCTGTCCTTTACTGGATGCATCTTACTTTGTGTAAGCTCTCTCTGAGTATGTGGTGTATTAATCTCTGCACCTCCTTCTGCTGCAACTGTTGTGCTGGCACAAAACACCTGATTTAATCACATGGTGAAACACAGATGTGCATAACACAGGTGTGATGGGAACGGCAGACATAACCCTTCAGAGCTCTGACTGCCTCATTCCCCCCTTGGAGATACGTGAAAAAAAACCTCAAAAAACTAAAACCAGAGTGTCAGGGCCAAAACAACCCTACACCTCATTCCCATGGTGTACAATGTGCCTAACAAGTAGATCTTTCAGAGCACAACCATTAAAATAAAAAACCCTCATCAGCTTTGCTGGCAGAGGACACAATGTTTTCCAGGTATTGCTGATAGCTGGCTGACATTCTAGCTCTCTGTGCTTCTGAGTGAGGAAACACTGGACTCTTTTTTCTTTTAATTGGAACTGCTGAAAGTTTATTTTGTTGTTGTTATCACTTTCTGCTAGGTGTTGAGCAAAAGGACAAAGAGTCATGCAGAGGAGCTCCTGGGAGAGAAGCGAGGATGCCAAATTCCTTCCTCCTCTTCTGCTTTGGTTCAGACTGAGCTGGTGGGGGTAGAGACTGGGGAGATCACTAAACTGGATCATCCCTTAAATCTTTTGGAGAAGCACTTTCTTTCCTTCTTTGACTATGTAGGGAGACCGATATAGGGGTCGGCTACAAACCTGAGATGCTCCCAGGGAAAAGCTTCTCACTGTCTCTCAGGGAATGCACTTTCAGAAGAAAAAGTGATATTTTACTCAATTCCTTTGACAATCTTCTGTGTCAGCCTCATGGGGATCCATCCTCAGGGGTGTGTGGCTGTCGCTGAAAGGCACAGGGACATTATCACTGATAAGGAAACCCGACACATTAACAGGGACAGGGGAAGGAGTGGGGTAAAAACAGAGAAAAAATTATTAGCATTTGTGTACATGAACAAAATATCTAAGAAAAATAATTTCCTTCCAGAGAGAGAAGATTTACTTTTGCTTCTTAAATTAATTTTAATGTAACATGTGTTCACTTCTTTATTTACTAAAACAGTTAGCACTCTTGGGTTAAAGATCTCCAGTGTTATCCAGGGCTTGGATTTACACAAATTTCTTTATCAATACTTTTCTCAGAATCAGCAAGATATAGTAAACAGAACTAAATGTAATTTTTTTTTTATTTATTTGAAAAGGAGGCATCTCTTAGGACAAAATTATTTACAGAGCAAGGAGATGAAAGAGAGTTTTAGGGACTGCATTTTTCTATCAAGGACAAAACACGGAGAGAGTCTGAATAGGATTGAAACAAACAATTAAGACTGCAAAGCAATCCTTCGTCTCTGCATTCTGGAAGGTCCCAATTCAGAAAAGTACTGCAGTATGTGCTGAGTTTTTTAGGAAGAATTTCAGTGTTTCAAGTCTGGCATAAACCTCAGTGTCCTGACGAATGGATTTTCCATGGAGTTTGAATGGTCTTTGCAATGATCCCTTAGTTCAGATTTTTGTAGTGTTCGTTTCTGCGGTCCAGAAGGATAGCACAAAAACATGCACACACAAAACCACAAGGAGTCACCAGGTTAAATTCTCAGATCTGTTTTAGATGTGAGATCAGTTCACCACCTTCTGGAGATGCCTTCCTCTCTCCATCCGCTCTGAGGGGGAGCTCAGGTTGGGTTTCTTTCTCTTTTTTAAGTAGCAAACAATGAAAACAAAAAAGACCACCATGACCTGTTGGAAATCTTGCAATATCTCCTGTTCCCCCAGCTCCTAGGTGGGAGTTCCCATTAAGGCTGGATTAAGCTAAATCAGATTATGCACCACAGACAATGGTGTCTGCAAGCTACGGACAAAAGGTGTCAGGGCAAATCTCTCCTCAAACCCACTAATATTGTCCTGCAACAGGACTGTGAAACGAGCCCCCTAAATCAATGCTCCTTTTGTGAGCAGGCTGTGGTGCAACAGATCAGATGAGGGCTTGGAGTATTTTGTGTTAATCGAAATAACATTTACCATTACGCCTACATCTGTCCAGGGGGAAAACGAAGGGCAACTGCCTGCTCTACCAACCAGCATCTTTCCCTGGATTCTTCTCCTGTGCTCCTGTATTTCATTTATTCTACCTTCTGTTGGCAGCCACAGAGCAAAGCTGCAGTGCAAACATGCATCTTTTGTAAAAGTACTAAATTTGGTCAATCCTAAACAAGACAAACCTGGCCTTTCCAGTCTCATCAGACTGGCACTGCCAGTGCCAGGTTTAGATTGGATATTAGGAATAATTTATTCACTGAAATAGAAATAGGCTTCCCAAGGAAATTATGGAATAACCATTCCTGGAATTGTTCAAAAAATGTGCAGATGTGGCACTGGGGACATGATTTAGGGGTGGACTGGACAGTGCTGGTTTGGTGGTTGGACTCAATGATCTTAAAAAGTCTTTTCCACCCTTGACAATTCTATGAATTATTATAATGCCTGGATGTGCAGGAGTAACGCAGGAGAAGCATTTCAGGTTCCCCTTCTGTGAAAGGCTCTGTGGTGTTTTGTGACATGGCACCAGTTTGACACGTGTAACTGCAGATATATTCCATATACTTCTGTGCATGAGTGTGTGTGCACTGCATGCATGAAGTCTTCTTTCTAAAGCTCCTCAGATAATTGTAGAAAATATGAAACTTTGCAGGCCTTGATGAATCAAAGCTTCTCATTTTTCTCCCTTTTTAAGACACGGGGTTTTTTTTGCAATTTATAGTTTCACATTAAGATAGCCATGAACTATTAGGTCTGTTTTTTCTGACTAAAGCCATTTATATACAGGTCTCCATTTCAAATCTTCCTCCCCTAAAAAATGATGCTCCTGAGCAGGCACGGGCTACTAGATTAGGCAGTTGAAAACTGTGGACTTTAGCAGTGCCTTGGATAGAAAATCCCACTTGATTTAAGTGCTTACAGTTGCCTAGTCATAACTGTTAGCATAAGAGAAGTTACTTCAGACTAACCCTCTCTTTAAAAGAAGATGCCCTTATTAAGACATTTGGAAGCCAGCACAGTCTTTTCTGTTCTCTCTCAGATTTTACACAGCTGAATCCTGACCTACATTACGTCACCTAACCTTGAATTTGATGTAGAGCAGGGTGAAAGCTGGTTTATCGCCTGTCCTATAAACAAGGGAGGCCTGGGAGCATTTCCCCCTCAGATGTGGGCTGATGTCACTGTATTGTGTGTGTATTACTCACGTCAGAGACTTCTGTGGAGAAACTTGATGCCCAAGATTGGAAGGCAAAATATACCAACCACTGAACCTGTCATTTTGCTGGAGAGTGCTAACAAATGGAGAGACCGTTATCACTGTCAGTACCGCAGGGAAATCAATACTCAGTGCAGAATTTCTTCTCCCTCTTGGATTCTTCTATTGTTCAAAAAAAAACACCAAAACAATTAACACAATCTTTAATAGTCGAGCAACTTCGTATATTCCAGACCAAATGCAGTCCACATACAATATATTTCTATCAACAGATGCCAGAATTTGGTTGTATCTGGAATAATGATGAGATATGACTTACACTTCAGTGGCAAAACAACTGTGAACAAAAACTTTGAAGTAAATTCTGATGCAAAGTTTTCTTCACTCTTTCTGAGATGGTAAATACACCACAGAGGAGGTCAGGGCATGATCCTGCAAAACTCCTGTTTTTCCTGGAAATGCCCACACAAAAGGCCAATGGGTGACATGTCATCACAAGTGGCTGAGAAAGCATTTTCCAAAAATTTTGCTAGAAATTCATGGCAAATGCTTTAGACATCACTGAGAGGACACCATGGCAATGTCCATACTGAGGAATTATCTGACCCATTGACTTCTCCCTCTGGAAATAGGTGGGAGACTTGCAGGAACAGAATGGAAAACTCAATGTGGAGAGACTTCTGATCTCTCCCAGGTAGTCAGAATAGCACTGTTGAAGAATTAGATGAATGTTAGATATTAAGAAGAAATTCTTTATTCAGAGTGTGGTAAAGCACTAGAACAAATTGCCCAGAGAAGCTGGGGCTGTGCCATCTCTGGAAATGTTCAAGGCCAGGTTGGCTGAGGCCCTGAGCAACATGGTCTGATGAAAGTTGCCCATAGCAGAGGGAATTTGAACGAGGGGATCTTTAAGGTCCCTTTACACCCAAATCATTCTGTGGTTCTATGATTCTAAGAAGGATATTGACTATAACCAAAATATAACCAAACAAAACCATTTATGTCCCAATCCAGCAAAGTTACATTTCAAATTTTATTTCTGAAGAAGTCTTTCCTGGTAGTCACAGCTGTACCTCCCTCCTCCCAGCCTGTGACACTGGGGGCTGTGCCCTACCACCCTAGGGTGGGCAGAAGCAAAAGGCCTCATCTGAAGAGCAAAACCAGGGCTGCTGCCAGCCCAGTGCCTCCTCTCTCTGAGCTGGTGCTGAGCCTTTTGAGTTCCTCTAAAGCAGCCTCATCACCTACTGTCCCTGACCCAGGAGGTCCTCCCAGTTTGGACGTTCCCACCACAGGAGGCCTCTCTGCATTAGTGTAAAATACTGCACTTTGGCAAACAGGCCACCACATCTTTTTCATCATTATTCACTCTGAAAAATGTGCTTTGGCAAAGGCATCCCCTTATTTCTGTGAAACCAAACTGAAGAAACAAAAGATAAATGAGTGTGTCTAATACTGCAATTTAGAAATAAGGTCCAGTCTACCCCCTGATGCAAGAGTGCACCATTTTTAAATCTTGGCTAGAGATGCTATATTGTCAAATACACACACACAGAGGTCAGTAGAGTTCAGTCTGATTTTTTTTCCTCTCTTCTCACTATGTAGATTGCTGTTCAAAAAATTTACTGCTTTATGCTCAAATTATATTTACATTTAAGCATAGAACTTCAGCATGGGCAGAGGAGGAGAGCATATTTTCTTCATTGCCAGCTGTCAATGGTTTTTCAAAATGCTTATTTCTCAGAAAATTTCCACAAACTTTCCATTGTGATCAAGGGACACTTATCTCAAACCTCTTAGAAATTGACAGGACTGCACAGTAGGTCACTCTGACCACATAAGAATATTTAGCTGGGAAGAATGAGGGGGAGGATTATGACTCTGTCTTTGGTACTCCTGACATGCCAGCCACTGTACAATGTGTCCTCCGGAGTATTTACATTCCTGAAAATAAAAGCAGTTTAAAATGTGTTTTAAGCAATTTATTGGAATGTAGTAAGAGAAAAATCATTTGACAGTTTTGCTACAGTAATTTTTATTTATTTTATCTTCCATTTTATTATTTTGCAGAATTGTGAATGTTGATGCTGAGATAGAAACAGGGCTTTATTGGCACTGCCAGTGGTTCAAAGATGAAAGGGCCTCAAGAGGCCTTTTGTTATCAAATTCCACTTACCCTCCCTATTGTAACTTTCATCACAGCTGAAGGGATGGTGCCAAAATCTGACTTCACTTCGGAAAGTGCCAGGAGACACCACTGGCGTTGCAACAGAAGAAAGAGAGGGGGAAGGAGACAACTTCAATGCTGACTGTGGCCTGGGAGAAGGGGAAATGGCTGAGGGAGAAAGAAAATGGCTTAGTGTTGCTTCCCAAACCTTCCCTGAAGTTGCTAAGCAGGTGGGGGAGATGAGGCCAGGCCCATGCTTTCCAAGAAGTGATTTTCAGACAATTTCCCTGCCAAATGGGGAAAAGGAAGAGATGCCACCAATTGACAGCAAAGTCTGCCCTCGTTTCTCTTCCTCTTGTCTAAAGCAAATGAGAAAATCCAGCCCAACAGCAGCTGAGCAGGCAGCATGCTGCTGCTTCCCTGAGCATCCCAGAAATGGACACATCTGATTTTCCTTTGCCTCGGTTTCTGCCCAGTGTCTCCCAAGTGATTATGTGTTGCTGTCTGAAGAACAAGCTTTTGGGGTCAGGAGCCACTCTGCCATATGTTTGAAAAGTATATAAGGAATGAGAACCCCCAAATCTATATTTGCATGTGTCAATAATGGTGATAGTAATAATATATTCATGACCAGAGCCAACATCTTTGGGACTGACGAGAAATTTTGCTGCATCCAGTCTTGGGTACAAACAGGGGACCTTTCAGAGGGTCTGTTTTCCAAGTTTAGATGTTCACCACTGTCTTAAGTTCAGTCTCTTCTTGCTCTTCACTTAAGTTTTGATCAAAATGGAACATCTCAGATTACTAGTAATTTTAGAATATCATGCCTTATTGTGTTTGTTCCTCAGTTTTTCCTGATTGTGCAATGGAAATAAGGCTGCTTACTCCACTGTGATTTCTCAAAGCACTTTTAGTGACTCCAGAAAAAGCCATTTGTGTGCTAAAACTTTATTAATATTGTGAAATGATGAATAATCAGCTTGTGCCAGCAGTTACCACATAAACTTGTGTCCTTGGGCCCCTTTTTTACTTGACAGATCTCTCATGTTAATGGTGAGGTAAATTCAAGAGAGTAATAGTTATTGAATAACCCATAGATGAAGACTCTTATTTGGTAAAAAAAACCAACATTTTAGACTAATCCACCAACAGAAAATCCTGGTGATTGGGAATAAAAATATCCACATGTGGAGTTACTCAGGGACAGTTATTTCAGGAACAACTGCTGCTTCAGGGTTATTCTGGAACAGCTTCTTGTCCACAGCAGGGGGAAGCCCCTGAGTAATGTCACAGCACAGAGCATCCAGAAAACAGCTATCTTTCAGGCACACAGTCAGGACTCAACATCGTGCTCCATTTCATTAAAAGCAAAGCTATTCTACTTTTTTATTGAAAAATTATGGGCAATTTTGCAAGAAGTTTTCTGCTTCTATTTTGGATTTTGTAGGAATGGAGACGAAGAGGTGGGCAGCTTGCCTGGTGCCCTTCGAAGGTGGTCAGGAGCAGATGCTGAGAGATGAAGCCTGAGGCAGATGAGCACCTCCTGTGGCATTTGCCTGAAGCTCAGGGATTTCCTCCTCTCCTGAAGACGTTTTTGCATCTGTATGTTTACTAGCTCTTGAAGAAATTGTCTTTTGGACCTCTGTCTAAATACTTTTGAATTAGATTATACTTCTGGCATAACATCTCGTGGTGGTGGGAACTGCCTTTGTGGCCTCACTTCAGCTGATGTCCACTGCTTCGTAAGGTGGTGGAGACTGGGCAAAAATGTCCAGTTCTCTCCTCAAATCACTCAGGTAGACAAGACCTTTCTCATTACCTTCACTGGGAAATGGATCGTGGTCTAAAGCTGATCACAGATTCCCTCAGGCCCTACAGGAAAACTTCTGCCTTGCATCCATCCTCAAGTCTTCAAGCTTCAGGGCTCAGCTGGAAATGGAACCAGTTTTCCTCTGGCCTACACTTACTTGTGGGAATCTCTAACTGCACTTTAAAGCAAGCTCTTACCTGCTAACAGCACTTTCCTCAATAAGTGCATGGAATTATCTGTACAATTTGTCAGGGAACAAAAATAACAGTAAGATATATTTGGTGTCTAAAATGAGTTTATATTCAATGCTCTCCTCCTGCTCCCTGCTGCAAAATTCATGTCCTACTTCGTATTTCAGTACTTGACAGACTGGGCTGGTTTAAGGCAGCACCCAGAGAGAGAGACAAACATCTTTTGTTTGGTGCTTATCTGCTTCACTCCTGCCTTCTCTCCACCCCTCTCTCTTGCTTGAGATAAGTTCACAGCTAATCATGAGAGATGTCAGATAAACTTACTGTGAGTTGAAATCCTGCAAGGCTGAAAGGAGCACTGTTGTTCCTTTCTCAAGCAGGTATTGTATTTATACAGTCAAGCGAACAGGAGATGCAAAAAAAGATAATTCCCTCAAAACTTGGCTGGTAAACTCTCCAGAGAAAGATAAATTATATTTAATTTTTTTTTTCTCTTGATGTAGAGCCAGCAACATGCCACTGGTGGAAAGCAATTATTATAATCTTCTTCCCTGCTCTTGCAAATGCTTTGAGTTTTGATCTGAAGCATCCAGTGCCCCAGATGGCTACTGCAGAGCCTCTGAGAGTGACCTGTGGGATGGAGATGGCCATCCTGGCAGACCAGCTGCTCCTGCATGACTTATCTTAAACAAATGGGTACCCAGCTTTAACTATGATGTAGTATCCCGCTGCTTTACCATTCTGGGAATGAAATCTATCCCAGTATTTTCTTTGACTTCTCCTAGGGACACAAAACAGTTAAAGGCATGCTGCTAATGTTTTACTCATCAATGCCTCTATAAACAGTCCCCCTCCACTGTAATGGATGAGTTTTGATATTATTGTTTGGTGTACAACAATGATCTTTAGTTAATTAGTAATACATGTCTTTTTCCCCCACCTGTTTGTTCAGTTTGCCTGAACAGTGAGGAATTATTCAAAGCAGAGACAACAAGATGAAAGACAGCCTTGCTTTCGTGGGAATTCGTGGGTCTTCCAGCTGCAATTTTGTGTTTGTAATGAATAGTGACAGGGTGTTATTACACCTAAGTCCTCCCTGTACCAGTCAGTGCACACAGGAACACAGACAAGGGCCTTGACTCAGACCCACACGGTCAATGAGCAGAACTGTGGGAAAAGCAGAAACACCAGGAGAAAGGTAAAACTCAGATTTGCTGGCACTTGCTCCAGCTTTGCTGTACTACCAGTGCAGTGCCCAGGTCCGTGGCTTTGTATGTTGCCTGGCCATTTCTCCATGGCCCTGTCTGTCTTTCAGCATCCACTTTGCAATGCCAAATCCCTTTAAGCCTTACTGAAGACAGTGTAGGTTCTTTCGACCATAAAATTATGCCAAGTCTCTACTCAGCTACAGACAAAGATAGAGACTCTTGCTGATTTTTAACTGTCCTTATCTCAGTACTTCTCCAAGTGTTGGAAAAAGCTCCAGGCTGTTCTTCTCTAAGGGTAGATGGAGCTACTGCCCAGCCAAATACCATCCCCAGCCTGTATTACAAGGCTTCCCTGAGATCAAAGTGAACAGCAGGACTGAAAATATAAATATGGCTGTATTAAGCAATGTGAGGAAACACTGCTGAGATCAAATCTAGTCCTGTAGTGAGCACAAAGCCTGCCCTGTTCAGAGGTTGTGGGATTTCACACAGATACTCCACTTACTGCTGGCTGTTTCTAAATGTCTCCAACACAACTGAGCTGAAGCCACTCTCTGAGGAGAGGCTGTATGGGCTCAGCACAGAATCTTCCTTATGAGCCACTCCCTGATACTCTGAAAGCAGCAATTTCAACTTGGACCAGCCATCCATAACAACTACTGCGTAAGTGTGTCCTGGAGTTACTCTGCTATGTCGTTTTATTTAGGATGTGGTTCCACAGCCAAGTGAGAGAGAAGGGTGGAAAAGTGATGTCTAATTTTAATCCTTCTGGAAAATACCCACTCAGTACACAGGCATGCTATTCCCAGCTGATAAAGTGTGATGAAGTGAGGCTTGAAAATTATCTTTAGCAGTCATTTCCTATTAGGTGCTCTGCAGGGAGGCTCTCAGCATCCCAAAGAAAGCAGATCCCCTCTTGTTCCTGTGTGTACCCCTCATCAACTGATGCTAGCCTAAATCTGCCCCTAGATTTCAATGCCAACATGTTTCCCGTCGAGCATTACTCATTAAAAGCTCATCCCTTCTCTTTTTGACCACACTCGAGACACAGAGCTAACAGAGAGAAAAGGATCCTATTTATAACACATCGTATCATATGGTTAATTTAAAAATGGCATTTGTCAGCAAAAGCAGTAATTTTTTCAAGATGCTCACAGAGGGCTCATGAACAAATAACCCCCAAAATTACAGGCCTATAAACCTCACTTTGACTCAAGTAACTTGACTATGTTCACTGCAGAACTATTCGGGGATGGCTATTTAAACACAGCGAGCAGTTCATTATCATTTGTGTTTTCCTGCTAAGCTCTCACTCTTTTGTTAGACCCACTTCAGTCCCCGATTGAGACATTCACAAACCTGCCAGGTCACTCCTGCTTATCTTTCCCATGACACCCCCGTCTCCCAACGAGCCCAGGGCCACGTCAGTGCATTTCCACATAAAGCAATTCTTCTGGCTGAGCGGAGGCATTTCCCCCGCGCCTCCTTTCAGGGATGGCCGGCCCGGTTTCAGCGCAGACAGTATGACAGATGCAGGGTGCATTTCCCAAGCAGAAAAGAGGTGGAGGCTGCGGGATGAATGTTAAATGTACCATACGCCCAACATAAAAACAGACCAAACATGCTTACGAGATTTATACCAACGCTTTGCTTTCTCCGCTGGTCAAAGGTTCAGGCGCTTATAAATAGTTTCCCAAGGCACGTTGACTGTGACAGATTTTAAAGAAGAGACTCCTGAAGGAGTTCAAGGCATAAATTGAATTACAGTATGCTTGGCCTGCGGTTGCTAGGGAGATCCCAGATCCGAGGAGAAAGTTCCTGGTGATTTTTCACTGTTGTTTGAAGGCTGTGAAATTAAGGCTTTGTGTGGCGCTCACCAAGACAAGGCTGTGGTTGGCGTTCACCATTGACATCAAGCTGGATTGGCCCGGAGGGGGCAAATTTTTATGAAACAGATATGACAAAGCAGCATTTTGATCAAGTCATCGCTCTCTTTTAAAAGGGCCACTTTCACTTTTATTCACACTGAGTGATGGACATTCCTATTTAAACATTTTCAGCTGCAGAGGGCTGAAGCTCAGACCAGAAGCCCAGGCTGCCCTGAGCTCTGGGAAGGTTAGGGAGTGGGATCAGGGCTTCACAGCTAATCCCGTTACCTCTGGCATGGGTGGAAGCAAATTCCCAGCATTGAATACACCAAACTTTAAGAGAATTCATGTCTGGCACTGTGTTTTGCAGCCAGGGTCTAATTTCAGCTCATTTCATGGACTTGAGCTTTTGCAGGATTCAGGAGGAATAAATTTCAGCTCTTTGGGGTTACACAGGCAGAGCAGAGCCCTCAGACAAACAAGGATTTTTTTCCAAGGAGGCCGAACAGCTTGCACAGAGCCACCTGCAATTCCATGAACTCTCTCTTCTGCTTGCACTCGGGCTCACATGATCATCACCTGTGCTTAGACAGGTTTTCTCTGGTCTGTGCTGCCAACAGCATTATCAAAGGCCAGCTTTGGCAGCTTTGGTTGTGCTTCCACAGCAGATGCTGAATACAAGCCAAGGTTAAACAGGTGAGAGGCTGAGGTCCCAGGGCCGCTCCCAGTAAGCCCAAATATCCTGTGTTCAGCAGGACATCCTGAAGATTTCTCAGCTCTATATGCAAAGCTGAATGTCGTCAAATCATGGATGCCAAGATCCTTTTCTGTGACTCTCTCAAAAGAAGGTGAGAAAGAGAAAAGGATAAAAATGGAATAGGAAACTTGCAGAGCTGAGCCTGCTGCTCCTGCTCTCATGGGAGGGATGCTATTTGGGAGAAATGACTGCCCATAAATGTCAGACTTGTCCTTTCCCTTTTCTTCTCAGCCAGCTTTGTGTCTCCTTATGGCCCTGTACTGTTCCTGGAGCTGAGACCCTTTCCCAGCTGTGGAACACCAAGAGCCTTTTCTTTGGACAGGAGTCACTTTATTTGGGAAAGAGTGCCTCCTTAGGGTAAAGTGATGCCACCCAGAGCCACACCTGGGATGTGAACCCATCAGACCAGTTACAACATCAGATGACTGCCCAGCCATCACTGGAGCTTAAGCAGCACCAGTCAGCATGGTAGGTAGAGAGTCAGCATGGGAAGAGAGTTAGGATGAAAATTGAACAGCAGGATTAAAATAAAGGAGGAATCATTTTAATAAATCCTAGCTGAAAAGTTTATTTGCTCCAGTTTCCCCTAAATCACTTTGTCTCCGTCCTCTGACCCCATCCCAGAGAAACAGATGCTGCCCCTTAGCTAACATCCATTTGGCATACTGCTTGGTGTTGGAAGCCCAGCTGGACTTGTCTTCATTTTATAAAATAGTAGAGCAACTTTGCAAACACAAAAACCCTCCCTGAATGAACCCCTCTACTTCTTTTGAGCCTGCTGTGCACAAAAATGTCATCTCTGTTTGCTGAGAGGAGCTAAGTGAGTTAAGAATGGATGGGGAGAGCTTATGTTCACTCCAGTACTGTTTGCTCCAAAACATTATGCAATGCAGATTAATGTCTTAGCACAAGAGAGTTCAGATGAGATCCTGTGATTATGCCTTCTTAAAAAATTAAAAATAAAATTTAAAAAAAAAAAAACAAAAACTAAATAAAAAACCCCACTGAACAAAAAATCAAAGAAGGAATCTAGTATGAGAAGGAGAACCCTTCCCCCCACAAAAAAAAGAAAAAAGAATCCATAGTTTGAGAAGTTGAACCTGAGGCAAAAGGAAGGAGGCTTAGTGGAAGTGAAGGCAGCAAACAGAGTTCTTTCTCAGGGTTAAATCACAGTGGCACACAGGGAAGTTCCCTCCTGCATACACTAAGGGAAGGCAGAGCTTGGGTTTCACTGAGGTCCTGGTTTGCCAGCACCCACAGCTCTGCCATGTTCCTTATGTTGCAATAATTAGTAACTCCAACAGTACTCAATAGACAGAATAAAGTGGGCATTGTTCCTGACCAAAAGTCCAGACTCTCCTACAGAGGCCAGCCCTTGGAGCTTGCTGAGGCAAAAGCAGGTGAGTCTCTTCAAATGCTTCCTTTGAAAATAAAGTTCAGCAGTTCTTCCAGAGAACTCCCCATATCTGGCTTTCAAGGTCCTTCAAATGTTGAGAATTATTACCAGGATAGATTAATGCCAATAATGCGAATTTCACCAGCAAATCTGTAATCACCATTTGATTTTTCATCTTTCCATGGCTGTATACCTGTCTCTGGCTGCAATATCTCTGTCAGATCAAACCCTATCAAGCTGTCTTACACTGCCTCTGAGTTTGCCCCTCAGAGCTGGTTGCAAGTTCTCTGCTGCAGATCTCAAAAGTAAGGTTACCATAAGACCTGTGAGTGATTGAAACTTTTCTGTGAAAGCATACATAATGATATTTTTCTAGGCAAATATATATACATAGATATTTATGTTTATGTCTCTATGTGTGTATGTTTAAAGTTTTAATAATTGAAAATATTTTGCTTCTTTTTGTTTATAATCAATAACCCAGAAAAATGCAGCAAACCTTTCTGGGGAAAGTCCTTCCCCAGTATAACATCTCTACTTCTGAGCAGTTCTCAGCCACAACAGATTCCTCACCTCCAATGGAGGAAGCCAACACAGGCAGAGGGCAAAGGCAGGAGCTGCAGTGTGTGGCCAACAGCCACCTTGGCACCTCAGCCCCCAGACCGTGCTCGCTGTCAGGGCGAGACCTTTCCCATGGGTGTCACACACATGGTGACATCCCCTGGTTGCTGCTCCTGTACACCAGCTCCTT
This sequence comes from Thryothorus ludovicianus, assembly GCA_013397245.1. Classification (NCBI taxonomy): domain Eukaryota; kingdom Metazoa; phylum Chordata; class Aves; order Passeriformes; family Certhiidae; genus Thryothorus; species Thryothorus ludovicianus. The sequence continues at coordinate 28,757 of VZTB01010718.1, forward strand.
GGGAATGAAATGCTGCCCACCTCGCTGCTGCAAACCTCCAGCAAATCTCTGCTTTTGGCCTCCCCCTTGCACAGGTGAGAGGGATCCATTACCTGCCTCTGGGAACAGCTTGTGGTGCAGTTTCTCAGTGGTGTAACACTTTTATCTCTGTTCCATTAATTTCTAATCTATCCCTTTCCACCCTCTGCTCCCCCTCCCCCCAGTATAACCCTGGATAGAGAAACAGCTGCAAATAAAGAAGGGATTTGCTCTTGTCTCTTAAAAGACAACTTCTCATTCAGACTCTCTTTTAGTTGTGAGTGCTGTTGGTAAATGAGACAGATGCCACCTATTTATGTTTTCTGATCCAAAGCATTCTGGGGGAAAAAGGAATCACTTCTATTCATTCCTGAACACATTGGAGAAGTGACAATACTTAATACCTAAAACTTCATCTCTTTTTACTCTCCTTAATTCACATAATTTATTTTTCCAAATCACTGAGCTAGTCCATGAAAAAAAAGTGAACAATGTACAACACACCAGAGTTTCTATATTTTCCCTTTGGGAAAGTCTTTATCTAGACTTTAAATGCCATTATTAAGTAATGCTTTCATTTTATTTTATGTTTTAAAGCAATGAAGGCTAATAAAATTGATTTCCAAAGGCATTCAGTTTTAAATGTAATAAATCAGGCTGTAGAGATACAGTGTGCATGTCTGTGTACGCCAAATGCAACTCAAATTAATACATTGATGTTTTACACTATTATAAAATGTGGTTTTATACTTTTTTTTAATGCCAACTTGATTAATTGGTCCCCTAACTGAACATTCAGGCTGCTACTGTGACGAAATGTTTTGTGGGTTGACTGGGCGATGGATTATTGTAAAGAGCTGAGTAATTAACTCTATTGGGAGTCTTATATCAGGCACTGGGGTTCAAACCAAACCATGATGACTTGCTGTTAGAAAGGAACCAAATGCCAGGGGGTAAATTCATACCTGGTGTAATCCACTCCTCAGCCCACTGGAGTTACTGCAGGGAGGGGTCTTACTTGTGCCTTATGTTTTCACTTGCACGGTGCAAAGGTTAAGGCTGTCAGGCCAGGCTGTTTGAAAGCTTAACGAGTAAGTATTATCACTGTTTGCAGAGTCATTCTTCAAATGTTTTCGACATAAAACAGTTTATTAAATGTCTGGCAGACTTTCACTGAGAAATGCCAAGATGTGAGTTCTCCCCTTCCTCGCTGTTATTTTAATGCTTAGCGCCTCTGCAAGCAAGGGGAGAGAAAGAGAAGGAAACCTCCAAAATAAATAAAGCCTGATATGCAGAATGCAGCTACTCAGAGCTCCAGGAGGGATCCAGGCCCCATCAGGGAGGTTTGCACTGGGAAGGGCTGTGTGGACCAGGAGTCAGTCAGTGCCACCAGCCTGGAAGAGTCACACAGGCTTTGCACAAGGCACCCTCCCTCCTTCAGATAACCACTGTGAGCTCTCCAGTGGGTCGTTCTCCTTCCCATTACATTTCTTGGCATTTCCCTGATGTATTTCAGGCTTAAGGACAGCTCTGGCCTGTGTGATACATTGCCTGGCCCACCACCTTGGGCTGAGGGCACCAATGAAACCAGCCTTGTCCCCACCATAGGGTGGGGCTGCTGCATTCTGTACTGGCATTGCCAAAAAGGCCTTCACAATGATTTCTAATACCCTGAGATGCCAGCAACCTGAACGAGGTACTGGCCTCTCATAGGACAAAGAAAACAAATATTGTTTCCCAGCAACAATGTTTTAAACTTTTAAAAGCTTGTGGAAGAGAAAGGAGATGCCTCTGTATCTCTAAATGATTCCCAGGAGGAGAGGAGTCCAAAAGAAAGAACACTGTAATAGAGAACAGGGGGAAGAAATGAAAGAGACTCTGGAGAAGACTGAAATCTATTTCACAGATGTTGTTCTATTGTGTTGGAGAAGCGTTTCTCCTAAAAAAAAAGAATAGCACAGAGATATTTCAAGTTCATGTAAAGAACCTGGGCCAGAAACTAATCCTAAGGTAAGACACTACTCCCAGTGTTGGGATAAAGGGGAGTAAAGGAAGTAGGATGGATACTTTGGATTCTTTGTGCATGCTGTGGAGCAGAACAACCTGCTCATGATCTCCTTTATGGAGGAGAGGGATGTTAGTGGGTGATTCCTAGAGAAAATGAGACAGCAGCAGTGCTGGGGCCAGCAGGCAGCAGTGGGCAGCTGGGCAGAGCAAAGCAGGCAGCAGGTACAGTACCCCCTCAGTGAGGGTCTAACTCAAGGAAAAACAATGACATGAGAAAGAGATTGGCTCTCTGTGTCTGCAGCCCCACCACTGCCCTTCCTTTGGTCTCTCTAATTCTCAGGATGAAAATCTTGACACAGAGATGAAGATAACTCTTCTGCTCCAGGAGAAAAAGCTTTTCCCTAGATGAGGGGTGCAGAGTGACCTCAGGTTTTGGCTATTTACAGTTGTTTTTTTTCATTTGTAATGTCTTTGATTTCATGAGAATGTAATATTCCAGGCTGAAGCTCAGCTCACCAAAGCACAGCTGACATGTGACATGCTGCTGCTCGCTGCAAACTGCCACCAAGTGTTTATCAAGGAGTGGCAATCTACTAGTACAAGTATTTGCTAAAATGCCTCAAGAATTTGGTCAAAACTTTAGCATTGAGACAATGTGCTGACAAGCATCTTTCTTTTTTAAATGAGAAATATGAGATCAAAGGGTTTTTCCATATATTGTTCTTCCAATGATTTTGTCAGGACCATTCAGCAACCAGGGCCAAGTGAGAGCCCCAGGGATTCAAAGATTCATTTCTTCTTTAAAAAAGAACCAACCAAAAAACACACAAAACAAAACACCCAAACCTTTAAAAATTAGGAAAAAATCTTCTAGACACAGGAAAGAAGCAATATGGAACAACATACATTTCCAGACTTGTGATGTAGATTCCCCTTCTGTGTGGAGTACTGTGTGGCAGCTAGAGCCACACTTTGGAGTGAGTTCTCTTTAGAGGCAGCCAACACTGAAGATTAAGACCCCCACCCAAACCACAAAACTTTAAGTAACAGCTTGCTGCAACAGATAAATAAAAAAGTACAAGTGAAACACTGGATGCTACAAGGAGAAGAGGTCATTGCTGGGCTCATTGAGAACACAGAGAGCTGGAGCCTTTATAGTAACTTTGTTGGATCCGTCTGAGACAGATAAAAGAAAGCAATGATTTCTCATCCAAAAGAGATGAGAAAAGGAAAAGATGTAAAGGGAGAGACGCTTCATCTTTTCTCACAAACATGCGTCATTAGGGAAATATAATCTTCCTCTGTTAGAATAAATTATTGTGCAGTAAACATATGCTACTGCCTGTTGTACTGGAAAAAAAGAAAGCAGCTACTGTTTTTTGTGGTTATCAAGTTAAAATGGATGAGGAAAATGAATCAGCTTCATAGCCACTCTTCCAGTTATGTCCTGAAAGCACAGATATCCATATGATGTTCACAAAATGAAAGAGAAATTTAATTTAGAGGGATTATTTAATAATTCTGCCTATGCCTAAGCAGGAAGAAAGAATGAAGAAGGTAGGATATTTGATTACTTGTCTAGCCTGCATTATGCCATCTAGAATATTTTTCCCACAACCAGTCCCTGGGGTCAAAATCTATTGATTTACATTGATGTAAGTACAGAGTAAGTCTGAGAGGTACATGAATTTTCTCCCAGTCTGTGCATGTCCCATCTCTGGAAGTGTTCAGGGTTGGATGGATCTCTGAGCAGCCTAATCTAGGAGGTGACATCCCTGCCCAGGGACTAGATGGTTTATGAGGTCCCTTCCAACCCAAAACATTTTGTGGTTCTTTGGCATCCACAGGGCTCATAAAGATCACAGAAAACTCTGAATCACCATCAGGAATGCTGGGAATCAAGAAAAACCAGGGGATTTGCCACTTAAGGAGAGCACAATGCAACTTCTTTTCCTTTCAGTGCATCCCACAGATGCACCTTACCTCAAACAGATAGATTTTTCATTAAAATTTTCCTCAGATTGCAGAAAATACAATACTTGTCTCTCCTTTCATTTCCTTTCTCGTCGGGTTAAAACTTTGAGGGAAAGAGGATACCTAGGAAGATTTATTTCAAATATTAGGGCAGGATGTTCACTTTTTAGCTGAAAGACCCAGACCCCAAAAGTATTGCAAATGTTGCCATTTGGAAGGGCACCTAATTCCTGAGAAGTTATGCACAGACTGCTTGGGAAAACCTGGGTTTCCTTGGCTATCAGACTTGTTATCTAAGCAGCATCCAGCCATCTTTAGTAACAACTCAGACACACCAAGGCACATGAAAACTGATTGGCGTATCTCACATTTTGCCTTCAAAATATGCAAATATCTGATATGCAAATATGAAATAAGCATTCATATGCATACATACAAATTACTGTAAGTAACAAGCACAGATGTTTGACTTACAGATTCACAGGTTGATATGATTATCTCATGTAAATGAACATAATTCAGAGTCTATTCCCCATACCAAATATGAGGATTTACATTTGGAGTCTCTCTTGTGAAACCTGGGGCCTTTCTCCTATTTATACCCCCAATAGCCATGATCAGAATCTGCCCTACCTATAGCACAGAGGAGTGAAAAATGAGATGCAAATCTCAGCTCATTTCACTGCTGTGTGGATGCAAATGCCACATGCTATGTTATGTGCTCCGACATCATCCTGCCTTATCAGAGCTCCCTACAAACACTGGATTTATGAGCTGCACATTAAGCCCCATGATTTATGATGCTTTCTCTGCTCAGGTTTGCTGCTTTTCCCCAGGGACCATATCTGTGTCCGCAGGCACTTTCTAAGGTTTCTGTGCACTACCTAAACAAAATGCCCTTTCATGAGGCCAAATACATCATATCAGGAAAGCATCTGTGTTTCTTTCACAACGTTTTAAGCTCCATCATCTTTCTGAGGCTTGGTAACAGCTTCTGGAAAATACTTAGCCCTGTGTACACCAGAGTGATAAATTAATACAGAAATGTTCTTTTAATTTAGTACTGCCCGTGTTTCTGTCACTGGCCATAGGGCACCCTGACAGGAGCACAAGGCCCCTCTGTTTGTGTCACCATCCTTAATGCAAAGTAGGTAAACTCTGACGCAGGCTCTTTCCCAGCAGTGTAGCACCTTTTTCCTTTCATTCACCCCTGAAGTGGCATTTTGATGCACTCAGTATGCATTCAATGCTGGTCCAGGAGAAAAAAAAAAATCAAGGAAATACCAACTCCCACAGGTTCTTCTGTTTTCATGCAATAGCATGCTCTAAACAGACCTAAGAATTAATCAGCATCTGTAGGAGAACTGCACCTCACTTGAGTTTCCTTGGACAGAAATTACATAGCTGGCAGAGAAGGGAACCTCTATCATATTTTCACCTACCACTATATGTAAAGTGGGATTTTATTGGCATGCGTGCAGCAGCTCAGACTTTGTTTCAACAAGGCAACTGGGAAATCAGCATTTTAACGTTAATAGCCATTACCATTGCTTTGAAATTGTATCTGCATTATGTGGGATGTGCCTGCCGTATCCAAAGATGGAAGAAACTCAGAAAAAAAATACATATGCAGCAGAAAAAAAGGATAAAGATAGGTTTTTTTTTCTTTCACTGAGCACTGACACACCTTTTTGGTTGAAAGGGAGAAATATAAATTAATTTCTTCTGAAAAATAATAATCTATCTGGGCACTAGCCCAGTTTTCCAGTGCCTCATATTTATAGCCTGACTTAGGAGCTATTTGCATCTTTTTCATTACAAGTGCCCCAGCTTCTGGGGGCCAAAACCTTGACTATTAAAAAAAACAATGATGATAAAAAGTTAATGCTGTGCTCATTTTATTTGTAGTTTGCATCCCTATTCCCCACCACTTGTTCATTTTGGGCAGCATCCAGAATTGCACTCAGGGACCTAAAATGAAGCTAAAGAAGAGTTTAAGCTCTTATTCTGAGAAGAACAATCCAAACCCAACCCTCTGAATGGCGTTAGTTACTTTAATGACCTTTATTTTTCTGATGAAAATAAGCTATTTTTTTAAGGGAAAGGTGGGTCTAGAGATTGTGTTCCTCTATTCTTCACTGCCTGAGTGCTATAACTAATAGTTGTAACAAAAAGGTGAGCAGAGGAGAAAGGACCAAACATTTTCTCACAGAAAACAGGGATCCTGCCATCTGCGCTGAAATTATTTGATCTCGGTGCCTGCCTGAAGAAAAAAATTCGGACTCTGAACACTTATTTCATGTAGGGACAAAATGGTAGCCTTCAACTATCAGCTACTTCTGGATTAAAAAAATATATTTTTTTCCTTTCCATTGGCTCAGGTATTCCCCTACCTTCTCCCAGTAAACCTCTAGGCAGTAGAAATGCAGGCCTCACTCAGTATCCCATGTTTTAATCATTTTCAGTTGTTACAGCTCTAAATATCGAAATGCCTACATTTCCTCTTTAGAAATGCCTGCAGAAACAGAGGCCTGTGAAGGTGAGGTCCAGTTCTGCTGCAGAAATCCCAGCCAGGTACAAGCCAGCCTGCACTGGGTTGAACTGTAACAAATAAAGAAGCTTTTCCTTCTCTGACAGACAGAAAGCTTTTGTTCTAGTCCAGCAAGGACAAGGAATTCCCACCATTGTTTCATGCTTCCCCCTTCTTTCTTCTTTTTAAGTCCATTTTTCAAAAAGTAATTTTGAAATGTTCTGGGAAATGTAGGGGGTAGTAGTGCTAATCTATCATCCTCTTCTGATAACATTTAATTAAAAACCACAGCTATTAGTCATCTGCTACCCCACCACCAGGGCTGACCTGACAATATCCTAACACACTGGTGAAAGAAAAATTGAGAAGATTCTTTTTCATTTTATTTTGTTGTACCAGCAGGGGAGCATAACATATAATTTAAGGGAGGGCAAAGGCAGATTCTTCTGCCAGTTTCTCAGGAGGTTAATCCAGCATTTTTTTAAAATGAGGGTTTTCTCTGCTGTTGTTTGTTAAATGTTGTTGGTTAAAAAAAATAAATCCAAACCAGGAACAGCTGCCATGGAAGAAAGCTTTTGTGTGACCAAAGCTGTCATCCTCCCAACAGAACCACTATAAACCAACATTTTCAGCCTCTTCAAGGGTTAGACTTTTCCCTCAATGGAATGGGAAGCCAGGAATTATCAGGATTAATTGTAATAGAGAATATTTCTGAGATCAAATTGTTAAGTTGCCCTCAGACTGATGACATCTGGGCTCAGCTTGGTGCATCTGCTCTTAAACCTGTCTCTTCATATACTTAAAGGTACCTTTGCTAAACCAGACTCAAATGATGGAAGCAGCTGAATCCTTGAGACAGGCTCGGTGGTCCCCTCCCCTCTTGGTAGAATCTGACGAGGGGCTGGAACTTGCTGTTCCCATCCTGGCATGTGGGTCGAGTTTGAGACTGCCATAAAAAGAAATTCTAGTTTTACTTTACTCACATAATTGCCAGATCAGCTCAGCATCAGCTTTCAAGAAGCAAAGAAGAAGCAAAACCAGTCAGCAAAGCGTGGCCACAACCACACATCTCCTGGAAGACTGTCCCTGCAATGGCTGGAATGGGAATGGGTAGCTACCTACAATTACTTTTATTATGAGTCAAGCTTGGGTTCAGGCTACTGACTTGTAACCTGTCATTAGGAGCAGATTTCACAGCCTGCACTGTCCACAGCATTCAGTCCTTACAGAAACACGATGGAAGATCCTGACAAAGGCAAAGCCCCTTGTTCCCAACACACTGCATAAAGGTACAAGGCTGAAGTGTGAGGCTTATCTGTGTTTCCTAAAGAGCCAGAGGGGTTTCATGAACAGCTGAACATGGTTTCCTAAGTCTAGTCATCATAGGACCAGTGCAAGTTAAAAAATGTGAGCTCTGAGCAATTCCAGCCTTTCCTTCTCTCTCAGGTGAGGATTCCCTGATGTGTCCTAAAATTGTGCTCCTGCTACCAACTTCTCCTCTGATGAAAACATGATAAGGCTCTTCTCTACAGAAGGACAATTTCTAAGGAAACTTCTAAAGCCTTGGCATCTTCAAGACCTTTACAAGCATATCAAGTATTGGCTGAAGCAGGCAAGAGGATTCAAAAGTTATTATTGATGAAAAAGGATTTAAAGAGGGCCAGTAAAAACAGACAAGCTAAATATTAAAAAAGTCATCAAGAGAAGGAGATGCTGATGACACTGCAAGGTTTTCCAGGGAGCCAGAAATTATATCTTTTTTTGTTTCTCTGTTTTGACCAAATACAACTTGTATAAGAGTCATTAACCCAAAAACCAAGAAATGTTCTTCTTCCCTCTACTGATGCTGCTGAGAAAGGCAAGAGCAAGAGCACACCATATAAAGCTACCTCAGGGATGTATCTCAGAGCTGGTGGCACACCTTTGGCTCCAGTGCAGACACACCTGGAAGGCTTTTGGAGCCTGAGGCTGTGTGGGGGCTTGTCCAGCCCGTGGCATGAGGAGTGCAGGGCAAAGGCAATTCCTGCATCTCAAGCACATCACAGCGGGGGCCTTGGCTTGGCTTTGGACCCTTTGGGACTCCAAGCTCCTATGGAGACATTCCACCTGTGGTCCAAAGATTTTGTTTAAATGCAAAATACTAAGATTTGAATGTGCAAATTTTTTCCCGTGTAGAAAAAGACATAATTACACATCCAGCATTTGCAATTTGCAGTCTTCAGTTTTAAGTGTATCAAACCTTTATGACATGAAGCGAAGGCTTCAAGGTCACAGATATCCTGTTATGGACACAATTCTGCCAACATGTGGGTTTTCAAAGATCATTATTATTTTACCAACTCCTAGTCTTAAATGGGAAAAAGGTGAAGCGATCTTCTTTGTTTATTTCTCTTCTTCATTTGTTAGAGTGTGTGGTTTGGTTTGGTTAAGAAAGTAGCTATAATGAGATGAGACCACAGACCACTGGTTAAAAAGCTAAGAATAATCACACTAATGTTTTATTCATGTGGGAATGTTAATTCAGATGCAGCTGTAATTACAGTACCATCATCATCTAGTGGCCTGGAAGCGCAAATGTTCTTCCTGACATGTGGAATAATGGAAACCAGCTCAGTAAAAATGCTGCTAACCAATACCCAGACACAATCTACACTCCTGTCATGGCCCCTGGGGTGCTCATCCAAAAGGCATCAGTCACTGCCACTCACACAAACTGTTGAAGACAGAGCTGCATTTTTCTCCATCTCCAGGCTTAAAACAGATCACACAGCATCCCAGGATTGAAAACAAATAAACAGGCAGCTAACCTCAGACTCCTCACTGACACCACGACAAATGCTGGGAGCAAAAGTTGGGTGTTGGGGAGGTTTCTTTGTGCCCACCTTTGCTTGGAGAGTGTGTGGTGCTGGCAAGGATTCTGGGCAGCAGGAGCTGTGCTTTCCCAGCTGTATGGACTGTCCTGTGGGCAGCCCTGGCACATGGAATCCCTCCTGCTGGAGGGCAGAGCTGATATTTGGCTGCACCTGGTAAAATCTCTCCTCCCTCGAGAACAGCTCTGAGCAGTACAACAGGCAGGAGCTGCTTGGCATCGTCCTTCTCTGCAGCTGCTTTTTCATAAATAGCAAGAAAGCAAGGAGCAGAAAATCCTCTGTTTGCCCCTCTCTTGGCATTAAACTGAGAATTAAATTAAATTTTACTTAAGCCTACAAATTTCAGAGGATGTACTTTTGCTTTCCTGAAGACCTGGCTTAAACAATGGTTGAAATCAAGAAGATTCTGTGTAGTGAAGAATGTATCAAGCTCCAAAATCTCTGTAAAACTTCCTTCTCTCACTGGTGCTACAAAAGCCCCTGACAACAATCAGCTTTCTGGCAGGCATTTTTTTTTTTATAAACCATTTTGAACCAAAACTTTTTCATCTCTACACATCATCTACTGTCTGTGTCTTAAAACTGCATGTAGATCGTAAAATTTTTGGTAGTGATTTTCTTTTTACTCCATGTCCATGATTCAGTAAAAAATTATGCCATTCTTCAACAAAATATACTCACAGTGTTTTGGGGGGAAGGTCCAAGTTTTAAATGTTGTACATGACAAAAGTTGGGAGCCAGGCAGAGAGTTCAGGTTTACACTGGAACAGCTTTCAAGAGCTGGTTGAGACCCATCTGTAATAAAAGCACTCCCAGCTGTTTGGAAAAACATATTTTCATTCTGTTAGAGATGTCAACGTATCTAAATTACATTCTGTATGGAATGGAAATAACAATCAAAACACTAAAATAATAAAAATCATCCCAAACCAGAATGTCATCTCAGGAGCATAAAAACACACAAACACATACACACATACACACAAAAAGTCTTAAATACAAATACAAAAAACTGGTTTTTAGTTTTTGAAAGTAAAAATGGCATTTTGCAGCAGTGCTAAGCCCAAACCAAATTTTTGTTTAAAGTGCTACAATCCAGAAAACCTGAACACGTTGTTTGAAATACAGCTCCCTGAAGAAAAACGTGTATGCTCACACCACTCTCTAGTGTTTCCTCCACAAGATACTGGCCTGGCACTGCCCTGTGGTCCAGCAGGAATATTTTGAGGGGAGGTGTTTCAGCCACTTTGATGGAGTGTGCAAGGAAAGGACTCCTCTGTGTATTGGCTGCTTCATTAGTATTTGCTGGTCACCTGCTGTGCCTGCAGACTTTGTTCTTTGGGTGGACAGGAAAGCCATGGTCATTCACTTGTCACTGCAAATTTCTTGCCTAAGAGTTGCAGTGTTTAATTGTCTTAATTTCTTGGGAATAGAGGGCAAATACTGAATACAATCAGTTAAAGGAAATAATTAGTATAGCACTTGTCAATCACAGGGTATGTCAAATAGGAACTATGGCTCCCACCACTCTACTAAAACTGGTGATGTGGAGGGGAAGGCAGCAGCTCTGGTCTTTACTGCAAAAGAAATAAACACAATGGAGAGCCTCTGAAAAAGGCAAAAATAAATTATACAAGAGGATGATGTTTTGCTGGGGCCTTCAATGCAAAGGCAAACTTTTTGACTGGTTTCTTTTATGTGTGTATTCAATAAATTATAATCAGTGGGTAGTGTATTTTTGGGACAACAAAACTTCTAATCGTGCTTTAGGCTATTTGTTGAGGTGGAGAGCATAGTCCTTCCTTGCAGATTTCCAGGACACACTGAGATGTTCAGTGCTCCTTTCCTTTAGTGCTGCTGCCCTCATGTCTGTGCTGAAGGGGATGCATCTCCTTCCCAGATCAAGTTGCCTTGATCTGACTCTTCCAAAACAGCCTTTTCTACTCTGAGGAAATTCTGATTTCTATTAGAAGCCATCAAAGTCTTCAGGAGAATCATGCCCCTGGTTATTTCACAGAATCTCAGAATAGTCTGAGTTGGAACAGACACAGAAGGATCACCAATGCCACCCCAGGTGTGTGAAGAGATGGAGAAAGTGAGGGATGGTTTGGAGTAGCTGTTTCTGAAGGTAAGCCAGAAGGCAGCCCAGACAAGGGAAATGCAGCTCTGCCTGGGCAGACAAACTCTTACCCATAGCCTAAATATTGCCCAGATTTAGTGCTTTCTGATTCTTTTGGCAGCTAGGATGACTGTTCTAATATTTTGAAGGAAGATATGCATGTGAGATCCTGCACCTGATGGTGGCTGCTACACTGTGATCACACTGTGCTAAAAACTCAAAAAAAGGCTCCTCTCACCTGCCATCACAGGGAATTAACACTGTCAGGAGAGCTTGAGGGCAAGGAACAGCTCACAAAAGGCACCTGAATGTGAAGTATATCTAGTTCTGAGGAAAAGCAGTAACTTCTATTAGCCTGATGTTGGGGAGAGCACACCTGGCATGCAGCATGGCTGGCCAGTGAAGGGGGAAGTGATCAGGGCACAGCATTGCTTGATAAAGAGCTTGATTCTTTAATGAATGCTGAATAATTTTTTTTTTTAAATCCTCTTGGTTGTGTTGAAGCTTTCTTCAACAACTTTGACTGAACCAGCCAGCATGGACCTTTCTCCTTCCAGAGGAATGTGGGACACCCATGCAAAGGCACAGTTTGCTACTGGGTTTCCAGCAAGGCATTCAGATTGGGAACATTCAGAAAACAACTTGAGGCACAAAGAGCTCCAGGAGTTCCATTTTTGCTCTTTGAATATACAATGCACTTATGTTGACCTTGCTGATCTAGTTAGAAGTGAAGGGAATTATTTTCTTGTCTTTTTTACTGAGTTTTATGTGTCATTATGTCAAAAGGGAAAATTACAGCAGAAGAGAGTCCTGAGCAATATCCAGAGCTACAAAACTTTGTGATTTCAGCTGTTCTGCTGCTGGAATTTGTTTCCACGCCTTACATACAAATAATATCAACCCCCTCAAGTATCCCCCACTCATGGGAGCTCAGGTTCCAGATGTATTCAGCCTGGCACTGTTAAGCCCTCACCACTTAGTCCTTTCCTGGCTCAAGCAGCTGGGAAGGACTGGACCTGTCCTTGTCAGGAGTCAGAGCACTCACAGGGTTTTCATGTTCCATCAAATAACTCTGCAGTGACTCCAGTTGCTTTAGTGAGGCAATCTGGATTGAGAGGAGCCCACACCACCAGCTGTACCCTACATGGGTGTGCAAGTAGAATAGAACAGAATACTTTCAGCTGGAAAGGACCTACAATGACCATCTAGCCCCACTGGCCAATTCAGGGCTGATCAAAAATAAAATAATTTTATTAAGGGCGTTGTCTAAATGCCCCATTTCCTGGCAGGCCTGGGCCATTGACCACCTCTTTGAAAATCCTGTTGCAGTGTTTGACCAGCACCATGGAAAAGATATGTTTCCTAACATTCAGTCTGAACCTCTCCTGGTGCAGCTTTGAGCCCTTCCCATGCATCCTGTTACTGGATCACAGGGAGAAGGGCTCAGCATCTCCCTCTCCACTTGCCCTCCTCAGGAAGGTTTAGAGACCAAAATATGTGTGTGTGTTTTTGTGTGTGTGTGTGTATATATATATATATATATGTATATAACTATAACTATAACTACAACTATAACTATAACTATAACTATAACTATAACTATAACTATAACTATAACTATAACTATAACAACTATAACTATAACTATAACTATAACTATAACTGCAATTAAATGGGCACACATTTTTTCAGCACTAGATGGATTTTTTTTTTTACTGAATAGAAACATTTCACTCTGACTATTAAAAATTCTTCTATGGCTATCTAGCTCCCAGTGAAACCTCCATGCTGTTCAGAAAGGTAACAGCAAATGTGGGAACTAAAGGAAAAGAGTGAAGGCTGAGAGCTCTGAGCAGAAGGACCTGACTGCAGCATCCCTTTCCTGAAAGCAGGAGGGGAGATGTCCTGTGCAATTCAATGTCTTCAGTTTCTTGTGACTCTGCCACAGGCAGCTCATCCCCCACACCAGTGCTCCCCTGTGCCAGTCCCTCCCTCAGCATCCCACCAGTTCCTGTAACAAATGATGCTCCCATTTCTCTCTCATGCCAACAGAGCCAGTGTCAAAATCCTCCTGGCTATTCCCAGGCCATTTCTACACAGCTAATGTATTAATAAAACCATTTCTTTCTTCTTTCATTTTCCCATTTTCTCTCCTGTTTTTAATTAAACACTCCCTGCTTGTGAAAGTGCCTTTTTCTTTGCCTTTCTGTAAAAAAGCCCACCAAGAAAGTTTCCTTAATCTCTCACCAGTGTAAAATAAGCTTTAATTATGCCAACGAGAAAGCTTCAAAGTTTTAATTAATTTCTCTGCTTACATAAGCATAACAATATTAGTCATGTTGGCCTATAAATTGTAGTGACCAGTGTGGATTTTTAATTAAATTAAAGTCATTACTTTCAGAGGCATGAAATATATTCCACCACATGCACTATCTGCTCAATATTTCTCCTCCTTGACTCCCCCTCAATTCTTTGTGGCCTGCATAGGTGGGTTCAAAGCTGGGCACAGCAGAGGAGCTTACCAGCCAACCACTTAGACATTAACAGCCATTTTTGGAAAAGGCATTCTTTCAGAGGCAGGACTTGTTCACAAACCCCACAAACCAAATGAAACAAGAAACCACAGGGATATGGGAGGAATTAATGTGCCCACCTATAAAAGATACTCCTTGCTGTCTGTGATTTGTGAAATATTGTACAAACACAACTTTGGTTTGCTATTGTAGCAATTTATTGGTGCTTAATAAAATATTCATTTGTGTGATGATGTCTATAACAATTCATAGGCTCACTTAATCATGGAAATATAGGGCTCAAAGGAACCTCAAGAGATCAATTACATCCCCTGGTCCTCTCTTGAGCTATATAATAAATAATAGCAGCACAAGAAGCAAACCCAAAATGTGTATAGAGAGTGGGTATGGTTAAGAGTTTGGGCTCCTTCTGTGTTAGAGGTTATCACAGAAAAATTGTTCTTGGAAAATAACTCCTCTATTTGCCACATGCTTTAGTTCAGCTGTAACTCATACCACATGAATTAAAGCTTGACTAATAATTGTGATGTTCTTCTTACTGAGGCTTTAAGAGTGTGTACTTAATGACTAAAATGTGTTTATTTAAAAATTACATAGCAGAGCCATGACAGACTTTTGTAAACTCCAACAACCAGTGTGTTTTGCTGCCTGCAGTTCAAATAAAGAAATTGCCTTCCAAAGCAGACAATAACCTTTGGTCTCTGCAGCACATCCCAGAGAAGAAATGACTTTACATTACATACACACAGCACCACCACACCATGGACCCATCTAAGTCAACCCCTGCTGAGCTGTTTTGGTCAGAGGTGCTATGGCCTAATGCAGCTCCTCCAGCAATTTCATACTGGGACCACAACTTCTGCATGTGCCACTATCTCCTGAGGACACAGATTTCTGTATTTTCTGAACCTGGGGCTCGTCCCTGCAAGGCTGGAAGCAGCCCCAGCTGCATCATCGTCCCTCTCTCCCTGCCCCACATCCAAAGCATGCAGAAGGGGGACTGTTCCCTGAACCTGAAGGAAAGTGCCAAAAGCCACCCACAGAGCAGCTGGGGAGGACATAGGCTGTGGACAGAGCCAATGAGGTCACCAGTTCCCAGGTGACGTGGGTCTGTGCCAGTGCAAGATGTAGATATAAATGTAGATGTAAACAGAGATGGATAAGGATGTGGACACAGATACTCACTTGCTATCATACCATGGGGGTTTTGTTGGTATAAAATAAGTGTGAAGATGACTCCTAATTGTTCCCTTTGCCTGTGTGTCCCTAGGCACCCAGAACCAGCTGAGGTGCTGCACGACTCCCCTGCCAGTACATGAGCCCAGCCTGCAGCACTGTCTGGAAGCAGCACTGACAGAGACCCCGAGGTGTTTCTCACTGGAGAAGAAAAAAGTCACTCTCCATCCTACAACCAACAGTGTGATGCACCAGCAGCAGTCTTGCTTTTTGTCTAGGCAGAAACAACTCCCTCAAGCCTCTTCCATACTTTATTTCCTGAGCTGGCATTCTGCAGAGCATCTGGAGGGGACTTATCTGCTCAAGTCTATCAGCTGGAAGCCAAAAAACATTTGCTGGCCAAGCCAGAAAAGTAACTCCACTCCAGCTCTTCCAGGAGCTAAGCAGGACTCAGAAGTCTTGGGGTAGAAACTTTCTTATGGATGGATGGATGTAGGATTTAGAGGATACTTTAGTATTGCTCCAGCTCACTGCATGTTTAAGCAGGGTATGCACTCTTCCCAGCCCAGGTGCATGAGGCTCCTGGCTTTGAAGATCATTCACTGTGATAAACAAATAAATAAAATATTCATTCAGCTGGAGAAAGGCTGACTGCTGGTGTAGTAGTGACCTCATCCACCTGAGAGTGCATGAGGAATCAGCTGGGTCTGCCTCTCTTTGCATATTCAGATATCAAAAACTGGGGAAGTGGCCTCAGCTAGGGAAACCAGGAACAACTTCCCAGTGAGACAGCAGACCTCACCAGGAATGAGGTAAACACCCAAGAGGAGTTCTCAAGTAGGTTGGCATTATGGAGAAAGAGGGGTGAAGATAGATTTTTTTTTTCTTTTTTGTGGTTAGGATATTTCTTTACTTCTATTAACCTGATTTAATGTAGCATTCGTGTTTGGGATTTTTTAACCTTTCATTGTGTTCCTCAAAACAAAAATGTCCCAAAAAAATATTTCAAACATCAAAAAAACAAGGCCTTAGTGATGAGGCCAGAGGGCCCCTAAGCAGAGGGACTTAGGATGTCATTTTCACTGGCTTTTGTCCTGAAATTACCATGTTACAATGGCAAAATATCTCTGCATGACAATATTAAGCCATAAGCAATCTGGCAGTGCCATGTACAAATCCATGCAGAAGTTTAATGGCAGGACCATGAGGGCAAGGCAAGCTCCCTGAAAGATCACAGAACCTACCATAAAGCCAAACAAAATCAGGACAGAGCAAGACCTGGTCTGGAGTGTGGAGAAATAGCTGCTGATCCAGCCCGTATATTACATATATATCACCTTTTACTGACACATTGGGAGTCATAAAGCACTGCAGAGGTGAAAAAATGTGCTTATCTGTGAACAGAAGTTCTGAGCTTCCTTGGCTCTGAAAAACAGGCCTGTAAAGAGGGGATGGATGTTCATGCAGCTAAAAGAGAGGTGGCCACCATTAGCAGCTCAGGAGTCCAGATCCCTTGTGTCAAAAATGAAAAATCAGAGTGGAAAAAACAGGCACAGAGCTTAAACTGATGCATTTGTTGGAGTTTTACCATATTTGAATGGTGATCTGTGAGACTGTGAATCCTGACATTGCTCTGGTATAGAAGGATACAATCCAGTAGCAGGTATGGTAGAACTAGGACACAGTATCATAGTTTTTCTGTGAAAATAAGAGTACAGATAAATTATGCTTTTCTTTTGGGGAACAAACCCATTGACATGGTAGAGGCAAACCATTGACGGTATCAAAATAATACAAAAAACTTATTCCAGTTAAAGCCCATGGACAGCCCATCTCAAGGCATCTATAAACTACAACAATTAAAATCCCCCTAATGAGAGTTATATTTGCAGAGTTGAGGTCAAATTATAAAACTGTGACCTGGACTTTGGCTGAAACTTCAGAGTTCAGAAGTTTTCATAACAAAGGTTTCACTTCCTTTCAACAGTGCATGTGAATTGTGAAGGAGAAGGTATTCTTGAGAAAATATTGAGAAAAATAAATGTTTTCCAGACATCAGTAAAAAAAAAAACAAACCCACAACAAAAAACACGCAAGAGTTAATCTTCAGTGTTACTTTTCATTGTAAAGTATTAAAGTTAATTGTTAATTAGTATTAATTTTTAGAAAAACATAAAAAAAATACATGATAAATGTTTTAAAAAGAAGAAAAAGAAGTTTTAACAAAACATTTTAGAGAAAACAAGGGCTTTTCATAATATCATTAATTTAAGTGAAAGTTCAAGTTCCTAGTGGATAAAGAGGAATGTGAATTACTGAACTCAGAGGAGAAGCCTTGGTAGATCAGGAAGGATTTGCTGTCTGAAGGGATGTCTGCACTGCAGCGCAGAAAGAAATCAGATGAGATTAAGGATAATTTATCTGCAAGCTTTAGGTTTGAAGGAACAGCAATACACTTGTGTCCAATGAGTAGAAAGACAAAATGGGACCATAAATTTGGTCAGGTGAATGCAAAAATCCTTTCACTCTGTAACTATTTTTTGGCTGTGCAGATCAGGCAGTATTTTGTTTGGCTGAGTCAGGAGCTGAGATGACTACTGACATAGTGAATAAATAAATCAACAGGGGCCTGACACCATTTTCAGCTTGACCAATTTAACTCCAGACCAGTTGTTCTGAAATTATTCAAGTTCTTTCAACACACAAATGGTAAATGAGATTAGACCTGGGGTGTTCAGCACCAGAGAGGAGCCTCTGTCTGCTAAATATAATGATTTAATCCTTTATGTAACGAGGAGGTAAAGAGGGCCCACAGTTTCATTATGTCCCTGGACAGAAAACAAGGCTCAGAGAAGCAGATCTGTGACTCCTGGTATAAAATGTTGGGCAATAATGAATTGCATCTTTCAGGTGTAGGCATTGGTAACAGCCAGGTACCAATGAGGTCATTAAAGAAGGCTGTGGAAAAAAAGAGCAGATCTGTGTAGAAAGTTTAGTAACACGATCTCAGATCAGATTAGCTGCTGACACGGAAAATTATCTCTGTGAGCCACTTGAGATAAGTGGTGGAGGAAATGAAAAAATTCAGAGAGTGTCTGCCGAAAGCCAAGGGGTGAGACACTCTGTGCATTGGTGTAAGAGAGACCAGGAGAAAAGAGGAATAAACTTCTGGGCTCCATTTCCAGTGTGCTTTGTTTCCACAGCACTGGTCACAGTCACAGCCCCATGGAGGCTGTGGGTTTATAGAAACTGGGGCAGTGCAGATTATAAACAAAGAAGCACTGAGGATAAGGTTTGTTCCCTCCTCCCAGGTGATATTTTGCAGCCTGATGTTGTGAATTTCCTTTCCTTGTCAGTGCTCTTACACTGCCAGGTGATAGGAAGAGTCTACACTACAAATGGGAAACAAGCCCTAAATTCCAGAAACTAAAACTGTGGGATTTTCTTCTGAGTGCCACAGTAGTTGGTAATATGGAAATATGTAAATTCATGCTAATTAGAAGGATATGCTGGTACATACATGTTTTCTGAATTTAAGAAATAAAGCATTTAAGGAATCAGGAGGCTGATTTTCCTGAGAGACCACTGAGAGAGTCCTGAGGAATCCAGCCCCACAGATATTTTACTGTGATGATTTTTCTTTTTGCAGTCTTTCACGTGTTTCCCATGTAAGGAACTTTGCCTTTTATCTAAGAAATTGTTTCCATGCTTTTCTTGGTTTTCCCTTGTGTCTTTTTTACCAAAATTCATCACGCAGACATAGTACTTTCTTCAGAATACTTAAGAGGAGCAGTGCATTTCCTACACTTTCTTCTTTGAAATGAGTGTCACCATTTGCTTTGTGGCATAAAAGTCTGTCTAGGTGAGCTCCTACCACCTCTGGTCACCCTCCACTGCTGACCAGGTCCTCAGCCCTGTGCAATGAAATCACTGACAGGTTAGATTAGCCAGGTTTCTGACCAGCTGTCTCCCCTCAGATCTGTTTTAAAAGAAAAATATGTCACCAGAACTCATAGATAATAACTCTTCACCACCAGGAGTCTTTGCCCAGAGAATTATCTGCCTTGTGGAGAGAGGGTTTCCCCATCCTACAAAGACTCCACCAGCCACAGAAAGTATCTGTGGATTATAAGGTGGACCAATATGTTGGTAAATCACAAATTTAGCTGTGCAGATGCTACAATGAGGAGGCCTTTGCCACAGGGCTTTGTCCTGCAGGGAGGGCTCCCCAGCCTGCCCTAAAAAGGCTGCTATGAAGAGCCTCATATCTGAGGATATGAGCCAAGTATGATAAATACAGTGAGTAGGAGCTGTGGGGAGCCTTTAGGATTAACATGAACAATTTCGTTCCATTGAAAATACCCTTAATGACAGAGAAGCATCAGGCCATGCTGAGCTCAAGGAGAAGTGGCTTTGTGGGACAGGGCAATGACAGCAGGAGCTCAGCTCAGACTGCCTGGGAAAATTGCTCCAAGGGAAGACCTTTTTTCTGTTCCAGGATTCATGGCTGCCTGATTCTTACCTAACAGTCTCTTTGACAAAAATTGCTTTTTTTTTTGCCTATCTTACAGTGTTTTGAGCACCTCCACAACAAAGTACTGAACACTTTTCAATCTTAGTGTCTCTGCTTACAAGAGAAACTTTGGGGGAAACATAATGGTTTTACTGGTCCCTCAGTGCTCATGCTGAATGCTCCTTTACAGCCTGCTAGTGAACACAAAGAAAATTGCAGTTCACTTAGGCAATGTTGGGTTTTTTTTAATAATTAAAAGAATATTTAATTTATTAGATAAAAAACAGGAACATTCAAAGGGAAGAGTCAACTGTGTAAAATAAAATCACAGCATACAGCCAGTTTTTGATAAACATTGCTGTCAAACAGGACTCTTGGCACAGTTTTTGCACTCTGGTCAGCACTGCTGTGGTATTAATAAGCAAGTTAGCTGGGCACATGAAGATATCTGTGCATTTAGTTGTCCAGGTGGACCTGTAATTGTTATGACTGCATGGAACAGCAAAGATAAGCAGAGAAGACCACTGAGCTCCACTCTAGGAGCAAAAAACGTTCAAACTACTGAAATTTTTCTGCTCTCCCTTTCTAATTCAGGCCAAAAGATGAAGTCTATTTGTCAATACTTTGGAGGGTTAAGAGATCTATCTTCAGTCAGTTTTTCATGTCTTTTAGCCTAACCCAGAGACCTAGTGGGAAAGTTACCTTTATCACCACAAAAATAGAAGTTGCCATTTTTGCAGAAGAAAAGCTGGCTACCAGCTGAGAATATGAATATATTTTTTATTTAGCTTTTCTGCTTCAAAGTTGAGCATTAAAGGTGTAATGATACTTCCTTTGAGACAGGTTTTGATAAAATTAAAGGCATAACACCTGTATGTAGTTAACTGTCATATACTTAATAATTCAACTTCCAGTCATGGATGCAGAGCCAAGTCTGCATCACAGATTAAACAGCAAAGTGATCTTCAGTTTCAACATGCAATCTTTGAATCCAAAAATTTTATAATGAGGTCTGTAGCTCAGGAGGTCTTACTGTTTTACAGAGAAAATTTACCCAGCTATCTCTACACCAAGGCTTCACCATCCCAAGCTAAAAATGTGCCTTTCCAGTAACCTGGATCCAGATAAGCTCTCCCTCCAATGTGTTTAAAAGGCATCTGAATTAATATTTTTTAAAAATTATTATATGCCTATATACCTCAAGTGTCATAGGGCATTAATATTTAAAAAAAAGGTTTGTTTCCCACAGTTGTAGGTTATCTTGCCAAGCTTTCCCTTGACCTATATGATGAGGCCTCAAACCTCAAAATCACTGTCCTGGACCTCTCAGCAATGCAAGGATTGTCATTCTTGTACTGCAAAGTGTCCTCTGATGACCAGGTGTGAAACTGGGCAGCTCTTGTAGGGTCAGCACCATCTCAGGAGGGAGTTAGTGTGCCATCAAACATCCAGGGGGCTAAGGCAGAACTCTGCCAGAGTTTCATCTGGTCTGGGCTTGGCCCCCACAATTTTGTAGCAACATCAGGGTACTGCACTGCCTATCATGATTTTCTTCACATTTCCCCCAAATTTAAATTTCTGTAGGCCTTTTCAGACATCTAATTTCGCTCTTCTTGAGGTCTCTGGGCTTCATCATGTAGTTACCAATGCCTTTGTTTTCTTCTAAAAGGCCAGTAAAAACAAAACAAAACAAAGCAAAACAATAAATATTGAGATAGTATGACCCAAATGCTAAATTCCAGGATGTTTACTAATTATATTAGTATCTCTTGAGATACAGTCCACTGAGGAGAGGACAGTGTCTGTTGCTGACTTGGGTCAAACTCTAGAAAACTTTTGAAAGCTGCCTGTTAATGACTCACTTCCTTCCATCAAAATGAGGAATTGTAATTGCAGTTGTGCTACAGTGACATGACTTTTAGGTCAAAAATTTAAAGAAGTTAAAACATGAGAACTGCCAGAAAAGAGCTCATCCAGACCTCTAGAGGAAAATCAGACATTTCTGAGCTCGTGGAGAAAACAATGAACACAACAGCATCCTGTTTTTACATGCATTTGATTAAGGAGATGCCTTTACAGAACTCATTAATACTGAATTCTGTAAATCTTGGTGGGCCAGGAAAAATCCATAGAATGTCAAAAGCAGTATTAAATAATTAATACATATTAAAACCAAGGCTGCAGTAATCACAGCCTACCACCAATGAATACAGCTGATGCTTCCAAAAATGTTTTCAATACAAGAAGAAAAGCTTATACACTATCTAGTAAACTGCAGATCCTAAACCTTTGCTGAATCTGCAGGCACATCTCAGCTATAACTCAAAGCAGAAAGCATTGAGTTAGTGGAGGAAAAGCTGACATTAACTATTTAATAAAACATGGCAGCAAAGCAGATTGTGGTGAATGATGCTTCATGTGTGAGCTGATTGAGGCTACAGGTTAAAATACAGTCCCTAAATGGAGTTCCTACCAGGAGCAAACAGGAAAAGACAAAAACAACAGAACATTTACAGGGATTTGTTACATTTATGGCTAATATTATATAAGGCTGCTGTCTTTGTCTATTGGAGCAAAACTCTGCTGGAGCACTTCCAGTCCTATAAGCTGTGTTCCCATGGACCAGATTTACTGGAGGATGCATCCCACTTCTTTCCACTGCAGTTACCCAAAGCCATGTAAGCACCAGGCCCTGATAAGTGTGCGTGGCACAACTTCTCCTCCTGCTGCACCATCTCTTTGAACTGTCCTTTGGCAGACAATTTATCCTGCCACTGGCTCTGCAGGAAAACAAGGAAACCAGACTCTAAATCTATGCATGTCAGTTTGCAGTTTACAACTACATGCTGTGAAAATTCTTCCCCACTCCCACCCTCAGACAGGACTCAAGTTTCCCGCTGTTATTGTGTTATCATAAATATTCAATGGAAAACATTGATAGTAAATATCCCTGGAAAAAGGAGCTCCTTGTTCCCTGGAATAAGGAGCTAAGAGCCTGTGTAAGGGAACCTCTACCCCTCAGAAACCTGTCCCCAGTTTTCTCGCCTCTTACTTTCAGACAGATCCATTTCAACCACAGCTCCACATTTCTTCTACCTTTGTTTGTTCCAGGGTGTCAGAAGATAAAATGTTTTGGCACTTTGCCAATATATTCAACAGCAAAGTTACAAGAGCACCATAGTAGTGAGGAGAATTTCATCACCACCTGCTTTGGAAGGATGAGATCAAACGCAATGTGAGAGTGCTAGTGTTGTGCTAATGGAATAGAATGGTCATAGAATGTTTGAAAAGAAAACTGGAAACTCATATCAACAAGTTTTTTTAATGAATATCTGTACTGCTTATGAAATTGCAGTTGGATTATTGCTCTGGTGTCACTGCCAGTGCAGTGCCCAGCAGTAGGAATCTTGAAGTGGATGGTGCAGTACAAACAAGGGGTACAAAAGAGCCATTTCCCCAAACAATTTACAACTAACACAGCAAAAATAAGCCCAGAAATGGGTTATTTTGTAAAATGATGGAAACGAGTGGCAACATGACACAAATAATAATTTAGAGATGTTATCTTTGCTGTTTTATGATGTTCTCCTGGATGAAAGGAGTTTGTCAAGAAAAGGATGGTTTTTAAATATGTGACTATTGAAGAGTTTCTCAGGAAATATGACAAGAAAGTGACAAACAGAGAACCCAGGAGACCTCAGCACTGATGGGACATGTGCTGAAAGACATGCTGAGGGGATTCTAGAAGGATTCTAGAGACATAATTCAAGAGACATCCTAAAGATATTTGTCAGTTGCACCAAGGAGATGCAATTGTGTCCATCCACACATGCTCATGAACCAACATGAAGTCAGGAACTGCTGCTGAATCCCATCTAAGCTGAGCTGTCATAGTTATGCTCCTGTCCTCATGGCTGGAAAGACTGAACATTCTAGGAAGCCCATGGGGGCTCTCCAGTAGCCTAAATTCCATTGGGGATACCATTCTGATCCTCTTTGTAGGGTTGTATCTTCCATCAGCTGGCCTAAATCCAGAGCAAACCCAAGGAGCTAAGCTAATTTTCCTTAGTCAAAGCATCTTGTCAAGTTTAGTTACAGACATAAAGAGTTCAAATTTTAATTTCACAGGGAATTACTATTTGTCTGGACAAAAATCTTTTTATATGCTCCAGATCAGTAGGACTTGGAAGTGACACCACCACCACTTTCCAATCTCGGGCTGACAGCAGAGCTTGGTATCATGTCAGAGGAAACAAGAGCTCAGAAAGAGCCCAAATCTATCGTGCAGAGGCAACTGCTGAAAATAAATGTTAAAATGTCAGACACATCTGGATCCAATCCATAAGCAAACTTTCCCTTGAATTTGAACTTGGATTCAAAGAATAGAAGGCGGGGTAGGAAGCTATAAAGCCTCCTGTGATGTGACAAGTGAGGGCTGTTTCATTAAGGTGATGCTGTGCTTTTAATTAGATAGTCATTTCATTTGGCTTCAAAGTGTCAAGTATAATTAATATGACATTGGTAATCATTACTCCATGGTAATCTTGGGAGTTTAATTTTATTTTTTTTTTGCATTGTTCAAAGATCACACACTGCTCTGATGGAAGTGGGATGATCCTTTTGCTACCAGTCTGGAAAATCTCTAGTTTCTGTGCTTTTGTCTTACCCTATTGTCTACCTTTCTTTCCTTTACTAAGGAAGGGATTTGCTATCAAAAGCTTTTTAAACTTCCATAGTCTGATTTTTGACTTCCATAGTCTAATTGCAATAGTCTGATTACCACAGGAAAGCCAAGGATAGGCACAGGCAAACAAGTGTCTGACTATCTGTCTCTCTAGAGATGCAAGCATTTGATTACAGGGGCTGAGTGGCATAATTTTGACTTGGGCACACACACATTACACACTGTGGCATCAGCAGAATGCAATGTTGTCACTGTAGTAGATCACAGCTGTGCCCACTCCTGCATGGTCATACTGTGGTTAAAAGGAGTTTTCACCTGTTTTTTATACTACACTTCTCTGAAACATGAGTCTTTTCTTTCTTCTTCACAGAGGAAGTCAAATACTGTTTCTTTCCCCACTCACTCGGAAAGAAAGACTTGCATGAATTCATTATTTATTCCTTCATCTTTCTGTGCAGATGTCTCCAGATGCATTGCAAGAACTGACGTTTTTGTTTTCGTCCAATATAATGTACTCAGCCACCAAATTAGAATGTCATGACTGACCTGGAGACCTTAAACCCCAGGTTTTGCAGTGGAATTTCTTGCGCCATTGTCTTCTAAATGCTTAAATTGGTGTGGCTGAGTATGGAACAGCCAGCTGTTCCCATAGAGGGCACTTCTGGGTGCACAGTTGTGACCTTCATTGAGGTCCAGACCTCCTCAGAGAACCATGCTTTGGGCTTTCTTCCTGGGATATTTGTTGTCCAGCTTCCTAAGGATATCACTGGATATGAGTTTCTCACTGTTGTTCCAGTGCTCCACAAACACAACCCCCTGTTCAATAACCTGATCAATCATGGGGCTCGTGAGATCTCACAGCACGGAGCAAGGCAATCGAAGAAACACAGACCTTCCAAATGGCTTAAAAAGCACAAACAACTGTGCCTGCCAGGCAGACACACACATTGAGCCAAGCCTTGCTCTTCTGCCCAAGCCCCAGTGTTGTCTTTGCTCAGCAGGGACCCCAAGGCCAGTGGCCTCTTTGCACAGCCTGCAAGGACATCAAGGGGCTGAGCCCCAGGCTGCTGGCGAGCATGGGATTGCAGCGGCTGCTTGGGTAAGTCAGGCATTTCCTATTTTCTGTAGAGATTTGCTAAATCTAAATATTTTAAAACAAATACGAGAACTGAAGCCTCTTCTCCTCGTGGCACAACAGGATGCTCTTCCACTGTTTATCTTGGTTGAGCACAGGAAGTTGTGTTGTAGGGAAGCACTGGTGCCGATACAACTTGTTAGGGTGTTGTATATTTGCCCAAAATGTCTGGAGAGGATTCAGGGTAATCTGCAGACGTTCAGCCAGATAGATGTGTTCCTCAGGGCTGGTGTGAGTCATGGAGCACTGACCTGCTGGGGAAGGAAAGAGATTAAATAATTTACAGTAAAAGCTATTCTGGTCTTTGTAGCTACGTGCACATGCAGACCTGCCTCATCTCAAAGCACCAGAGAGGACTCATGAGCTCTTCAAAAATTATGAGAGCTCTGATTATGGCAGGCACTGAAGAGATTGTGTTTGTTTTCAAGGTTCAGCAGGACTAAGTGTTTCCATTTGAAGCACAAGATTAGGACCAAAGGATGCTGCTTTTACTACAGGCACAGAAGCACGTTCCTCTGATTCAGAAGAAAATCAACTTAGTTATGGTAGCTGAAGCAGGCTATCCTCACCCAGCAAATGTGAATTATTGCCATCTAGCTTAACCCACAGTGGAAGGAGTTTCAGATAAATTACATTCTTTCACATTAACCATGAAGTGGGAGCACACACCCTGACAGTAACTACATCTCAGCTGAGGCTTAAGCCTGAACAGGATTTCAGTGGAATACAAGTTGTCTGTGGATCTTCTAGCAAGCCAAAGATCCCAAATACCAGCTGTTGGGAGAAAAGGTTATTCTCCACGTGCTTGTCTATATATGCACTCTTACATATGCCTGAGCTCAGCTCAAGCTTAAGCAAGGAACAGAGATCCATGGCACACACACAGCAGATCCAGTAACTTGCACCAGACCTACCCCTTCCTGACTCTGGTGCATCAGGACCTGGGGTAGATGAATTTTGCTGCTTTTCACTTGTTCATCATTTTTGCTTAGAAACAAGAGCCTATTGGGCCAGCACCCATGCAGTTTTAGTACTCTACCTCTGACTCAGCTCTGAGTTCTGGAAAGACCTAAAGTTGTGGTGAAGACAGAAGGAAGAATAATCTACAGAAGTCCGATTTCTAACATTTTAAAGGGTACAGGAAGTTCTGAAGCTCTAGGCTAAATAACTTCCACAAAATCCTTATCAGTATTTATAACTGGACAGTAATTATAAGTGGATAGTCTGGATATGAATATATATTTAAGTAAAACCTAGTATCCAGAACCAAGAGAAGATGAAAAATAAGGAGGGACAAATGTTGAACAGACTTTTTTTTTTTTTTAAATCTCAACGTTTTTGGCAGGAGCTTGAGGATAGTTTTCATTTTATCCCAATTAGCTCAGACTACCCTAGTTATGGAAAACTGGAAGCCAGACAAGTTTTCACCACGTGAGCAATTTGGTAACTCCAAGAAATAATTTTATTAATAGCTTTTGTGTCTGTATGTGTGTAACATCTGGGCACATGTAAGTGTTAACAATCACTAAAATTCGCTTCTTTGCTGAAATAACTGAAACTACCTCAATGTGTCCGAGCAACCTCACCTCATTCTTCTATTCCCTTTCCAGTTCTGATACAAACAAGGTCCTTATCAATGCCAACAACTCAGAAAAACAAATCAAAACAAAAATGTAGAAAATAGATTTAAAACCACCTCCCTTTCATAATTCAATGCCACAAGAGTCTAAAATAAGCTCATAAATAAGTGTTTGAGGGACTGTTTTGTTCTGCTCAAACAACACAACGGTTTTGTGGTGCTTTACAACTCTGTCTTGGTATCTTGTTTACCAGGAGATGGCTCTTTTCCTACTCATCAACTGGGCTAAGAATGGAAA
Source organism: Thryothorus ludovicianus (assembly GCA_013397245.1). NCBI lineage: Eukaryota > Metazoa > Chordata > Aves > Passeriformes > Certhiidae > Thryothorus > Thryothorus ludovicianus. Next base: position 56,194 of record VZTB01010718.1, read on the forward strand.
GGAGATAATCCATATAAAAAAATAAGTGTCCTCTCAGCTGTCAAGTACTCTGGAGTTCATCTGGGTCCACCGACTGGACAGTTTGGCTGATAGCTGTGTCCAAGGTCCCATCACTGAAGGTGTGAGGCCAGTGGTGATGCTTTAGAGGAGAAATCATGGTCCCTGTTGATGCCTTACTGTGGTGCAAGTTGGAGTAGAAACTCCCAACCAATCCTGTAAATTAACAGTATCTTTAAATTAACATTTTGACTCCTTAAGAATCCATTAGAGATATTTTGTTTTCAAGACTGAATACAGGGAATAAGAGAAAAATAATTTGCTTAATTAAATGTCCACTTTCAGAGGCCAGTCCCCTTTATATTTAAGGGAAGTAGCAGGAAAATAATTCAAGGTAAAGCTTAACTAAGTGCTCTGAATTCCCACTTGTAAAAACATTCAGTTTTCATCAGACTATGCCTTTTATGCTTTAAGGAGTTACTCTGCACATCCCACAGGGGAGCAATGCTGTGGCCTTCCTCACATATTTTCAAACTTCACTGAGACATGCTGTCTTTGGTGGCCTTGCCACAAAAGTGTTTTGACCTTATAAAAATTACCAGCATTAATTGTATGACAATGTGTTTGTGCCTTCCTCATTATTTTAACTTGCATTGGGACATCAGGAGAAGGAATTTAATCACAGGGATTTAATAGTATATTAAATTAGTTTTCTAGAAGTCCTAGTAACAGTGGAAGTCATAATAATCCCAGATGGTCTGATGGTACAGTGTCACAAGCACAATACTAATTCTCTGAGATATTGTGAGAAATTACCTTCATTTCTGTTGGCTTCTCACAACAGCATTACTCAATGGAATGCTGACTCTCTTGGGAGAACCATACACTGCAGAAAATATATTTGGCTCTTTAATGTTAATGCAGATGCAGATTTGGCTGCACAGTTGAGGCAAATGTTAGAGTTTATTAATTAATTCCAGCTGGCAAGAGATTGAGCACGTTGCTACAGTTTGAACACAGTGCTCACCCTCTGCACCCCAGGCTGTCCCACCATTCAGGATGCCATTTCATCAGTCTCTCAAATGTCCTCTCCCTTATTTGTTGCATTTGTTACTGTCTTCAGGACTGGATGAAATGCATCTAAAACAGACTGAATGAAATATGCCTCTTTCTCTTCAATGATTTTAAACAAACTTCTGCTGGATGCTCTGGGCTCCTCTGCTTAGCAAGATGAAAGTAGGGAGCAAAGTTTCTGTTTAGGAGTAAAGCACCAAGAAAGCACAAATGCTTTCAGCTGATGGTTCAGCAGAGAGTCTTTCACTGTGATGCCTTGCACATGATGCCCATCTCTGGTGGCTCAGCAGCTGAATTCTCCTAAGCTCACCTCCTCAGTGATTTCTTCCCATTGGGATATAAATAGGCCTCTTAACTTGGGCTGTCCAAATTCAGCAGTCCTTCCTACCAGTGGCAGGAAGATACATGCAGAAGATGCTCAGCTTGCTGACACCTTTCAGACATACAGACACTGAAGGATCTGTCTCTGAGGTGTTACACAGATCTGGTACAGGGGCCCCAAACCCTTGCACTGCACCACACAGCAGGGGCAGAGCAGACTCTACTTCCCACCACTTATTTATGCAGAACAGACACAATCTTCCCAGCACGAATGTTTGTGCAAATCGTCCATTTTACACATAAACATGGTGGTTTGGGGCTCTCTCCATGCATCCACAGCTGAATATATGAACTATGGGTTTGTGAAGTTTTCAGTTTGTTTTGGGCTTCTTTAAGATGAAAACAAGATATATACAGTAATTGAGACATGACAGCACCATTCCAAAATAAACAGCTTGGGAAAGAGCCTGTAGTCAATCACTATGCCATAAACCACAGCCAAACAAAAGAGGAAGACTAAACAGCAGAAGAGTTTTCTTTTAAATTCTCCTTAGCTTTCTAGTAGTTTCTTTGCCTTGGGATCAGCCAGCCATGATTTTCTCCTCTACTACAAGCCCCTAGAAGCACCTTTGAGGAATTCCTACAGAGGGATGATGACATAGGTTCAGTGTGTGAGAGCACAGTCCTCATCTTTGTCTTCAGTAGCTTCTCAATTTTCTTCTTTTTTTTCTTTGTTTCAAGCACAGTNTTATTATTATTATTATTATTAATTATTATTACTAGTATTATTTCTTCTAAATCCTTGCACAGGGTGCCTCCATTCCCTGGAAAGTGGGCTCTAAGCTTGCACACAACTGGGTGGTGACCTGAGGCTCCAAAGCCTCCTAACCACAATATTCTGTGTTCATAAACAAAGTTCACCGGATGTTCAGCATCCAGCTTGCAGGAAACTCTGCCAAGTCTGCGAGCACTAAATGCTGAACTAATAGTGAACTTTCATAAAGCAGGTCATATAATAAACTTCCATGAATTACAGTTATAAGCTGCTATAAATTGCTCTGCAGCAGGTTCCAAACAATGTTTTTGCTGTTGTTTCACTAAAGCTGCAGTAAATCCTTAGAAAGAAGAACTAAAAAGATGTAATCTACCTTCTAAACTTGCAGCCTTGTTAGACAGTTTCTAGCCCACCATCAGTCACGCAATGCTAAAAGTAGAGCCACTATTTGCTGTATTGATCAAGGAAATTTTTGTCAATCCTGTACACAAATTGGAATTTTGATAGTTTCAGAGTCTAGATATTCCTCTGAGGAAAGGGGAAAATAGTCAGGATTTTTTTCAAAATGCAAGGACCTTGGCTTTAGACAACAGTTGTTCACCTCCAGCAGGAGTCAGGAGCTCACAGTTCCTCTGAAAAGCAAATCCAACAAAGCAACAGACTTGTATAACACTCAATTATTTTACAAATTCAGCTGTGACATTCCTTGTCCCTTGGCTCTCCCACTCTTCGATCAACTCCGGACTCACAGGAAAGAGCAGCTTTAAAAACTAAGTAAATACAGATAAAAGTTACTTCTCTTCTCTTCTCTTCTCCTCTCCTCTCCTCTCCTCTCCTCTCCTCTCCTCTCCTGTTTGAGTGTTTTAATAGAGGTGGTGCAATAGGGATAGAGAGCTGTTAACTGCAGAAGCTCAGAAGAGAAAGGTGAATGACTGACCTGTATTTTCAGGTGTCTCTCCAAGCNCTTCTCTTCTCTTCTCTTCTCTTCTCTTCTCTTCTCGTCTTTCTCTACTTTCCTGTCCTAGCAGACTCTTTCTGCCAGTGACCTCCATGGCTGTCACACAGGTAGTGTGACACCCTCCATCCACCTTATTGGGATGTCTTCTCCTCTACAGCAGTTAACCAGCAATGTTGCCTTCCAGTACATTCCAATAACAAAACTTAATGAAAAGTATTTTATTACCAGTATCTTTCCCTGGGAAGTGGTTCTGTGTGCTACAGGCTAAGGGATGGGGTATCCTGCATTCTGATGAAACACAGCCAGGAATGCAATACACAGGCATCAACAGGCAAATGAGGCAGCTTGGGAAGTTCAGCAGTGATGGAGCTTCTAATGATGATTCCCAAATTACTTCAGCCTTTTGTTTCCATGTAAAATCTTCACAGACCAAAGCACATTAGGGTTAAGTATTGTGATGTGTAACTTTGAGATCCTAATGTCTTTTCCTGAACCAGTCATTAATGCATAGCCCCTCAAGGCACTGATTTCCTCTGGTTTTCACTAATATCAACAGAATTTGAAGGAATTTGGTGCTTTCCTGCAACATGCACAACCAGGGTCCAACATCTGGAATATATGTCCCATCCCAACTATGTGTGATATCTACAGCTCCTGATACTAAAAATTTTCCTGGACAAAACAAAAAAAAAAAAAAAAAAAAAAANCAGCACAGCCAAAGGTCTGTTTATCATTTTCCCCTTGCAAATTGCAGCCATACTTCAATTGTGTCTACTGAAGCCTCTTACCTTTTTTTCCCCTTTGCCTGGTGACATTCACTTTCATCTGTTACAGGGAACATCATTCACTCTGTTTCTATTCATGAGGCATCCTTCAGTCACAGGTATGAGGCTAAGAAGTTTTGTGAAAACACAATCATAATCTATCAAGGAGGAAAATTGATATTTGGGAGCCAGGAAGGAGAAAGGACAGAGTGAGTTCAATCAGCTGGTATCACGGGCTGAGAGGAAAGTCCCTTTGAGGAGGGACTCCATCCTGTCTTCTGTCTTTTCCAGGCAATTAATTTTTCAGGAGTTGACAGGATAAAAGGTAATGAAACAGGCAAAAGGTAATTAAGGATATGAAAGATCACGAAAGACCAAAATTCTTTCTTTATCCTCTGCAACAGGGCAAGATTTCCCTCCAGGAATCAACCCACAGGCTCCAACCTTCTTCCATAGGAATCACATCTACAGAAGAAGAGTTGTGTGACTCCATGCCCTGCCAGCTCTCCCCTCTGTGAAATGAAGAATTGAATGTTCCAGCCCATGAGATACCCAACAAGCATTAGCAAACCCTTCCCATGGTGACCTATCAACAAAAATCACAAGAACTAACTCTTCCTTTATTCTTATTACACAGAGAATTGGCATTTTCCAGGCCATAGACAAATGTATTCTTAGAATGAGGTCCATACACACAGTATTTAGGCATTAGAGTGTGTATGGAAAGATAACTCTTTTCTTAGTCATTTCTGAGATGGCTGGCAGAAAAACTGCAGTGTTCTTCAGCTGATCTGGAGAAATGCAAGAGTAGCTCATGCAGTTGTTATAGAACAATCTGTGGGTATTAAATTGCTAGGAAAAATGATTATACATTGCTAGGAAAGTGCAGAAGGGTACTTTGAAAAAGATGAGTTTCTCATTTTAATATCTCTGCAGTAAAGGCATGGGCACAGGACATGGATATGAACATGGTTTCTCCATGGGAATGGCTGGATCCAGCACTTAGCTCAGGTCTTGGGAATCAGCAAACACAAGTGTAGAAAGGTACAAGGACTGAACATCAGTCATGCCAGTGGCTCTGTGCTCTTAGGAGATCTCAGCACCACCACAGGACTGTAGGTGGGGAGGAGCAAAGAGCTGGGCTGTGAGTGTGGTAAGCAGGGACATCTTTGCTAACAGGGTCAGAGATAACACATCAGAGATAATCCATCTTTATCTAGGCCTCACTCATGTACACAGGCCTGTTCCAAAACTCACTGAAATCACTGGGACCCTCTCCACTGACACAAACAAGCTCCAGACCCAGCCTATAAAGAGCTGCAGCAAGACTGCAGCCATATGGGATTATTTCTGAGTCACAGTAGTGCGAGATATAGCAAAAATATGTTGGCTTGTTTTAGCTGGTGAGCATAACAGCCTTGGCAAGCTCAGCAAGAGATCAGATTCTAAGCAGTCTGGAAATTAAACTCTGATCCTCAGAGGTGGCTACTTGGGAGAAGATCATGAAGAGGGCAGTGTGGGCAGGCCAGCATTGCTACTGCCTATTTTCTACCTGTCCTGTGGACACACAGAACTCTCCAAGTCTGGCAGCTTGAAAGCTAAAAATTCCCTGTGTCCAAACAAACCCATGGGAAAGGACATACTGAGCTAGATAAATTACAGTTATGAAATACAAGTATTTAATTAAACCTTGTCTGGCTGTATTTTGTACCCTTCCAAAAAAAAAAAAAAAACCAACAAAAAAAACAAGTCCAACTTCAAAACTAATTTGGAACTGACTGCCTATGTTATAATTTACTAGAAACTCTGTTGTCATCACTTCAGTTCATAGAAAGGAAAAATAGGAACAGCAATGGCTTTCATCAGTCTCCATTAAAAAAAAAAAAAGCCACATTTTAAAGAACAAAAATGAAATACAGAGATGTAGCCAAGTCCAAGTTTGTGGTAACTGCAGGGAGATCAGGCAGGTCAGCCAAGGTGGAGAAAGGTGGGTCAGGTTAGCAGAGAGCAGACAGGTTTCCTGGTGTCCTCCCACTGCCTGGCCTGGAACACTGGGAACCCTCCTGAGCCTGCCTTTGGCTGGATGGACTGCACTGGCTCCAGCTGGGACAGGGCATCTCCTGACTCTGCCAGCAGCTGCATGTCTGCATGAAGGTGCATAAGACAGAGACTGAATACAAGAAAAATGTGTGGGCCAGCTGCAGGGTTGTGCCACAACAGAGGCTCTTTGAGGTGTGATTTGCTTGTGACCACTGCCCTTGAAGCAGATGGTTTTTGGGATCCTGACTGCTCCACATCCAGATTCAAGACTGAAAGGTGAGTAACTCCTCTACTCTCCCACCCATCCCATCTAGGAATCATAGAAATATAGAAAAAATTGCTTGGAAAGGGCCTTTTAAAATTCATCTAGTCCAATCACCCCACCATGGGCTGGGACACCTCCCACTCGACCAATTTTCTCTAAGTCCTATCCAACCTCACCTTGACTATTTTCAGGAATGAAGTATCTACAGCTCCTCTGGGAAACCTCTTCCAACGTTTTACACCCTTATTGTATAAAAAATTCTTCCTTTTATCTAATCCAGATCAACCCTCCTTCAGTTTAAAACCATTACCCCATGTCCTTGTAAAAAGTTTATTTACAGTTTATATCTTCCTCAAAGCAGCTATTTGTTCATGACCTACAAGAGCAGCAGCCAAGGCTTGTGAATGGAGGTTATAATATATTTCAATAATAAGAAAGATGTCAAGCGCAAAACAGCGATACAGCTGTTTTACAAAGTAGTTTATACAATCTTCACAGATTTTCCTAAGCATCAGACTGGCAGCTGAGGGGAAATAGAGGTGGTGGCTGTACTTGTTGAGAAAGGGCAGCTCCACCTCAGGTAACCTTCTTGGAGTGGCTCTCTGGAGATTTTCTGTCTGGTTTCAGCCAGCTGGTGGACTGTCAAAGGGAAATGTCAGCACACACCATTCCCCCACCAACCCACTCCTCAGCTTGGATTGTTTCAGAAAACCTGGCTCACATCTTCCTGTTGAAATGCCACCTCATTTTCAGTCTTTTATGGATGGCCAGAGTTTATGCAGACTTTGCCTCCTTTCAGAAATACTGTCATGCAATGATGCTTAGTCCCTGTTTCATGTGTGTGTGGTCACTAGACAGGTCAATAGATTGTTTATTCAAACCAAATGGTTCAGATGTAATAGGATATTCTTAGGTCCCTTGCATGCAAAAATAGCAGTGCAGGTCATGCTGGTTTACTGTTTCTTTTCTTCTGTGCAAGTAGCAATGACAATGAGAAGAGCAGAATGATAATTTTTACAGATTTCATGTGCATAGGGAGAATGTATTCCCTGTGATGGACACCTAATCCTGAATATTTTACTAACTACTTTTCCAAAGGCTACCATTTAACATCACAATTTTCAAAATAGATATAGATCATTACAGCAATCCTGCTCCTTTCTTGTGCAAAGCTGCACGTGTGAGGAATTAGGAATTTAACTAGATCCTGACATTTTGAGGTGCTTTTATAATATAGAAGCTGTCCCCCAGCATTCTGACTTTTTACAAAATTATGTAATTTTGAGGTTCTACACAAACACTTTCAGTAAAAATTACTTCTGATTAAAAAAAAACAACTGTATCCAATTAGAAAAATATACCCACTCTGAAAACTCAAAACAATATTAGGCCTCTTGCTTAAGACAACATATAGATATAAAAGCAGAAAGCTTGTGATGCCTGAAGATGGTAATTTAAGAGAAGTAAATAGATGAGAAAGAAGCACCAGGACCATCCTCTGATGAAGAAGAAAGATACAGCAGGGTCAGTTGGCTCTCATAGGGCCACTCTGGAGAGAGAGGTGCTAAACCTCAGTCCCAAGGCCAGTGCATTAACCACAAGACAATCCTTCCACTCTAAAAGGAGGATTATTTTTTACTATTGGAAGCTGTTCTTTTTACCCTACTGGTGTTTAAGAACTGAATGTTTTGTTAACCATTAATTTTGGATGAGTTTTCCCTCTGAAATCTTATAGCATTTACAGTAGTTTTTGGAGATTTCACTTACTGGACCATTCATACAAATAGATATATCTTATTCTTTCCTTGGCTTCTTTCTGTGTTTGTTTTGGCTACCAGCACATTCTACTTAGAAGAAGAATAAGGGAAACCTTTCCAAAAAATTAGCACACTTAGTTATGAGAGAGTTGAAAACATATCATGCCTTTGCAAAGCGTGAGTGACAGAGAGAATTCCTTTGTTAATTATTTTTCCTAGGCCCAGAGGAAGCAAAATATTTGAGAGAAAAAGCCCAAATCTTTTTACCATTTCCAAAATATGGTGAATTTGAAACAGGAGAGGGCTGCACACACTGGTGTAAAGTGCCAGCCTTGTGGGCAGCACCGAAACTCATTCAACACTTGAAAAAAAGATTTTCTTTATTTGGAGGCCAAGCACAACAGCAATGAGTTTCCCCACAGACACACACATTTACTTTGCTTTCATCTGACAAACACAGGTCAGTGAATTTGCATCTGAACTATTTTTTTTAGGAGAGTCAGTACTTCTTTTTACTTTGCTTATGGCAAAACACATGAAAATATCCAGTGAGGAGAGGTCTAAACAAGTCCAAAGTTTTACTTAAAGCAAAATTGGTTTGTAGCCTGTACAGGCATCACATTGGATATTTCATTTATTAATTATCTCTGTGAAGAACATTGTTGGGAGCTGAACTGGGATCTTATTTAGAAGATCTATTTCATTTATTTTCCATTGGATACTTGTTTTGTTAACCCAGATGTCCCATCAGAATTCTTGGGGTACCTGACTCCATCACTTCCCTCCAAGTTACCAACAAGCACCAGCTGCAGTCGCTGGCTCATGGACACATCTCCTTTGTAACCCTGAAGAGCTGAATGGGATCTGCCCCACAAAACTTCCAGCTGCCTTCTCAGCTGTTTCATTAAATGTACTGGTCCAAAGCTGTGTTTTGTTGAGAACAGTCTGGATCAGTTTTGGGGACTTTAGGTTGACTCAGCCTCTTGAGATGAGGTTGCAATGAAAGAATCTGAGTCATGAGGACACACAGAGTGATCCTCACCATGAGATGTCCTCCCACCCACCAATGTCCCACAGTGCCTTATAGCTGCTGCAGGAGCTGGACCATACAAAACCTTCCTCTTTTCTTCATCCTGACAGCTGAGCTTTAGTTTAGCAGGACAAATCAGTCACAGTTACACACAACCTGTAGGGAATGCTCTTGGCTCATCTCCCTTCTCCATTCATAAGGTTTCAGAGGCATCAAAGCTGCGTAACTGCAGACAAAGTTTAATCTTCTTCAGGCATCTGTTCTGAAATGCCCCAACACCCACCCATGTCCTTGCACAGCTTGTGGCCTTGGTGTACTGTCCCTAAGGACAGCAAATCTGGCCTTGAAATGAACTTCCAGGAAGCGCTCAAACAATCTTGAAGACAAAAACACCCAGTGCTTGTGGTCTAGTGTTTACCAAGGGTATGCCCTTGAGTCCTTGATCTGTTCCCACAATGGCTGAGTTTTCCATGTGGTCACCTATCCCAGTTTTGTACAGCTCAGAAGCTGCTTTGCTCCTTGGCACAAACAAGATAAGATGGGTTCTTCCTGGGATGGAAAAGTGACAAAACTGAGCTGTTTTCAGCCAGTGGAAATCTCGTCATCCTCCTCACTTGCAAAGTGGGCCTGGAGCATCCCTTCCACCCTTCAGGTTTGGCTTTAGCACTGTGAGCCCAACACCAGCGAGTCAGGTTAGATGGAAGCAAACTCTCAACAAGATGTTAGTCATCCCTTTTTATTTTAATTTTTGTTCTATGAGAAGCCAGTCATAACTTTCTGCATACTCTTAACTACAAAAGTTATCACTGCATTGCTCCCAGCAGAAACAGACTCCTTTACCAGTACTTTTAATTAATTTCACGATCTTTAAATCAAGTCCATATGAATGCTATGTAGAATCTGATCCACAAATACCCACGTGTATTAATTAACTTCTTATTTTAATAAAAAGAATCCTCATTTAAGCTACGGGAAATTGCAGTTTGTGCATGTATGTGATCCTTACATCCACGCTGCTTTTTTGGATATGTTTACCTTGTACACACACTCATGCAAAATTAAGTTAATGATCCCAGTCTGCCCCTCAGGACTCTGCAGATGGCAGAGGCCAGCCATAAACAGTTTCTCTGAGGAAGCACTAGAAATCTCTTGTAAAGAAGGAAGGATAAAAATATAATTAGAGTAAAAATTATTATTCTGTGTTGCAGAAGGAGAGTAAGAGAACAAAAGCAGAAATAGTTCCATTTCAGGTTCTTTGAAGGTTATTCTCTGCAGCCAGTGGATATTCCGCCATTTTCTTCCAAGCTACTTTGTCTCCACATTGGATTATCCCACAGAGAGGGGTGCAAAAGGGAAAATAAATATTGCAATCCAGAGGAAATTCCTACAGCAAAAATATTAGTGAGATGACAACTGCTCTTATCAACACATCATTTGGCTTTAGATTGTCCAGCTTTTCAAAAAGGGAAAGGGGGGGAATTTCCCACCTCATCATGACAATTATAAAGTTAAAATAAATATTTCTCTAAAAAATGAGCACAGAGAAAATATTTCTCTTTCAGTCCTGAGTTGGTTTTTGCTTGTTTGTTTGCTTAGGGTATTTTTTGTCCACAAATGTGAATCTTCAAGATCCCTGAATCACTGTGTAAATCTGTTGCTAAATAGATCAAGAGACCTGTCTGCTTTGATGTGCACAGTAATGTCTAGAGAAAAAAAAAATAGAAGGCAACTGGATTTGACTTCTTGACTGCGGCACCCTTATACAGAGTCCAGCCAATTTAGTCTTTGTTTCATTTTGGAAGCAGGTCCTTCACAAGCAGCATAAAGGCAGGTCTAGCTTTGAGGGAGGTCAATAGTTTACAAAATTGCAAACTATGTTTTTTCTTTAAGTATGTTTTATTCTACAATTTATGAATCAAAGTCCTGGTATTTGCAATGTGGTGGTTAACCTCTATCACCCGCCTTTATGATTGTGAATTCTATGCTGAACCATGAATCCATCATGTTTTATTGAGAAGGAGACAGTCTTGCATTTTAAAATGTGCAACAATGATCTTTGACTCTTTTGATTTGGGTCAGCTAGCAAAACAGGAGGAATGTTTATGATTAAGGGAACTTATAAATCAGAGAGAAAGGAGACAAATCCGTTAGCTATTGGTTATGGCAACTCTGAACTTTGCAAGTTGTTTTTTTGGTTTCTTTTTTTTTTAAGTAGTCAAATAAGAGCTAGATAAAAAATTCTCCAGAAGAGTTTCACATTGTAGATTCACTGAGATAAACTCCATATCTGAATTAGCCACATCAGCTTACATTTATCTTCAGGAGATAGCCTAGTCTTGGCTTGTTTGTTTCTGCACTTATCTCAAGCATCTCTCTTGTATTTGAGCTCTTCTCCAGAATGTAAACAGAAATAATAAACTACAGAGTGAGCATATAAATCTCCCTTCCCTGTGGAAAAGACCTCAGCAACTCCTGTACTATGCAGTCTTTAAATTTCCCAACAAGCTTTTTTTGGCAAAAAAAACTCTTTCAGAAAGTCATCCAGCTTTAATTGAAGACATTGAGAAATGAAAAGATCTATCAATCTTTCCATGGTTCACTGGAATGGTTAATCAACCTCTCAGCTAGAATGTGCCTTATTTCCAGTTTGGAATTGCCTCGTTCTAGCTTCTTGCCCCAAACAGGCAGCACATTCTTCCTGAAAAAAAACAATTAATTACACACTACAGTGAAATCCTCTTTCGACTTTTCTGATAAATTGAAATAAGGAACTTGAGTTCACTGAGGGGCTCACTGCACAGCATTTCCTGCAATCATCAAATCATTTAGGTTTTGGGTTTTTGTTGGTTGGTTGTCTGATTGGTTTGTATTGGGTATTTTTCTCTGCACTTGCTCCAGAGTTCAAGGAAGATTTTGAAAGAGCACACACCAGAGCTGGATGAATTTCTCTCCCAAGCTGGGATGGAAATGTTGCACTCCCTAGAGCCATGTGGAGGTTGGGTTATTTTCCAGCATCACTGCCTACTCCTATTTCCCATGCCACATATGATGGTGGGTGCCATCCTCTGCAAATATTAATACTGGGTTTCTGCTCTCACTGACATGGATTTTCCTTAATCTGTTTCATGAATAATCTCAGGTCTCCACCTCTCCTTGGCATTTGCAAGAAGTTGTCTTGACAAACAGCAAATAAAGGACTTTAACATAACCTATTTCCCTCTTTTTTTAAGCACCTCTCTGGCAAAACATTTTGAAAAACTTATAGGTGGGGACAATCTCTGCTATTCTACTGTGTTGTTTTCTACAAACAGCATTTGCTGTTTCTGTAGCACGTAGGAGCCTTAGCCAAGCACCAGAGATCCATCTTCTTTCTTTGGCTTGGTCCAGATTTTTGAGATGGAAATAGGGGCTGAGGAGATGGAGTCTGTAGTGTAAGCTCTTCCTTGATTCGAGGCTACTCCACTGTAGTATAAGGAAAAGGAAAAGTTAACTGGGTTGGCTGTTTCCAAAGATTTTTCATAGCAGCAGACACTTCACATGCAGCCACTCAGACTGCCAAGGGGGGACGAATCCCCGATCTCACCAACTTTGGGTGCCTTTGTGGTAGATGTCAGCAATTGGGCTAGACCCTGTACAAGCTGTCTGTGTAGACAGAGAAGCATTTTCGAGGTGTCATTTATATAGCCACAATTGAACATTACAGGATAATATAAATCACACCTTCTAAGAGATTCTTTATCTCTGTTGACTATGAAGAATATTTCTGGACATTAACTCGGACATAAACCCCTCCACAGTCAAGCAAGATTAAGTCTGCAAACAGAACAGGCCCTGATGAGCAAATAATTTGGAATAATTTTCTATTTGCACTCAGAAATAATGTACTTATTAGGCAAATCACTTTGTTTAAACACATTAGTAGCAGAGATGTCAGTCTGATTTCTTTGTCAGTGGTTGCAGCAGGGAGAGAAAAAGGAAAAAGAAACTTTCACACCCGTGATGCATCGAAACACAGGAGTGCCCTTTTATATCTTGAAGATAAATATATATATTAATATATATAAGATAAATATCTTGCCCCTTTATGTCTTAGCAGAGTATCATGTTTTAGGGCTTACATAGACTCAGGTATTGGACATATGTTACAGCTTTGTGAAGGGTAATTTGATATGGTGTCAGCCCTCTGTTATCATTCGCCTCACTGGCATGTTAAGCCTCATTCACGTAGAGCTATTGAGGAGAGAGACAAAATCAATATATCTGTACAGTGATGAAGATGCTAAGCCAGAAACGGTGAGCCACTGACATCTGCCTTACATGGAACTATTACAGCAAAATGTGTGTGCCCAGATATTTGGAATATTCAAAGAAAATTTGACATCATGCCTAATAAAACCACAATCAGGGGCAAAAAAAAAGCCCTACTTCTATTATCATAGGTTTTTTATTCATCAGCTGAATAAAGAAATCAGAACTGAATCCTGCTCTTGCTGTCTGGAGTGAAATCTGCTGGCTCTGGTTTTACTGTGAAGTGCCTCCTCCTGCCTGGGTACAGCAGGGCTGAGATCATGGGGTGGTCGATGGCCACAGGAAGACAGAAGTGGATTTTCCATCCAACTGCTCCCTGGCAAGGACATTTGACACAGTGTGTGCTGGATAGACTGTACCCACCCTGTGAATGAAAGTCTGGGTGATAAAAAAATCTGTGAAAGATGCTCTAGGGCATTCAAGACATCTGAAAAAGCCCAGCAGACACAGCACAGAGATTGTCTCTGTCCCATTCATGAGAGTATGTGCAACCATAAAATCCCTGACCAAACCCAGCTTACCCTTCCAACAATCAAATGGTGTGAGGACACTCAGAGTCTGGAAACCAAGGTTCTGCTCTTGTCCTTGCTTCAGAGAGATTCCCCCAAATTCCTTCCTCCTCTGAACAGTGCCCTAATTGCCAGCTTCAAGCTAACTTGAATGGGAAGCAGCATCCTTTTATCCAGTAGGAGTTCGGCCACTATGTACAAAAATGAAAGATTTCTGTGAACATGTGGGAATGAGTAAACATGACATTATAACCTAAGGGCTCTATGTGGGAGAGCAAGACCGTGATGTTGACATTGCTGAAAAGATCATTTCTGTGTTTTGTGGAATGTAATGTGAAATACTTGAACACAACATCAAGACTGTCCTGGAACACTCACCCCTCTGGTCAGAGTCAAGCTCATCCATGTTTTCTCTGCTCTCTTAAATCTTTTGCTTCTTCCAATAACTCCCCAAGTGTTAAACATTCATCTGTTCTCCCTCCTGAAAAAGTTACAACCTCGGTGTTATGGAGAGGATTCTAACACCATGAGGAGGACTCTAAAGTGAATGCCACCCTGTCACAGTGATATTCTGAGAGAAAAGTTGAGTCTCTCCTTAGTTGTTGAAAGAGAGGACTCAGAAGACCCTTTGAGGGAAGATTCAAGGCTATGTCTTCCAGAGGACAGATAGAATATTCCCAGGATCCTGGACTGGGGCATAAACCTTACAGAACAGTGATGTGTAAGGTACATTTCTGACAGTATTATTCCCTGGGGTAACTGAGGATCTCAGCCTGGAGAACACGGGTTACAGGCAAGGGCTGAGATTCCTTCACTCTGGATAAATGTATTTGGCTTAGAATGCTGCACAAAACATTCTTCTATCAGAAAAGAACCCAAGTGTCATTCTTTCCATTGTAAACTCTTCCTCCCTCTAACCCATCCCTGAAAATAAGCTTCTTACCTGTAATAAAGTGCAAATTTGATTTAGAAGGTTATTTCTTCTTTTATTCTGCATGGGGATAAAAATCCAAATAATATGGCAAATAAGATAATATGGCAAATTTTCCAGAGGAGCCAATGGAAAGACCTATTCTAGTGAGAAATTTAATTTCTCTTAACTCTCTTTTAAATAGGTTGCCTAATATTAGGGTAAATAAAGCAAACTACACTCCAGGGCTGTTTGAGGGGTACCCTTAAGATTCTTTTTTCCTCAAGAAGGGGTAGATTGTGGCACCTTTCCAGTCTTAGTGCTAGACATGAAGAAGCTTCCTTGTGTGCCTCATGTAGAATAAAATACTTTACAGCTTTGAGACAGTTCTCAGCCTCATGCCAGAAAACAAGTTTATCCAGTCAGGAATTAGGGAGACACAAGGTTTATGTAAAGCCTCTTCTGGCCTGCCTCTCCTTAAAACAAAAACACACAGAAAAAAACCCCAACAAGTAAGCCCAGTTTTCACAGACAATTCATTTTTCACAGCCATAAACTTTGAGATGCTTGAGATTTTTCAAACCAAATCAGCCTAACAAGGGCTGTATCAGCTCTGATGCTTTACTGACAAAATCCTGTACAATTACAAGGCAAAGTCTTGGTCCAGATGTAGAGCACATGAAAGCTTAAATATATCTGAAACTCCTGGGAAATCAAGACTGCCCTTAAGATCGGCTGAACTGCATCTCTTCTATTTCTCTGCAGTAGAAAACCTAAAATACCAGACATGAGATAGCTTTTCCACCTTTAAACTCTATTTGGAACAAAGGTGTTGTTTCACTCTTCTGTACAAAAGGGACAAGTTGCTGCAGAGAAAGGTTCCAGGACAGTTTTCAGCAAAAGGGTGGCTTTTCACTGCACATATAAAATCAAGAGCATTTTGCACAGATAAAATGAGCAGAATAGTGAAAAATAGTACTCACAATACCAGTCAAAACCTGTTTTAAAATTTGGAATAAATGTATGAGTAATTGAGAGAAAAGGAATGGACCAAAAGTTCTTCTCCCTTGAAATACTGAACAACGAGTAGTGATGTGTCAATAAATAAAGTTTCTTTTCCAGCAGCAAGAAAATCCAGGAGGCAGCATTTAACCTGTTTTCTCTCAGGCACCTTCAAAGTCTGTGGGGTGTAATCCTAAAAACCAGTTGGTAGACCAGGGCGAAGTGATGGCCTTTGGGGAACCAGTTGATGTTATTGTATGCTCTATTTCATGGTTTAGAATTAATTGCAATTGGGGGATGGAAAAAAAATCCCAAAGCCTAAAGTGGTTTTGCAAATTCATAAGGAAGTATTTTTCTTTGAATAATAACGTTATTATAAAGTTATGATCTTTCTCTATTTTTTAAGGAACCCTTTATTTCCTTTAAATTTCTGGTACTTGTGGCCAGGGGCTGTCTGGTGCTCTCATCTTGTGGGGAGTTGCTGGCTGGAAGCAGCATAATTTCTGTAATTACTTCTTTCACTGAAACAGTTCTGAGCACTCCAGAGATGCCTTCAAGTATTTGATCATATGCATTAAAAGTTGGAGGGACAGCTAATGGCTGATGGTTGCTCCTAAATTCTGGAAAAGAGTAAGCTCATTTAAAAACTTCTTTTTCAACATCTCAGTATGTCTCACATTTCCAAAACCAAGTGATTTTGCTTTCTTGCCTTTGCATAACTCAGAATGGTGCTGACCTTTACTGCTTTGTAAACACTGGTGATGAACCTCAGAAAAAAATCAGGTGAAGATTTCTACTCTCCACTTTCCACCATAAAACGTTCCCCATGGAGATTCCTCAAGTTTTTTTGCACAAGACTTAATCTCTCCAGCATTCTCCAGGGTGAACAGATAATCCCCTCCCAGCTGTGTGAAAGTGAGGGAACCAGCCAACATCAGGGCTTCCCTCATAGTGCCAGGAAGGGATGAGTAGCTCCAGGAGATTCAGGAACCCAAGATGGGTATCCAAGGCAGGTGGGTGTTTCCCCTGTTGATGTCCTTTGGCAGCACAGGGCCCTGTGTCCCATCCAACACTCATCCCTCATTCAGGTCCAAACTAAGAATTAGCTTAACTCATCTGAGGCAAAACAAAGAGTTTAGGAGGACTAATACTTAGGTTTGTGTTGGCAATAGAGTCTCAAGGAAGACTGACAAAAAACCAAACTTTGCATTTACAAGCTGTAGTTCCCAAAGAGAGACTGGATTGAATCACCTACCATGTTATTGGGGTGTTATCTATGGCAAGGGATGCATCCACAACTTTTTATTCATAAAAACTTCTTATTTGGCGACATTATTACAGAGAGTGGCCAAAATTCAAGTTTAGTAGTCTTGCTATTGGCTTCAACAGAGCCAATATTTAATTTCCTTTTTCTTTTCACACTGAGCTGCATCCCAATCTGATTTCTGGCATAAGTGCATTTCAAAGGAATTGTTTGTTCCGTGTCCCCCTGGATAACACTCACAGACCCCAGCTCTGCCCCACATTCCCTGAGACATGCCCAAGGACAAGGCAGGTCACTCTATGGCAGCACTGGAATGACCCACGTGCAGCTTGGCCAGGGGTGGACATCAGGCACAGCAGCTGCATGCTGTCAAAGAAACCACAGAGACTGGATCTTATAGAACTGTTTAGGTTGGAAAAGACCTCTAAGATCACCAAGTCCAACTACTCAGCCAGCACTGCCACATCCATCACTAAACTGTGTCCCTAGGAGACACAAATTCTGGTTTCTCTTTCCTTCTCCAAATGCTGTTTTTGATGAAGTCTGTAGAAGAACAATTATTTTTGATACTCGCATCCCTCCATCAGGTTTGGTGGAAATAAGTTTAAGAGTTACTGAAAAGGCTAAACCAACAACCAGGTACCAGCAGACACAATTCACACCTCCCTACAAAACCACACTAAATGGACGTGTTTGTCATCTACTGAACACCAGAAAAGAGCTGAGCCCTGCAAAACAGAGAGAAGAAACCACAGCAACCACCAAAGGGCTTCACACTTCTTTCTGGACTGCTTGGAGCAGCCACTTCCCAGGGATGATTCAGGGGCTCAGGTCAGACCAGCACAGAGCACAGCAGCTGAAGCAGGAGGATCATGTGGTGAAAATTAAAAAACTAACGATTTAAAGTCCTTCAGCTTGGTCACTGAACCAATAGGAAATGTTCCAATAGGAAAACTTAACTTTTTTTTTTTTTTCTCATGAATAGATACAAATGGGAGAAGAGCTTAATATTAACAATAACATTAATTCTTAGCTGAAGTGGTCACCCTGTAATCTTGGATTGTGGACACCAATGGGAGGAGCAGAGGGACACTTCTGTTTTGTCCTAAGCAAATTTGCCCATCATTAGTAATGGATGCAGAGGAACTGACAAGTATCCAGGATATTTTGTCTTATTTTTTCAGACATGATGCTTGAAATAAACCCTGTTTTAAGTGGGAGCTTATTCTTCTCTAGGAAAAGCAAATTTCTGTTGAAGTACTACCCAGTGTAGGGCTGTTTTCCATCTCTGGTCATTAGGGTCAGCCAGGAACAGGCAGCAGAAGAGTCCTCTTCTGGCCACCTCCCAGCTCTACACAGCACATCAAATGGGTGTCCACAAGAAAAAATGTATTTCCTAATTACAGGCTTACTGGGGTCAAAACCAAGAAATAAATATTTTGACAATTTTAACTTGTGATTGTTCATCCCTTTGGTCCTTATCTCAAGCAAAGGCCACCCTCTCATGAAGCTTGAAATCTCCTGATTTCCCTGGTGTCAGGAAACACTGAGACACTCCCGTGCACAGCATTTTCTGTATCTCAATTGTCTGAGCTGTTGATCAATGCTGTCCCTCTGCTGCTCTTGCTCTTTTAAGAGCCCTTGTCCTTGGAAGACAAATTCATGAAGCTTAATTCAAGTTTTTCAGAGTCTAAAGTGGTGATACACCAATTAACCAAGCAGCACTAATTAGGAGATGGTGCCAAGGCACTCACAGGAGAACTGGGGAAGTACATGCCATGAATCAAGACTGTGCTTTCATTCTTTGAGTTACTGTTAGCAAGAATAAAAAAAAAATTTAAAAAAATAAAAAAAGCAAAGCAAAAAAATCAGTGAAGGGTATTCCAGAGATTAGTGGAAAAGGCATATTTCTCTTATTACTTGTGAGGCATAGTTGCTTTTTAAAAAGAACAATAATAATATACATTTAATATTTGGCATGAAATTACAGATATTCCATGAGAGTGTACTTTGTTTCTCCTATAACCTGCTTATAATTACACCTTTAAAAAAGAAACAATTAGGACTAGATTGCCCTGAAGCTAGATCACAAATGATTTTCAAACACCTTACAAGAAAAAACTCCAGCATTTTCAAAGGAGACATCTATAAATGCCATTTGAAATTCCATTGTCCATCAGTGAAATTGAGGTAAGTGCCTTTAATCCATCTACTCAAAAAATATTTCTTTGAGTTGTGTCTAGGAGGAAAACAGTAAATGTAATGCAAGACCTTGATCTTCTAGAGAAGAATCTACTTTGATTCTCTCCAAATAAACTTTTCCAGAGATTTTTCTGCATGAAAAAAAATTTTATTTTCTTATCTTGTTTTGCCATGCTTTGCCTGTTGAAGCAGGACATTCATTTCCTGTTACAGCAAAATTTGCCAAAAGTTTCCAAGCAAATGTAACTTTTTGATGCCACTGAATGTAAAAATCTCCTCAGCCTGAGTTCTGTCTCAAGTTGGACTGGAGAGCCTGAGCACACATCTTGGTTGCAGAGGAATTAAGCCAGGATGAATCCATGTTTAGATTTCAAAGACTCCAGATCCAAATGCCTCAATGCAGGGTTTGGGCAAACTAGCAACAAACTTGCCTTCTGTTTCTGACCTAAAGGTTGAAGAAAATCACAAAAACACACAAAAAATCACTTGACTCCTGAAATGCCCAAAATGTAAAATCAACTTGTGCCATTTTCCTGACTTTTTGATCTACATATATGAGGTTTTCACTATACCAATCCCAACTTCTGCAGCCTTGATGGTAATTCATATGAAGGCTATTTTGGGAACACTTAAAATTATACAGGACATGAAGGATTCCGTTTTATTCCGTATTTCCCTTCACTGAAAGGGATCTCTCCCATTAGAAAAGGATGCATTGCTTAAGGAACATTTAGAGAATTGGTCCCTCCATACCAGTTGTTGGAGGCAACAACTGAGAATTGCAAGCAGCAACATAAAGGGCATGAATAAACACTGAAGCAACGCTCTGACATCCCCAGATTAGAGGCAGTGGTGAGGACAGAGCAAATTGCCAATTGTGAGATGGTTTTGTTTAAATGCCCTGATAGCCCAAGGGGCTAATGCACTGGCTACCTCTGGCAGGGCAGGAATAGCCTCTCCCTGGCTGGGAGATCACAGTGCCCTGAAATACCCTTCCTTCCTACGGAGATGAAAGGCAGCCTGGATGAACTGCTAATTTATCAGGCATACAGTGCTCAAATATAGCCCATTTATCTCCTTCTAAGTGTTTTGCTTCCCCCACCACTCAGCTCAGTGAGATAATGCCAGTGGTCAAAGGGATGCTGTGGTAGGTGCAAGAAAACATTCAACTATCCATTGTGAATGATTCCTAAGTACACCCCATTTCTGTCCACAGATTGAAGTGGCTTTTTTCTAAAATATCATGGAAATCAATAGGATTTATGCACTTACAAAATTTCAGTGTTCAGGAAAACCCACAGCATGTGTCTGATTTTCCTTTCCTGCAGTATGCCTTCACCTCCCACCTTGCTGCCAGTGGTGCACACAGAGGCAGGGGGAGGATCCAGGGCTGCACTGGGGGAGTGTATCCATAAAAGGGGAAGTGGATCAGCACATCAGGCTGCAGCACACCTGTACCAAAATTTCTTTGGCCTCCTGGGTGGTGTGCACTGGCAAAGCTGAAAGTCGATATTTTTGGCTTATTGCTGAAGTTGCAACCAAAGTGGTTTTAATTTCACATTTGCTGCCAGGAGTGTGCCACTGGCTACTCTGCACTCCAGTGATGAGTGTGTTTAATTGTCCATGTGTCCATTAACAGGGACCTGCATTTACAATCTCACACCAGCTGCCTAGCACATCATTTCATATAAAGCCTATGCACATCTGTAGCCACACCTATTCAAAAAATCTTTTTCTAACCAAGCATGCATAAGAATAACAAACAAATTCACACAGAGAACTGAAAAGAAAAATGGTCATGAACAGATAGCATCTTGCTCTATGCATGATGGACATCAGGAATAAAAAGCTGTCTACAGCCTTTCCCTTTTTAGCAACACTCCACGCACTGAAGCACAGTCAGAGGTTTTGCCAATGCTAATCAGGATGCAAACATTCCTTAATGGAAGTTTCACACTTATATGCATCTTCACAACCTCCATGTCTTTAATACAGTGTGACATTTCTGACTCTGATCAGGTTGTGTCTCACTGCAGCCCCTAGATACTCTGCTGTCTAATCAATTTTTGTTGTATTTGTTGGAACAATTACCTACGCCAAAGCAGGGTGTCTTGTCCTACTTGATTTGCTCCCTTCCTTTTTCAGCTTCCTTACTTTTTTTTAGAATATCTGTCTCTGATTTTTAAAATTATTTTAAATTTCAACACTGTCCTCCATAGAAAATACTAAAATTTTCTTCCAAGCCTAGTTAATCTTAGTGTTCTATCAACACTTAAAACACCTCTTTCTATTCTGTTGCCTCAGGAGGCCACTTAGTGCATCCTTCAATTTGAGGGCAAGCCATTTTTATTACTTGTTTTCTGAGTAAATACTTCCAATCCATGCTTACCCAGTGATGGATATTTTCATCTGGCCTCTCCTCCTTTGGATTCCCAGAGACAGTGGTGTATTCTGGCTTATGCCAGACACACTGCTCACCCTCACCCCAAAACCTTCTTGTCTTCTGATCAAAGGGAATAACTTCTTTAACCTGAGCAGCCACCAAACATAAGCAGCTGCTATTGCTCATTTTCAGTAAGATGACTGCACCTGAGCATGAACATTAAAGTCACCCTGAAAATAACACAGGGAATTACTGAGGGACTTCCAGTCAAAAAGATTTTGACAGAAATGGGAAGGAAAAACAAAACAAACACTCCCCAAACCAGAATATACCTCATCAGGCAAGTCAAAGAAGGCAGACTGACTAAATTATCCCAGACAAAAGAGGCAAGTGGTTGTCCCTTGAGTTACCAGGTCCCGGTACCACTGTGTTTGGATGCATCCCAACTTTTTGACTCACTGCAGGCAAGATATCCTTCTGCATCTGGTCTCCATTAGACAGTAGGCGTCAGGAGGAGGTGAGGTCTGCTATGGCTTCTTATTTGGCGTGCTTGTTGCTTGGTAGTACAAACAGTGGGCTATTAAAAAAGCCAAATGCTGATATTTCCACAGCGCTGGTAACACAAGCTCCAGTTTGCTTCAGTTTGGTCACAGCGGTTTACGCACAGAGCCGCACACATTTAAATATAATATTTATTAAACTTACTGAAGTTTATTCTGAGGTATGACTGCAGCCCAGTTTATTCTGGCTGGGCCTGGGAGCCTGTGTCGGGTTTGGAAGTGCGATGTCCTGCCATGTGCACCCGCAGAGCTGGAGCAATCTGCTTCCAATTAGCAGCCCAGCTTATTTTATTGTGCTTGGCCTGGCCCTGCTACCCAGTGACCCTGAGCGAGATTGCTCTTAAAAGAGATAATATGACTCGATAAAACATAAGAACCTTTAGAAAAAGGGTAGAAGTATCAACCCTCTGGGCCTGATCACAGCCCAAGGTGTATTTCCTTCGTTTCCTGGACGCCTGTCATATGCAGGCTGCAGGAGCTGCCCTGTGCACCTGTATTTTGGCTGGCAGTAAGCTCTTCTTCCCACACACCAGTGATCTGCCGGCAGTGCAGGCACAGCATCCATCACCCAGTCAAGGTGCACACTTCCAAATTCGTGTGAAATGACTCTCTCAGCCTCTCCAGGGCTCCAAAACCAAAGCCAGGCTTTCTGTGAAATACAAACTGAGCCAAAGTTGGAGCTAAAAGCTTGTAACCATTTTCCATGGGGAATCTGGATGTTGTGCCCATCTGGAAAAAGGCTCTTTGGTGTAGATTTGCTGAGTAAAGAGATTGCCTTGGGATGTTCTAAGCACATAAGCACTTGTAATTATGATAATTGTTTTATGATACAAAAGGCTACATATCCCATGAGAGAGATCCACAAACAATTGTTAAGTTGTAATTGGAATTATTCAGCATATAAAGCATTTCCCTCAAACAACATTCATTGGCCTTTCTTCCATCAGCTACAGGAACATCCCTCTCAATTTTTTTTTCCATAGGCAAAAATCAGTCAAAATCAGGAAAAAAAAAATCAATCAAAAATCAGGAAAGATACTCAATATCTACAGCTATTAACAGGGAAGTGTGCATATCATTTCTGATAGGGCAAGTTCTCAGAACAGTGAAGGTAAAGTAAAGGCTGAGGAAGATAATGAAGAAAAACTATTTTCTTCCAAACTTAAAGGAGAAGTGTCTTTCCTGCCCTTTCAAATTACCACAAACCTGCTTAGAATTTTGTCAGTAAAATGAAACAATTGAGAACAGGTCAAGCTAAGCCCTAGATACATTCATCATCTCTTAGTTAAGCTCATTTAATTCCAGGAATTTCACTTTATTGCTTGTGATGATTTGGGGGACAGGAGCTCATTCCTAAGAGATTCTGTGCTTCAGAGCCTCTTAATGCTATTCTTACACAGATCATCTCTTAACACATGCTGGGGATCTCATTTAATAAATTGTTAAAATACTGTTATTTGGGTTTTATTTTAACCTGACTATAATTTGATCAAATTCTCTTTAACTTCTTTTAGAAAATTGAGCTGAAAATGGAGTTCGCATTTTATTTAAAAATTCCTGCTGATACAGAAAGCTGCCATTTTGGTTTTGATTTCTTTATTTCTCTGTGTTTTATCCTTTTCCTCCTCACCATATGAAAATGGAATAATTTATCTTAGATCCAGTAAGACTCCAAACAAAGCATTTCATATGGTTTTCAATACATAGGAAATAACATTTCTATTTACATTTTGCAAATAAATCAGAAGGATGTCAAGAAAACTTCAAAATAATTTCATTCTTTTCTTCATATCTTTCGCATTTTGGTGGTGTTGGTGGGAAAATGTGTCCTGCTCTTCGTTCTGTTGGTGGAACCCAATCAAGGACAAAAAAAAAAGAAAAACCTTAGAATATGCCATTTCTGCTTCAAAAACAATACCACTTCTGGTTTTAAGTTAAAAACAAATATTTATTTGGACATTTAAATTTGCTGAGGTCCACAAAAATTGTTTTTTCTCCCCAGATTCAAAACGGCACGTGACTGGGTATCTTTTCCCTCCCTCCATGTTTTGTCTACCTGCTGCTCCTCCAAACACAGTCCAACAAAGTGGATCCAGTCCCATCAGCCTCAGTATCCTTCCTGGGACAGGGGTATCACATTGGAGGGATCCTGAACAGAAAATTCAGATGACACATCTAAATCTGGGCAGCAACACTGAGACAGTGGAAGGCCTGACAGGTCTGTGGCACTTGCAGCCACAGCCAGGAGAGGATTTCACAGCAATCTGCCACAGGACAGGAGATGCCTGCTCCCATGGGGTCTCTTGGATGATGTATTTATCTTCTTGTGCTTCTTGAGCATGTTGTGTGAGAGGAAGGGCTGGCTCAAGAGAGAAAGGGCAATCTTGGCTCTCCCTGTGTAAGGTTACCCAGAGAGCTGGGGTATGCTGCCCTTCCACAGACCCTGCTGATTGCCAGCATCTGTAGCTGGAGAGAGCTGACGTGCTCTGCCAGGAGAGGCTGCTTCAGCAGCTCAAAACCAGGCTCTCCTGCTCGTGTTAAAGCATGCAGTTTTCTTGCCCTAGGCTCACAGGCAGAGCTGCCTCTGTTTGCTCAGCCTTGCTGTCTCTAGTCAAGAGAAGCCCCAGCTGAGGGATGCAGGTTAGGAGCTCTTAAATCCAAGGAAGAGCAAGTGACAACCTTTGCTGAACACATCCTTTCACAGTCCTGGGGTGGAGGAAGTGACCTTACAGTTCTCTGTTAGGTCTGGAGGTCCAAGCCCTGCTTCACCACTGTGACCTCGTGGGTTGATTTAAGGCCAAATCCTCAGAAATGCCCCAGTTCCCATTGCCTTTGTGTATCACGGCCTCATTTCCTCCAGCTCTCTGCCGGGATTTTCCTTCCAGTTTTGCACCAGAAGAGCTGTATTTCCCTGTTTTCCCCATTGTGATGCAAAGAGGCTGGCAGGGAGGGCAGGGGGCTGTGCCAGCCAGGGAGGATGGCCAGCATTGCCCCGAGGAAGGGGCAGCAGAGCAGGCTGGGTTTGGTGTCAGCACAGCTTCACAGAGATGCTTCTGCAACTGCAGCACAAGCTGATGCTCAAGGAAAACCCCTCTTCCCAAAAAACACCAGGCATTGCAACATCCCAGAGTGTATGGGGAAGGAAGGGGTGAGAGGGGTCTCTCCTGTCCTTGTGTTCTTCCAGCACCAGTTTAAGCTCCATTGCATTCACCAGGAGGTTGTGGAAATAATGGGATTTCCCGGATAGTGGACAAAAAGTGCTTGACATAATGGGAGCCTCAGAGTGTGGACAGAGGCTTGGGGCACCCTGGGATGGAGATTACTCAGCCACAAAGGGCTTTCTGATTATGAACAAAGCACCCAAGACCAAGTAGTTCCAGGCCCACAAGATTCAAAATCTGTTGGAGAAGATACCAGGTGACAAACCATCAGTGTTTGAAGCACACTGACTTCCCAACCCTCCACACCCCAACTCTGCAGGCCAGCTGCTGCCAACTAAGGGGCTGCATTAAATCCTCCCCAAGAAGATATCTTTCTCTGGAATAAGGGCCTTTTTCTGTTCTTTTCTTTTTTAATCACATGGAAAATATTCACCACCACCTCAGAGCTGTGACAACCTTGCCTGAGGCCACCTCTCAAGCCAGTGGGGTGACATGGGCTGCAAGGCTGGGAAGACACTGCTGCCAAGCCTCCTTTGGAAGCAGCCCTTGTCGGTTTTCCCTTTCAAGCTCTTTTGTTGAAAATCCTTAAGGCACCGAGAAAAAGGCCCTTTCTCAAAACAGTTTCTCCAGACAGCCTGGGAGAGCTGGGAGCTCAGCCTATGGGTGCCAGCAGGCTGCTGGAGGGGGCCACCACTGCCCATGGAAGGTCCAGGGCCAAGGACCAGCCACGAGCAGAGGATGGGCAGGGGTGGGTGTTGTCTCAGCTCTTATGCAAAGGATTTATTCTTCCTCCTGCCCCATTCAGAGAGGATGTTCCCTTGTCACCCTCAAAATTAACAGCAGGACTTGCTAGGTTAGGACCCACAGAAAACATCCCCTGTATTTAACACTCTCCCTGCCTCATTACAGTAGGTGCTTTACACTGATATCCATGGGTGCCAAATTCTTGGCACCCTGGTTAACAGAGCAACTGAATGAGAAGGACAACTCACTCTCCCCAGCTGCAAAATGACAAAGCATTCGATGTTTGCCTCTTCTGTTAGTTTTCTTCTTAGTGTTAAAACCTAACTTTTTATGCCTTAGGCCCAACTAGCATTTAAACTAGTAATGGTAACTTAAAGTGCTGTGATGTCTCCCTGCTTCAAGTTCCAGATTGCAGCACCTTCTGGGACAAGACTCTCCCAAACTTGTGAGATCAGATGCTGTAGGATGCTCAGGCTGAGATCCTTAAACCATCCCAGCTCCATCTACAATCTCTGAGCTTGAATTTAAACCATCCATAGCCTTACACATTAGAGACCAAACAGCCTCCATCCACACAACCAAGGCAGCATTTCAAAAGTCTCAGGAGGCAAGAAAATGTATTCAGGCCTCTGAGTTGTTTTATGAAGAGTGAACACTTAGCATAGAATCATAAAATGGTTTATAGTCAAATTAATGAATGTGCCATAACTTTGGGAAAGCTGCAGACACCATTCAGATGCAGAAGTAAGAAATACATGGATTGCTTTAAGTGCCACATTGATTAAAAATAATACAGAATATACATTTGCCTTTACAAGAAATAAAGGCAGTGAGTAAAGTAAAACATGGTTCCACGTGGATAAATGACAGCACAGCCTATTGCTAGCACAAAAGGAAGTGAAGCACATCCTTTTCTGTGCTGTGTGCACATGGAAGTCACTCTCACCAACATTTATTTTCATTTCAAGGGTAAGGAAAAAAACAACAACAATAAATGTGTTGTTTCAACCTGCCCCTTCTGCTCCAGCGATTTCCTGTTTTTGTAAACAGGAAATGCTGCACAACTTGGAGAGGACTCGATGTGATAACGCTGCAGAGTGATCAGAGAGACAGCTCTGAAACCACGGCAGTGTCTGCTGAGGAAAACCCACAGGCTGTCAAGAAAGCTGCGGGATGTTTTGTGACACAACCTATCAGTTATCCAAGGTGAATGCCTTTATTTATTGATGGATTTCTTTTCCTGTTATAATTCCATGCCTTCTCAGTTTTACAGTAAGCCACCTGGCCAGTGTGAATACGCACGGTAATTTCAAGGTAATATATTATTCTGTGTAATAAAAGCAAGTTGTCTGGTTGTTTTTAGTGAAGTTGTCTAAGCCTATTCCCATGGGCTTCCCACCTCCCAGGGAGAACTTGCAATCTGCTCTGTTTCATCATCACTTTTGTGTCATTTCCTACTGAGATGAGTGGCACCAAGACAATTTCCAGACGTGGTTATTTGTTCTCCTTGACCTGAGTGACTGCTGTTTTCTAAGTCATTTGCAGTGTCAGTCCTGGTATTTGACACTTGGTCTTCTCCAGTTGGGGATTATAATGTTGTATCTTTCATTCAAGTTCCTTATTAATTTTCTGGAGGCAGTTACAATGGAGCTGTTCCAAAAATTTATTCCTTACCAACACTTAATTCTGCAAATCAGGCCAATTTGACATAACTGGATAATTCAGTTTACACCAAGTAAAAAACTTTTCCCTGGATCAGCAAACCTAATTCTATATGGTGTTTAACAATAATAACTATGTGTAAGATTTGGTTTTTCACCCATACCTAAGGAAGCTTTAACAGACTCTGTTCCCAGCTGTGCCTATAACCTGCAGAGATAGACTGAGAACAGCTTACAACTCCAAATATTTCCCTCCTTTGAATTCTGTCCATCTTTTCCTTGTTGGTTCCCCACTCAAAGTAAACAGTTCCATGAAAATTTAAGCAATCTTGAATGAGGTCTTTGCAGTGACCTTATGGCTTAGAAGCAGATGAACCCAGAGCTCATTGGGCAACAATTTCCTATTGTTCATATACAATCTCAGCCTGAAAATGGGATCTGTGTCCCTAAAGCTAGCTTCTACCATGGTTGAGCAATGTGTTGTCAGGCCCCTCTTGCAGCAGCTGTCATCTGTAAGTTCAGGCATAAACTTGGATGACCTGAGCAGTTCAGCTCTTCTGGGTTACCAGAAAGAGTCCCACAGCCTAAATAAGGCACCACAAAAATGTTTGAAAGTGAGTCTAGAGAGGGCTTGAAGTCTTGTTCCACCTGGAAGGCTGCTGGTCCGTCCTTGCTCTCTGGTATGTTTGCATTTCCATATGCCTGGTTACATTGCACCCTAGCTGAGGCCTCTAAAATTCTGGATAAAAACCCTTAAAACCACAGATAAAACACTCCCCTTGAATCACTACTGCCCCATTGATGACTGTAGAGCTATACCTCATGGAAAAACAACTCCTTTACTCTATCCTTTGCAGAGGAAATTTTTGGGTGGAGAAGAGTAGGACCCAACTCCTGAAGGCACAGTGTCCTGAATCAGATCATCATGTTGAGTTGGTCATTAAAAAACATTTTTCCTAAAGGCAAAACAATGCTCTGAATAGAGCACCAGGAGAGCTGTGGTCTTTCCTCCACCTTCATCTCCCATTTTCATCCAGAGATATTTACCCACTTCATCAAGGCCATGGTAGAGAAGCAGAGAAAGATGGGGAAACCTGTGACAGCCAGCACAAAAATTTCACCCAGAGCCTTTTTGCCACCGCTTCCTGCCTAATCCCCACATTGTCCTCCCCTCTGCTCTTGAGGAGGCAATCTTGTGTTTGCAGATGCCAAGGAGCCTCAGAGGAAGGAGCAGTAACAAGCACATCTCTTCATGCCAGCAGCCTCTGGAGTCAACCTGCATCCCTTGGCAGGGCAGGGCTGGCCCGCGGCGGGCGGCGAGCCCGGAGCAAACAGTTCTGCACTGCAGCACCTTGGGCTGGGAGGCTCTTGGCTTCCAGACAGGAGATGAGGCTTCCCAGTACTGCCTGGACAAACACAGCTCCTCAGTGCCAGGTGTGCTCCCTCGGGAACACTTCCACCGGATGCGCCCAGCAGCACCGACAGGAGTGACAGCACTGCCACAGCCTGGCGGGGCTGGATGGAGCTCACAGGGATCTCCAGGCATTCCACCAAAGTGTCAGGAAAGAGCCCAAGTGAGTCAGCAGAAAGATACGGTTCCACACAGGGCCTCTAGGCACAATTTGTTGGACTCTCACCCACCGAGGGAGTAAGAGTGTTTTCTTATTGTTTCTAATGAGTTTTGGATCAAGGTTTTATCACAAGGAAAAGAAAATAAATAATGTCGATTATAAAACACTCCCCTCCCCTAGCTTCATTTTTTAACATGAATTAACAGTGCCCAAGGGAAAATATTTAATCCCAAACCTGTTTTGGATTTGTATTTTAGGAACATGCAGGAAAGTTATGTGATGCGGCATGTATTGAGCTCCTAGCAATTCAAAGGCAGATTTTCAAAGGTGAAGCTGGGTGTGTAAATTCCTTTAGCCAGAATAGGACAAACACCTGCATATCCTGTGCACCTCTACATGGAGTCAACAGGATGTAAGAGAATGTAAAGCCTTTTTTCCATAATATGCATGGGAACACACTGCACAGATTTATCAATGGCAATTACTTAATTCTCTGGAAGTTAGCTCAGAGAAATTTCAACACAGGAGTAAGTATCAAGGATACTGAAAATCCCCGTGATTCCCAAGAAGCTGTCATGTAATTGCAATTTCAGTCCACCCAAAATGATTGAGATAAATGAATTTCAAATGTTGCCATCTGGTTTAACGGTACAGCCTAAACAAATGACTCAGTGTGCTCCCAAAACATCAAGGTCAGCAGCCTGTTGGGTGCTGCAAAGTTTTATGATGTAAAGAAAATTGAAAACAAAAGCACACTGGAGATCAAAGATGACCCCAAGGCGAGTGGTCTGTAGCATCCATACGAAACAGGACTCCAAAGGAGCCAGAGGGGTCATCTGGTCCATCTGCCTTCTCCAGGACAGGGCCTGACTCCCCTGCACTGCCCTGCACAGGCTGCTGAGAAGAAACCCCTTGAGACACTTTGCAAGTGCTGGGTCACAAAGAGCTCTCTTTTCCTCAGTAAGTTTGCTTCCAGGGAATACAACACTCCCTACCCAAAATTCCTGGCTGCACGTGCAAAAATGAATCCTTGGGAGGGGAGGAGGCTGCCACACTCTCATTGCTCATCCAGCCCGTCTGCATCAGGAGTGCAATCACAGGAGACAGAAGGGAACCCCTTCTGTCAGCAGTGACCCCAGGGCAGGGGGAAGGATCAAGTGAGGTAAGCAGATGAGATGACCAATACTAAAAGACACTGAGATGTTATTGTTATGGCAGAATTACTGAGGAATGCACAGGGAAAGCAATGGAGATGAGGAGACACTAAATTTTTAATGGGCCTAAATTAAAGCCCAGCACTGTGGATGAGGAATTCTGATGCTGCTGCTCTCACTGGGTTTGGGTGATGTGTCTCAATCTTAGATTAACATGGGGAAGTTCAGCTGCACATGACTGAGATCAGTATTGCAAAAAATTGTTGGTTACAGTTTGTCACATATTTCCCATCCTGAATTTCAGTGGTTCTGGTCTCCCTAATATTCTGTGGAGTACAAGCTAAAAAACATTTGTATTTTAGCATAATTTTAACAACACGCTTCATGTGATGATCCTTAGCAGAAGCAGGGCAGGTGAAAACCTCACTGAAAACAGGGACAAAGATCCTATTGACTTCCCCATCATCTGCCTGAGACCACGGTTCATCCCCAGCTATGGGATTCCACCTCCTGGACTAATGCAGATAATCTCCTTTTATAAATTTTATTATTTCTGATGTTTTTCTTCCACACTGGCACATGCTATATTGACAAAGGAAAAGACCTAAGGAGAGTATATTTTTAAATACCGTATAGGGATAGGCTGTATTTTTTATGTGGAGTTTATGTGGTTTGGATCAAAAATCAATGAGGCAAGTGGTTTTGAAATCAGAAAAATTACTATGTTGCCTTAAAAATTATATCTTTTCCATCTTTAAAAATGTGCTTGTTTCTCCTCATTGTTTTCCAGTTTTTCCCATCTGAGGGTATAAGAAAAATTGACGTGAGGTTTCTAGCCAATATAAAGATATATTGTCCCAGAAGGACATTTTTTTCTTTGTTTTTTAACTTGATCTATATTTACCTCTTTGGTCAATATGGGTGAGCACTAAACTCAACCACAAGTCAGTACAGGTTTATGCTGGCAACTCACTACAACATGTTTTGAATTAAGTAACTGAAGGGTTTTAAGGGTTGGGTTTTTTTTTATTTCCTGCAATGCAAATTTGGGGGAAGGTATGGTTAAATCAGAACAATGGAGTTAGAGTCTGGAACCACTTCAAAAACAAATTGAAATACTTCACGTCAGGAACAACCTCAAATTCCTTCACTACCTGCTGACATTTTTGCAAACAGAGATACTATTTTAGGAGAGTGTAATCATAATTCAGCCCAGTAATGGAAGATATTCCCCATTTCTTAGCATCAGTTGCTAACAAGGCACATAACAGCAGGGTAAGGGCACTGTCAGGTCCACAGGTGCCCCTTTCCCCTGCAGAGAGGTGGGGCAGATTTGCAGGCAGGGACCTGACTGCACTGTGGTTGGCTTTTTGAAATCAGCACCGGGAGGGGACAGCCCATCGCAGGAGGGGGAGAGCAGCTTACACTGAAGGAGGCAGCTGGCATTTGAACAAGACCTCACACTTTGTGGCTGGTGGGAAGAGCATTGGTGCAAGGTGGGTGTGTGGTGGCTCCAAAAGCTGTGACACAGCTGCCTGCACAGGCCCATGTAGACCCCCTAAATCCTCCTGTGACCCAGGGTCATCATCTCTGCAGTGCAATCCATGATCTGTGTTTCACAGATCTTATGGCACAACCTGGATCACAAGGAGCTCCCAGGGTGTTTACCACCAGGTGTTCCATACTAGTGAATCAAGGATGAGCAGATTTAGATTGGATATTTGGAGTAAATTCTTTACTGTGAGAATGGTGAGGCACTGGTACAGGTTGCACAGAGAACCTGTGGATGTCCCATCCCTGAAAGTGTCCAAGGCCAGGTTGGATGAGGCTCTGAGCAACCTGGTTTAGTGAAAGATGTCCCTGCCCATGGCAGGAGAAAGGGAACTAGATGATATTTAAGGTCCCTCCCAACCCAAACCATTCTAGGATTCTAAGATTCTGTGATATTTTTATTTTTTTTTATATATCAGCTTTTTTGGATAAAATTTAGGTATTTTCCTCAATGAAGATTGAGATTTTAATGTAATTGTCTACCTGCCATTCCTCAAGTTTTAAAGGAAACACAGTGTTGCATGATTCATAAGAAAGGCACCAGAGCTGGCAAACTGATTTCAGACACATTAATCACCCCATCAAATTCTGGGATTTATCAGCGAGATCAGGGCACAACAAGCAGTGACAAACCATGACAAGCAGGAGTTCAGTGTGAAAACAGCTCACAACACAAATTCCAAGGAGAAGAGAAATTATATGATGCAAATACCCCGTTTGTGGTTGTAAACACGTGGTAATCACTTCCATTAGCACTGTAACAGTTTCCAGCCCCAGGAGGACAAAGCACTTGGTAGCTCGATTCATTTCTCCCAAAAAACTTCAGCCTGCCCCTGCCAAACAGCCCTTGGCTGTACACGGCCCCTGAACAGATACAATCAGAACAGGCCCTTATTGTATCCCAGGGCTGAAAGGCCAGCTCCTGCTCCACAGATGAAAAGCAATTAATCTTGAATGCCTGTTTGTACAGTAACTCTCCCCCTTCCCACCTCCTGGCTCTGATAAGTGGCTTTGTGTGGAGCAGACAGGAGCACCTTTCACACAGCCCATCAGCCCCAAAGTCCCTCCTGGCAGCCCTTGGACCAGGAAAAAAATGGTTTGGCATTAGGTCTGCTGGGGCGTTTGCCTGCCCTGCACAGTGGGAAGAGCAGGGACACGATGGCCAGGGGCTGGTGGCAGCTGCTGGTGCTGGACAGGACCTCTGCCACTGCCACAGCACGGCCAGCAAGACACACCACTCCTTGCAGAGGAAGGCTCCTGGCTCCTTTTCAAGCCCCTGAGATTGCAAATGGCAATTCAGACACTGAAGTGGTCTCTGACACCAACAGCCAGTGCTCAGATCAGCAGGTTTCCCTCTGTGGGTGCGTGGGTGCATTTATATTTTAGTATGAGCTGTGCTTGTTCTCACAGGAGAACAAAAATTGCCTTTGGGCACACAGATTCTGAGGGAAGTATCTTGCAGTCTCAGGTCTGCAATTTCTAAATTTCTCTCCAAAAGCAGACAGGTCCTCTGGGACCCTCATCATCATCATAATCATCATTATCATCTGTCTTCTATACTGTGCATGCTGCTGCATGGTTTGGCCAGGGCAATCACCATCAGCCCAGACCTAAGCTACTCTTTAATACTGCTCCAGGCCCAAAGGGCTGGATTCTTTTTCCTCGTATCTCTCTGCATCCACATCACCTTTGTCAGGATCTCAGGTGTTTGGCTTCATAGGGACAGATCCATCCTAAGGTGTGGCCTCTGGATATCCAGCAATGACCTTTCATAAAGCAAGAGAGGGAACCACATTGAAAGCTTACTTTTTAAGTCTTTTTACCTTCACCAATCTAAGACTTGGACCCAGGAAAAAAGGAGGGCTGGAACCAGTATCTGTGTGCCTCAAAACTAGGAACAAGAACTTCAGAGCTAGAGATTTCATGGCTCAGATTTTCCACAAATATTTCTCATTTCTGAGTTCTCTGCATTTTGCCCCAGAGGTCTAATCTGAGTGGCCAAATCTACATTCCCACAGTCTACATTTCAGTAGTATTACAAGTGCCCAGAATAAAAATCTAGTTATGAGGACAATAAAATTAAAAAGGGTAAAAGCCCTTTAACCTACCAATCAGACTGTATCAAAAACATTTAAAAGATAATAAATTATATATATCCCTGCTAGGTGAGTTCTCTTTGGCCAATGGAAGGGATGTAAGCATCATCCTCCTCCAAATTCTTCACACTTCAGCAATGATAAATATTGTTGGGCTTGTGGATTTTGTCACTTTTCTATTTGCTGGTGACAAATTTCTCAAGGAAGGTCATTTAGCCACAATCTGGACTTAAAGTGATTTGAGTCTGAAATGGATGAAACTTGCTATCCCTGGGAGTTTACATCTCCAGCTATCATTTGCTTGCCAGATTTCTTGCCTCCATGTAAAGAAAAGTCAAATACACAATGGTGAGATGTTCCAGGTGAGACCCCTCTATGGTCTACCTGTCCAAGAAATTGCATTTAGAAAGATGTTTACAGCCTGCCGTGGAATAGAGTAGGAATTGGTCTGCCTCCAAACTCATTTATTTCCAATTTGTCCTTCAAGCTGTGCAGTAGAGCCCACTGTTGTCTAAAATCTCTTATTTTGTGCCTTTAGACGGAGCCCTCTCCAACATCACAAAAGCAGGAGCTGTCAGACCTGCATTGCCTCTCCCACAGAGAGGACACCCCGGATCTCTTGGGCTCTGTGCCTGGAGATGGCACTGGCCTTAACAAGGGAGTGATGACAGTCTCTCATCAGTTGACAGCCTGGGAACATGAAGGGAAAGTTCTCCTCACCTCTCTGCTGACTTCTATTGAAGAGTATTAAATACCCATCAAAGAAGCACATCCCCTCCTGCTCTACACCCTCCCCAGGCTACATTTTTTTCCAGAGTACACTCCTATTTACATTTTTCTTCTGTTTATATCATCTTTTCAGCAAAACCAAAGAAACAAAAGATCCAGAAGGCCAGAAAGTCATGTCTGCAAATCTCCTTTCAGGATCAGATTTCTTCCAACTTTTTCACTCTGACTTCACTGTCTCTGATTCCCAATCCCTGGAGCACTGCTTTAGGATGGGCTTCAGCAGAGTCACTGCCATGACTGGCTGATAAAACTTACCAGAAGTCATTGGAACCCAAGTAGCCCCAAACTAGAGGAATGGGGCAGATGTGGGGGAAATGGATTCTGCTTCCTTTAGCAGTTGTACATTTTAGGGGTCAGGTGAACCAGGCTTCCTAAAGCAAGTGATTGTGCATCTCCTGTGGGGAGAGAAAGGAAGGTACTTAGGAATTCTGTGGTGTGAGTGTCTGCCCAACCAAGAGTAAAACTGGCTTCACTAACAATGCAGAGATGTTTTCACCCAGTGTAAGAGGATTATTCCTCAACATGCCTTAGGCAGGTGGACTGGATTCCTCCACCAGCACTTCAAATGAATGCAGAAATAATTACATGTGTCTCTTTCCAGACAACAAGTATTACCAGGAATCCTATTTTATTTCTGTCCCCAAGATACGAATGGGAACTTCTCCACTAGCTTCAACAGATCTTGAGCATTTTATATCCCTATAACAATCTCAGTTATTTCTCTAAGATTTTGAACTGCAACATCACTTGCTGTCAGCTCTCCAAAATTTTACTACCACCTGCAAGTCCCAGCAAACCCCAGCCACGACTGCCTTTCACAACATTAGTCTACACATAGTGAAACCTGCAGCTCGTAAAGAGCAGATGCAGCTCAATACAGACAGATGAGCCATCTGAGCAGTGCCCAGGGGCTCTGCCATTTCCAAACCTCCTGGCTTCCCTTTCCAAGAACTTGTCTCTTCTGCACACTCCCTCTGCGTGGGTCGGCTTCGGGATGGACGGATGCCAGCTCCTGTTGAAAACAAAGGGCAGGCACATCTGGCAGAGAAGCTGCCAGACACTCATAAATCATGGCTGATCATGGTGTTGCTGTGATGTGCCACAAGGATGCCTTTGCAGAGCAGTACCCGGCTATAATTCAATAAACCCAGCGCTGCTCCTGCCCCTCATGAGCAGAGCACCGGCTGCTTTGGCGCCTTGTGAGTGCTGTGGCTTGCACAGCCCTGAATGATCGAGCTTCCCTCCTCCTCCCTCGCTTTGGATGAACTTCCCAGAAGGCAGGAGAGGCTCCCTCCCCACCCACCACCACAAAAACAGGGGAGGGATCAAAAGAAATCAAGGCACCAGCCACACCAGTTAGCACTGGGGCCTTCTGGTGTTTCTGATTCTCATTTTCCTGATGCTCAGGCAGACAAACCATGCCTGTCCACTGGCTGAAAATCAATGGCCTGCTCTGTAAAATGCTGAAATGAATGAAATACATCAACAAGATATTTCTATCACAACTTCTGAGCTGGGGCTGTCTCTGTAGAGTCCAAAGGGCTGAAGACATGAGGTGGCCCACGTTTAGTACAGACCTTCTTCAATTTGATCTACACGATAGAAATATTAATTAATTAATTAGACCATTTGCTCTCACAGAAGTATAAAGCCCCATCTGCCTGCCTTTTGTAGACTGATATAAAAGATTTCACTTGAAATGGTACTGATATTTCTCTGTCTTGTACCCCATCCACATCCTGTATATGGCTGGTAAAAAATGACGGGGGATCCAGAGGAAAAATGCAGTTTCCTGGGTTTTCTTGGAAGGAAAATCAAAATTCATGACAAATGTTACTGATATTTGGAAATTGGAAATATTAGAATCAGTTGTGACACCCATAGATTTTTCTCTGCCTGAAAAGTTATCATTTTTCTTGTGCATAATCATTTTTGTTGTGAGAAGAATGGGTCAGTGAAGAGTAAAAAAGGGTCAGGAAATAAAAGATGGGTAAATGAAGTTCATTCTCATGATTCAGGTATTGAAGGAAACCAACAGATGTGAATCAATACCAACTGTACTAAAAATTCACTGGATCATCATCTTTTCACCATCATCTTTTGTAGCATTTAGAAACACATTTTGTGACTCCTTCCCTTACTGAATTGCTCCGTGAATAAAATAATTTATTGATTATAAGATGCTCAGAACCTGAAAAATACAGACATAAACATTTCCTAGGGCTGGGTGCTGATGTTGACACAATCATGATGGCCATGAAACCAGAATATGCCCACAATTCAAGGGCTTTTGGCAAAAAAAAATCACTTTTTTTCTGACCTGATGTAGCAAGGTCTGAGGTGGTGTGCTGTCTCACTGACTTTATATCTGTTTTCAGTGGTTACAAAACAGCTGTGAAAATCAGTGTCAGTTCCCTTCACCTCCACCGTGTCTCTGCTGATATAAGCCTGCTAACTGCAGAAATGATTCCCAAAGTTGCATTCAGAGCAAATTGGAAATGTCCTGAACATTTTACCTGAAACAAACAGCTATCATTATTTCTCTTTACAGCACTTGCCCTTCTCTGAGAGTAACACAGTGAATGTCACAAGGGGGTGACTCCCAAACCTTCCCTTTACACATGAGCTTTCCACCCCATTTAGCTCCCTGAGCACTTTATAATTTTATTCAGAGTCAGTTAAGCCAATACATATGGATAAACCATATTTTTCTCTGCACCAAGTTGTATTTGAGTCATTGGAGTTTTGTACCTTGCCCAGGACAAGGATATTAAACATACAGACATATTAAGAATGGCTGCACTGTTTTAGGATGCTGAATCCCAGTACTGGAGCTTTCCAGTTTTTACAGACCATGTGGGCTGTGGTTAAGATCAAAGATATAGACTTTTTTTTCCCCAGAAAGCCAATAATGGGAGGTTTCCATAGAGATGTAAGAGAAAATTCTAAAAAAAACTTTAAAAGTGGAAATTCTCCAGGTTGGGTCTGACCCTTCCAGTCACTCCTGTGCTGCAAGAGAAAAGTTCTGCAGCTCGGCTGAGCAACACCAGAGGAACCACTCAGCCATATGGTCTAATTATGGCTTTTGTGTGTTCTTTCCATGTATAAATGACTTTCAGGATTGCTGTCAGGGACAAGCAGCACACTGCACTGTAGTGGTGCCAATTCTCATCATTTCATTACGTTTTGTCACAACTGGCATTCTTCCCAAACATCAGCTCTTTGACTCGGCCGATTGAGCGAGGATCTCAGCTTCCACCACAGACCCGCATCTCTGGCCTCCAGCCTTGCACATCAAAGCTTGCAAGCATGACCTGATCAGAGCTCCAGAGGGCTCAAAAACAGGGACACAAGCACAAAGTTCCGTTTTCTGCAGAGTGGCATGTTTTCTGGGCTCATCCCTCGGCAGAGGACCCTGTGGCAGGCAGTGCTGCACGCACATGCACCGTGGCAGGGAATGCCCCGCCGGGGCAGCATGCAAGGCTGCATTGGTGAGATGAAACACACCATCCACACTG
Source organism: Thryothorus ludovicianus (assembly GCA_013397245.1). NCBI lineage: Eukaryota > Metazoa > Chordata > Aves > Passeriformes > Certhiidae > Thryothorus > Thryothorus ludovicianus. The sequence continues at coordinate 94,558 of VZTB01010718.1, forward strand.
CTCCTGAAGCCTCAGCCTCCACAACGCCTGACTTTTCAGCTGCTGGAAACAGCTCTGAATGGCTGACAAGGAAGGGGTTTCCATTGGAATATTTTTAATTGAAAACGCTGATTCCAATCAACCGGCTAATTTGGGACTAATTTTTTTTTCAATGTATTGCTTTCACAAAGCTATTAAAAAGCTGGGCTAAACACAGAAATACTTCATTTTGATGCTTTCAAAGGAGACCTTTATACAGTTTTGCTTTCAATTCTTTGCAACAGATGGGGTGATTTATCCTCTGGAGCTGCCTAACTTTAGATGGAGTATTAAAAGAGCTTGTCTTCAAAGTAATTAAGTTAAATTAAATTATTCTCACTTTAAACAGATTAACTGAAATTAAATCATTCTCACTCTGTAGCTACATTTAGATAATTCTTAAGACATTTTAAAGGTTAAGCCATAACACTACATGTAAACCAGGGCAAGCATTTTGTCACAATTGCTTTTGTAAACAAAATGAAAATTTCATTCAAGTCAGTAAAATGAATATTATTATTTTCATTTGCCTGCAGAATAGAAGAATCATCTCATCATGCAGCCCCTTTCTTTTCATGGCTATTGGCTGTGTGCTTCCATGCAATAGAGTACTAGGTAAAAAGGCAAAATTGAAATCTCTTTCCTTTAACAGACAAGCCTGACATCTGGTTGTATTTTCCAGAGACTTTTGATCAGCATGAAAATAAGTTGGAGAGGCCATCAGTGGTAGAACAACTAAAGGTCTTTCCCATGATACAGTGTATCTGTAATTAGCTCAGAAGCAATGGGCTCAGATTGAGCAGAGATGATGCAGACAGAAAGTTTGCAGGGCACACCTCCCATGCAACAAGATCTGCCATCTAAAGAGAGAATTCAAGTTTTCTGTGAGTGTTGATCTGCAGCAGTTGATCATGGATGGCCACAGGGCACTGGTGACATCCAATACTGCACCCTATCCAGCCAGAGACACCTCCCTCCACAATACAAACAAACATTTCTGTGCATGGACACACAGCATGGGCTCAGACAGTCTGCTCCTAGAAGTTGCCCTAAATGTTACAGATGCAAAACTGTCTGCACTGAATTCCTCTGGAGCCAGAGTTGCTCCTTGGCCTGGGTACCACTGACAGTAGAGATTAATCTTTTTTGAGAGGCTGACATCCATCTTCATGCCACATTAAAATACTCCCTCCCTTTCCACGGCTCAGTAAATGGAGAAATCTTCTTTGATGGAAAAAATAGCATTTAGGATTGATTACACAGTGTCAGCTGGTTGAGTTGTTTGGGGTTTTTTTTTCATTTTCAAGTACATAGCTTTAAATTCCAAACCAAAACATCATTTGTAAACAAAAAAGAAAAAATTATGTGTTATTCTGAGGTTCATTTTGAAAATCTGAAAAACTTGGTCCTTTCTCCAGCACGACTTTCAGAATTACTGAGTGACTTAGTTAAGTACTTACATTGTAACTCATTGAGGATTTTATTCCTCAATGAGAACACGCTGCTGGCAATTGTCCAGCCAGTTCTAATTACTCCTTCATGTGGCTACGGAGGAATCCAAGCCTGTACCTCCTATCTGTGCTGTCTGTCATTACCAAAGTTTAATGCCATTTAGCTTTCTACTGTTTATTCACAGCCTATGCTGAATAAATAGCAGTGAACAGACCTGCAGAAGGAGCACGTTTCCATTGGCATTCCTTGGTAAGTGTTTTGTTATTCAAAGCTTCTGATGCTCTTCTCAGTTTGTTCTGCTTCAAATATGGGTTACCTGGCAATGATTTCTTTATTCCCAAAAGGAATAGTTATGAGGTATAAAATAGAAATCCTAATGTGGCCTGTGATACTGTAAAATCCTCTGCTTTCCTTAGCATTTAAGGCTTTTAGGATCCAAGATGGATGGAGTGCAGTTTCCTTTCGCCTTCACCTCCTTGTGAAATTGTGCACGGAAGCAACCTTGCTTCCAGTAACTCTGTGAAATGAAACATTAATCAACACTCCTCAGCTAACAGTTTGCAAATTGTTTCTTAACCTTCAGTTATGTCCAAGCTTGGGTTTAAAGCATAAGGAAAAGGAAAGCAGAACTCAGCTCTGTTTCTGCCCAAGATTTGTCCTCTGATACAGCCCAAGTCTCTGTACCTGTTTCCAAATCGCTGAAACCTGGATAAGTATTAGATCAAGATCAGAGACAAGGAAAACATGAAACTGAGCTTTTCCTGGCTCTTTCCAATGCAGAAACATCAACATTTCAGTGAGATGGCAAGGCTTGAAGCACATCTAAGACTCACTGATCTCCTAAGACTTGGTAAACTTCAGCTCACTGATGTTGATATGCTGCTCTATGAGCTGCAAAAGAGCTGCTGAAGAGATGTACAGTTCCTTTTCAAACCACAAACTGATCATAAATAAAAGTTTCAGTCTTATAAAAGGCAATTTAAGGATACTGCCTACTGTCTCAAAAGCTGTGCAGTAGTTTCTCAAACTGCAAGTCAAGACCCTTGGGCGGCTGGAAGAGGAAGGCAAAGTACAGAAAAGGATTAAGAGAGTTATTACACAGTGGCTTATCTAAATTTTTAAACATTTAATTTAGTATCAGCATGTTAATCATTGAAAATAAAGAATAATTTTAGGAGAAAAAACAGGAAAAATAAACAATAATAGTTCTGACCTCCTGCAGGTCAGAGAAGTGGGGCAACTGAGTTCATCAGCCGCTGGCTTCCACAACTACTGGGTTACAAGAGACAAATCAGGAGGAGCTGGAAACTTCTGAGCTCAAGAGCGGTATATGGAGGGGCCACAAGAAGTAGATCCCCTCCTGACAGAGCAATTAATGACCACACAAAAATATCAGGTTGTAACACAAGAAAAGGCTTCTTTGTTACACTTTAGAACTCCTTGACACGGAGTGCTCTGGGTATCAGACATTTGCCTGGGTTCAAACAAGCCACTAGGCAAATTCATGGAAGAGGAAGCACAGAGCTATGAAATACAAAAGGTGATTTGTTAATCAGGAGTTAAACTGCAAATCAGTGATAGGAAGGGAATTTTTTTTTCACTAGCAACACTACATTTACAATTTTCACATGCTCTTCCCCAGATCAGAAAGACACAGGCTCCCAAACCAAGAGGATCATCTCCTCCAACAACTTACAACCTCTTTTTCACCAGGAGCCACTCTGTGCTTCCTCAGAGTGGGGGGGTGAGAGTTTGCATCTACAGATGGGAATTATCCAGCTCATGTCCTTCACTCCGAGATTATTACACGGGCAATTAGAGGTATTTAGCAGTTCTTGGGTAGTGTAAAGACTTTCATACATGCAGAGGAAACAGCTGTTGCTGCTCTAGAGGGAAAGAGCAAGATGATGCCAGCAGCAGACAGAGGAGCTGCTGTTGCTAACAAGCAGAGTGCACCTGAGTGAAGACACAGCTGAGCTGCATTCAGAGAGGAATTGAAAGCAGGTGTGTGCATGGGAGAAGTTGAAGCAGCTCCTGATTGCAAAAACTAAGCAATCCACCCACCCTCCCTTGGATGAAGGTATGGTTTCACGGAGGAGTTGTCACAGGGAAGAGGGGAGGCATCTGTGAAGGGTCATGTTTTTATTTGGAAACAAATCTACAGGAACTGCAGATTGCTGTGAAGTGCCTGAGCTGCAGCACATCCTCACTGGATCAGAATCCAGCACAGCAGTATTAATTTCTGATTTTAGCATGGCCCTTTGATTTTGTGTCAATGAGTTGCTTAATATTTTGAGGCTACAATTTTCATATGAGAAAATCAGTTGGAAAATGTGTGGTGTGGTGTTTTGACAATGAAGGTTGCATGTTCCTTGCACTGAGTTTTGGCTGTCAATCTCTCTGTGCAATGCCCAGCTCAGCGGGGGCTAAACTTTATTTGGCATGGTTTGCCACTGCTGCAATAATAAAGCAAATTTCCTATGCAGAGAGATTCTCATGGTTGGGGTTTATTTGGGTGGTTTTTAATTGCCCCTTTTATTTTATTGTGGAAGATTAATTTTAATTGACTTTTATATGGATGTGCCTGTAAAACCCAACAGCCTAAGGAATGACGGGAAAATTACACCTATTTCTTGTCTGTGTTTTAAGCATTTCTGCTCCCACTTGACAACCTTTGCAAAACCTTTTCCTCCCACGCAGGAAAGAGAGTTTTTCAGCTCCTCAGAGGCTTAGGCTTCTCAAGAGCTGTGCACCTGGGTGAGATATATTTTCCATACAGCACATGAATTTCCAGCATCTCCCAGGACCTTTTCCCTGTGGTCATCAGGGATCTCATAAGAAATGTACATGTGCATGCTCTGGGCTGCCAACAGACTGAGCATGAGGGGGGAGACTCTGAGAGAAATTAAAGTGTTCCTTCAGGAGCCCACAGTCTGAGTTTGGGTTATGCTGAACTAAATCAGGAGGTGCTTCTGCAAAATCACTCCCTGTGAAATTAATCTACAAATTGGAGAAAAAAACAGGGCCTCCACAATGGATTTAAAGAAAATGCAGTGGAATTGTGTTAATGGCCTGCTTGGGCCTCGTGGCTCTACATGGGAATTCTCTGCAATTCCATCAGTCACACTGATGAAGGCACCATATCCCAAACTCTTCTGTAGCCAGACACTTCTGCCAATCAAGTGTTATGCTCATCCTAGAGCTAACTTCATAATGTTTTCTTTTTGTCGTTTGCTTATTTGTTTGTTTTTTACACAGGAAAATTTCCTTGAGCTGATCTGATCCTAATCTCACATTGATACAATTTTCTTTCTTCCAGTAAGGTTGCTCCTGACGGGTGTGGGATGAGGGAATGTCAAACCAGCTCCTACATGGGTTGGGTGAAATTCCAGGTTCTTGGCACCTGAGAGATTTAGCATCAAGGGAGGCAAAATGTTGGAAATGACGTGTTGGAACAAGAAGTAAACATCTTGGATTGTATCCAATCACAAAGATTTTATAAGTATCTGGTCCATCAGGGACTTGGAATAGACCACTAGAAATGAGCCCTGACATCCACAAAGTATTGATATTCTTCACCTCTTGCATGAAACAGGAAATTAGTGATGAGGGAAATTTGCAGAGTCATTAATAACTGTTTTGTTTGGGGGAAAATCTATTGGCTATCCATCTATCCATCTCCCTCCCTGTGTGCTGTTCCTATGCTCTCATGAAAATGTTCACGCTGTGGTCATGTCACCAGCTCAGCTCATCCATTCCCATCTAGTGCAGGATAAGATGGTCTGGTAGGTGCTGGAGTAGAGTAACTGTTTTGAAAAATAAAATAAATGACAGCCTGTTGTCTCCCCATAAGGCTTTCTGTCTGGATTTGCAGACAGATCCTGGAGAAGATGCAGGAAGTTGCCACCTCTGTATTTCTTTCACAACTGCCATGCCAAGAGCTTGGCCCTTCCACCCCTGCTCTTGGAGCAGCCCCCACATGTCAGTGGCAATAGCCATGCAGAGAAACAGGGCAACATCTGGCCTCATGTTTTACAAATCATGTATTTTTTGCATTGCTCAAGCTTTCAGACAGCAGAAGTACTGAGAAATCAGCCTCCTACAGCCAAAACTCTGCAGATTCTGTTAAAATGGCTGCATTATAAATAACACTCTATCATCCTCAAGTAGTCTCTGGGATGTTAATGCTTCATGCAGTTACTTGGAGGAGAAGAGGGATAAATCTACTCTTTAGCCTGGGAGGAAACATTAATTGCTAATCCCTGTGGTAAAACCAGCCCAACTGGGCCCCAAAAGACTGAGTAACACAGGTTACTCAGTAATAGTTGTACTGGTGAATGGACATGGTGGGTATCATGACATTACCCAAGGCATTTGCCTACCCATATATAAGTGTAAAATCATCCCCTAGTAAAAAAAAAATAACACTTTCTTAATATTATTCTGCTTCTCTGCCCATAAAAATGCTCATAAAAACAAGGTTTTTGAATTTGGCCTGCAGAGCAGAGAAAACTGGTAGCAAGAGCCCTGAATAATGGCACATCACTATGCAGACTTTATTTCTCCAAGTATTTTAGAGAGGGTTATCATAGACAGGGAAGTTCAGCTCCATACCTTCCTTTTGTTACACAACTCCAGCGACTTAATCTCTCAGCTCTGGGAAAGTGCTTTAAATGGGTCTAGCAGAGCTTTATTAACGCTCTGTTCGTGTTCATTTTCTTCATGCAAACTTGTCACTATTTGTCAGCAACTGCTGCTCGTACGGGACGTTCATTAGGTTCAAGTAGGCAGAAAAAAAAAGAGTTTGTTCCATCAAACCCGGCTCTTTGAAGCTGTGTGAAACGCAGTTGTTGCCACCTCGGGGAGCTCGCAGCAGTCACAGCAGCATCCCAAAGCTCAGCAGAGGCTGCCAAACCTGGACCCGGCTGCGTGCGGGGCTCCCTCCCGGCCCCGCCAGCGCCGCTCTCCGCTGCCCCTAATCCCTTCCTGGCCCCAGCGGGTCCCCTGCAGCTCCGGGACACGGGACTGACCTGTCCCAGCCGGCAGCTGAGATGCCTGGCAGCAGCAGCCGTGGCTGCTTGGGCGGGTTTCGGGGGGCGGCAGTCCCCGGGAGGGGCGAGAGGCTCCCGGCTGCGGAGCATTGCTGTGCCCATCACTGAGCGCCCGGTCCCTGCAAGGGCAGGCTGAGCAGGGCTCTGAGCACCCTGGGCTACTGGAAGCTGTCCCTGCCCATGGCAGGGAAATGGAATTAGATGATCTCGAAAGACCTTTCTGACCCAAATAATTGTGTGATGCTGTTATTGATCACCAACTCGTTCTGATATGCCTCTCCTACTCACTGACCACAGCCAGAGCTCTGAAAGCAGCACCATTAAGCCAGACTTCATCACCAGGGACAAGATTTTAAAAAATCCTTGCTACTTTATTCCTAGACTTTATCTTCTTTATCCTGATAACAAGGCCTACTAATATTATCCTAAGAGCTACTGCTGTCCAAATATGGGTAAGGTTTGCCAGCCAGACACAAAACATCTCTGTCCCTCTCCATCCATCAATTGCTTCAGCAGCTGTTTCAAAGTGCATGTGGAAGCACAAGGATCCCAGCAGCAAGGAGGTGTAAGGAATTTGGCTTTGATGTGCAGATGCTCACCTCTATCTGCATCTACAGAGCATCTCTGGGCCAGGGCAAAGCATGCCAGCAGGAACAGGGGCAGTGTTAGAGGGTCACTGCACAAACTCCTCACATTACTGCTCAGGATATTAATGAAATGTGGGATTGATTAGAGTATAAAATCTTCCAGTAAAACTGGCCAGAAAGGGGAGCAATAGCAGATGCTGAATCCTGGCTGCAATGTAGATCTCATCTCTCAGCTGCTTCCAAGATCCCTGCAGACCCCAGGGGCTGTGCAAACCTTACAGGTGTGAGTGTGTCGGTCTGTCTGTCTTCCAGAGCACACAGGACACACTGTGATCTGTACAGCACAAGACTATGAATCTCACCCAGCCATTGAGATCCAGTTGCTCCCCTAATCAAAGCCTTGGGTAGGTTCCCCAGGTTAGAGGAGGAGAATTTTTTGGATAGGAGTCCCATCGAATAAACCCAGAAAATGTAAAGAATAGCAAGAGGAACTTTGTCCCTGAATCAATGTTCCTGCAGTCGCCCTGCACAGCATTAACTTGGAGACCAGCAGGCTGCCAGAAGTGACAACTTTCCTAAGAGATTTAAAACAAAAGTTCCCTCTGACAGCTTAATCCCTTGCATGTATATAGCACTTCACATGCCCAAATATTAACTGATTCATGGTTAATTAACTCGTGGTTATAAATTTCCCCTGGCACTTTTTGCAAGACTCAGGATGTAAATGTTAAACCAAGTGTCCCAGGCAAATTGCAGCACTGTAAGAAAAATTATAGGGCAGATCATCACCTGGTCTAGTGCAGTTATGTAGATTTACTCGAGCCCAGGGCCTGACACAATTGTTCTTGAATTCATAACAGCAAACTGCAATGAATGAAGTGCAGAGCTCCTTCCTATACTGAACTCTAGTAATTAATTCCCTGCTAACACGGGGGACATGGTATAAAACAGAGAGTTCACATTTATTCAGATGAGTATTATGACAGTGTAATGGAGGAGCTGAGGATGATAAGATGTTTCAAGGCAGTGGAATTGAAGGAGTTTTGCAAAAAAGTATTGCTGTAGGGAATGTGATGTTCATAGCACAACCTATTCCTTTGCTTGAGCAGCGCCCAAAGCAAAGGGAAATTTTACCCAAAAAGAAATTCTCCTTCACCACTCTGCATTTCCCAGAGCTGGTGAGACATTTCATTAAAGCTCAGGTCAACTCCCCAGTGGTTTCTGAGAGAGAACACATCCCTTAGCTGCCCCCCCGGAAGGACTGAGAGCATATCTCCTTCCTCTCCCATCTTGCTCCATGTCAAAGTCTTTTGGGACCCTCAAAAATCTTCCACAATTTCCTAGCTTCCCTTTGAGCAGTGCAAATCCAGTGAAACCAAAATTGTTTATAAGGACTCTCCATCCATGATTTTTGACCTGGTAAGGAGAGTTTTCAGAAATATTAGAAAGCTACACACATGAAAACATCTCCTTCTGAGTCTGTATGCACATCAGCCACATTTTGGCTTACAGCTCTACACTACTAAGTCTAATATTTAATGAGCCTAATAAAAATTTTGCAGTAGTTCAGCGGTTTCCCTACCAAGAAGGAGGGCTCTGATTAGCACCTCTGGCTTTTCCAGGCACCTAGCCTCTCTGTAGAGTGTTGCTGCAGTAAACTTAAAGCCCTTTTTCTGTGGAGAAAAGGCATAAAGAAATATGGTACAGAATAATGAATGGTACTTGTCCTCTCTGGAAGTGCAAATGCATGAGAAGATGATGAAACAAAGGCCTTTACAGGAAGAAACCCCTTCTTTTTCTGCATGGATGTTGCAAATCTGAGGAACCTGTAGTGTGATTTTACAAATTAAGGCACAAAAAGATTTGAGGTGGGGGAAAAGGATTCTGATATATTTAATGGCATGAGGAAGCATCTAGCATTGCTGAGAAATGAAATGGTATCAACTAAGATATGTCAAGAAGAAACACATTCTCAGGGCAGTTTATTCCATAGCCTAGTCCCATGTAAAAGGAAAAGGGTTCTTCCTGGACATGGGAGAAGGGTGAACACTAATAAGGGATAAGGAATGGAACCATCCTGTGCACTTAAACCACCTAATGGAGCATGCTAGTGTGGGTTCTCAAGTGTCTAATGGAGCCTGAGGTCCCAGCTCAGCTTGTCAGCAAGGGCATTAACAGAACTGCTTTTCCCCAGCCCACAGCTTATTCACGCTTGTAAGAGCTCAATACTTTTTAAATCTCTGCCTTCCTGTTATATTTAGTTGAAGTCAGCTTGTGAGTTCCAAACTAGCTAGGGGACAAACCTGCTAAAAACCACCCATGTGCACCACCCAGCATTCTGTGTGATGGCACCAGCCTTGTCCTGACACCAAGCTAAGAAGGGGTGTGGGCACAGGAGCAATCACTGCTTTGACCTCTTCCCAAAACTGTCACCCAAATTCACAGCAGCATTTTTCACTTGGGTTCCCAGAGGGAATTCGGGGCCATGCTCAGGAGCAGGACCAGGGTGGTAGGCAGCGCCCAGACTCTGCCTCAAGCTACAGGGCGGGGGACACAAGAGAAACACATTCCCTCTCTCCTTTTGCACGAGTGTTTTTTTAAACAGAACAACAGAGTGAGGCACTTCAGTAACTTCCCAGATCCCTGAGAAGAACATTTTGGCCCTGTGTGTTTGGGGGACATGTGCTGGAGGAGAGAGACTGTGGTTGCCAAACCCCAGCACCCTCTTGCCACGCTGCACAGACAAATCTCAAGCTCCTCTCCCATCTCCCTCCCAGACAGCCTCGCCAGCCTCCACCCAATCCACAGGAGCCATCACATTTGTGATGTACTGAAACACAGTTTACATTGCAAAAAGCTCTGACACGTCCCTGGAAAGCAATTGAGGGAGAGCTGCCCGTGAGTGTTAAGGGGCTTGCTCCACAAGCAGATGTCCTCTTGGCAGATGCACCTCTCGCTCCAGCAGGCTCTGGACACGGCGAGGAGAGGGCCAGGCCCGCTCCTGAGCGGCCAGGCTGATCTTTATTAGGCCTTTCTCCGGAAATAAGGAGTATGGTGAGGAGAGGTGATCTTCCCCTGCGGCTGCTGGTGTGGATTATGGAGCTGGCAGCAGCAGGAATGCATTAAGGAAAGCTCCCAGCAACGGGTAAGTTTTAAAATGAAAGCTGGCTCAGTGTTAATGCGCAAGTAATGTGTCCCAGCTGCCTTTAATAAAACAGCCAGCTGAAACTCAGCATCATAATAAACGGAGCAGGGATTTCACAAACATCCTGGCTGCTCAGAAAGAGACTGACTTTTCTTCTTTTTTATTTTTTTTTCCCCTCAGAGCTTGATTAAACATTTCCTGTTTTCAGCTTTCCAGAAAGGTCTTGGTGAGCCTTTCACTGCTGCTTTCATGCTGGCAGCTCCATTTTTCAAGGCCTTCTCCTGGTGTGACAGAAATGGGAGGATTTGTGTGGGCCTGGTACCTGGGTGAGAAATGCCTCTGCTGCAGCTGCATCCCCATCGTGTTTGATGCCATCCCTGCAGGCACAGGGTGGCACAATGCTGATGGCAGCCCCAACTCCTGGGAGTCTCACAGGATCCCAGGGAGGAGCCCTATGACCTGTCACTTCCTATTTGCAGACAAGGTGAGGGGGAAGTTGTCTACAGCTGGGAAATAAACCTTGGATTTCTGCTTTTGCTGCTGATTCAGGCAATGTCGCCCTAAGGCTGGACCATCAGAGCTGACTTAAGATCAGTAACTCACAGAGGAACAAGCCCCTGAAGAGAACCTGAGGAAGCAGCTGGGCTGGGTTTCATCCCATTGAACTCAAGTCAGCCTTTATTCTGTCTCAGCCAGTGAAGCAAAATAGGCACCTTTGGGGACTATTAATTTGTACTAATTTGAGTTTCCTTTTAAAATAAAATTTAAAATATCCTACAGGCATGCAGACGTGACTGCGTGCCTCTTATGTGTCCACAGCCAAACCTTTTCACCCAGCCCAAGTCTGGAGGAGGGGAGAAGATTCTCCTGGCCATGCCAGTCCTTTTGATCATCCAGGGCTTCTACAGCTCTTTCCACAAACTCCTCTAAATGAGGGAATTGGAAGAAATAATGCGCTTTTTCTCAATTTTTCTTTCCCCAACTCTAAAGATCCATCACAGTTTGTCACCCAAAATGAAGGATGGAAGCAGCCTTGAAATTCCCCCATCCTGCTTGTGCCTAGCCATGGAGCAGACGGGACTCCTGACCTCCAGCTGAGGTACACAGGCATCTTGCCAGCCTATAAAATCAAGTTTCACCAATTAACTTTCAGTAGTGGAGGGTCTGGCTAGAAGTACTCAGCTCTAATCCCAGATAATGTGTGACAACTTTCAGTGTGCTCATTCCAAGTGTTGAATGGGCTTCAGTGTTTCCTACAGCTCTGTAATATATGCCACAAACACATAAATCTTTTCTGTGGTACAGAAGAGAGAAAATTCTCAAAATGCTGACTGCAGCAGAAATAGAAACATCTCCTCATCATCTCCTGGTTTTAGTGGTATGTGTCTAAAATATCTCTAGATTTACAGCTTCACCTATTGTTTAGAAATGCCTGTGATTTCTGTGTTGTTTTCTTGACAGTCAGCTGGGAATCCCTTTGTGATTTGGAATGTAACTTCATCTTGCCTTAACTTTCCCCATCTGACAAAGGTGTTGCCAGGATTAATTAATAGTGTAAGGTGGTGATTAATGAGTAGATATTACAAAACACCACGCGCCGCCGGATGCTGAGGATTTTTGGGGAAGTTTGGAGAGCAGCATTCCTAAGGAGCTAGTCTGAGCTTGACCTCCCTGGATCATAAAATCATCATACATATTCCCCAAAATGGAAATGTTCTCTCATGTTCACGTTTGGTAACAGGCTGGTGAATGGTGAGGGCTTCAGTTGATGCTTCTGGCTACCCATAAATTTCTGCAGGATTTGTAACATTCTGAGAGATGTTCCAAGAAAACAGATTAATTTTCTTTCCCCCGCAGTCTTACTTTGAATCCTCAGCATTTTCTTTTCCTAAAACAAGGTATCAAAATACCTTGGATGGAATTTTTCAATGCATACTGTGAAACACCTTGCCAAAAAACATTCACTTCAAATGGCATTTGTTTGGAGTACCTGAGTTTTCTTTCAGCCTCAGGAATTCTGCTTAGCACAACTCCATAATATTTCAAAATGGAAACAAAATAACATTGAACTTTATCAGCCATACTCTGTGCTTTTTTTAGAGTTTGTGCATTGATCTTGAATAACTGAAAATAAGTTTTTATGGAGTTTTCTCAAATATTTTCCCTTTTGTTACTCTTTTTTTCTTCTTCTCTACAATCTTTTTATTCTCTTACAAGTTTTCAGAAAGGTTACTTCAGGCTGTGAACAGGGTGTAACACTTGTCTTGCCTATTATCAATATTTCCAAAGTAAGTGTTAGTGAACTTTTTGCATTTTCATGGGTTTTCTTCCAAACACAAGTACAGTCATTCCACAGATGTAGTTTAGGGCAGCTCATGCTCTTTATGATTCTGTAATCTATGCAATAGACCAACCCACAAATGCAAGAAAAAATATTGCAACAAATTGCTAAAATTTTTTTGGTCTCTTTATTTCAAACATGTTACATTCTTTAAGGAAAAGGAAAAAATGTAATAATAATAAAATCCTATTTGGGAAATTTTCCCTTTCAAAATTTAAATACTGTTCTTTCTTGCTATGGGAGCTGCTTCCATTTGAGGACTAAAGAAAATAAATATTTCTCCTGTTGAAAAAAGTATGGTGGAGGAAAGAGTGAACTCATTTTTTTGTCTCTGCCTTAGTGATCCTATTACACAAACCAAAAATTAAATACAAAATCAAGAATCAGAACTCATCCTCTCAATTTTCATTATGTTGCAAGGTATAAGTTATCTTCCCAATTGGGAGAGAATTTCTCATGAAAGTAAGTCCTGGGCAAAAATGACCCAACCTTAAAATTAAATGCTGTCCCAGAAGGAAGGTTAGGTTTTGCTGAGCTCAAACTATTAGAGATTTGCCAATCAAGCTACTGCTTTGCTCTGCAAATTGCCATTGAATTCACATCTCAGACCTCAGGCAAAATCATCACAGCCATAAAGTGCACACCACAAACCCAGCCTGCCCAGGACAGGTGGACAATTTGACCTTTTAAAGAGTTGTGTCTTTTCATTTTCTGTTTCTAAAGCCTAGAATTAAATATTGGTCTCAACAAAACAACCTTGAAAGAGGCCTTGGGACAGCACAACCTGTGTCTGCTGCACAGCCATGCTGAAAAGGGAACAGGCCTCTATTGTGCTTGATGCAGCCTCTTCCCCCAGGATTGCTGGTTTGACACATAAAGCCAGGCTAAAGGAGAGGGGCTGTCATTATCCTCTGCCACATCTCCATTTTATGGGCTGAGAACCAGGGCAGGAGGTGTCATCACTTATTCTTGGGCGCACACCCAAAGCCTGTGCCAGCACTGGTATTTAACCCAGCTCTTTGTCCCCAGCCAATGTTTTATCAACAATACCCATTTTTCCTCCCACAGATTTTTTTCTCCAAACAAATACACATGTTTAGGCTATCCCTGCTCCTTTTCCATGGCACATCATCCCTGTCAGCCATTGCTTGGCACCTGCCCAACCAATGTGGCCGTTGTTTGTTTGCAGCTTCATCCCTCAGAGCACCATGTCATTGTCATGGTGCTCCACTGAGGTCAAAGGTCCCAACCAAGATGGAGGCTTGGTTGTTTTACACCTCACCTAAACCACATTTTGATAAAACAAACCATTTCATAAAGTGAAAACTCTTCTAATACAGATGACACATAACCAGATTTAGGTACAGCACATCCAATACAGATGACACATAATCAGATTTAGGTACAGCACATCCTTGGCTGTGGATGAGCAACTGCTGTTCACACAAGACATCATTTCTGGGAAGGAGGAGACAATTCCCCATGGCACCAAACCATCATTCTTGGAAGAAAGAGCTATTTGTGATCAGGACAGACAAGTTGCCTTTGCCAGATTAGAGATGACTCTGGTATGGGCACACCCAGCTCATTCCAAGCACTGTGAAGTGCAGCAGTATCAATCTCTAGTGGAGACCTGCTTTGGCAGAACCAGAAATTAAATTGATGTCTCCCAACCCTGTAGTAAATAAAGACAAACATGATTGTTGGGTATACTTGATCATGTTGATGATTTTAGCCAAGTTTTTATTGCAGGAGACACTGCTGATTTTAACCCTATCCATATTAATTAATAGTCAAACATGGGTTATTTTCCAGATTCTCCAACAGACTAAGTAGAAAACCTCATATATATTTTCAGGGAATTTGGTGATTGTTTTGAAAATCCTACATTTATTTGTATTTCTTGTGAATTTAGGGACAGTGTATTGGGCTAGGGAGGAAATCCCACCTCCATCAGTAGGGGCAGAAGCTGTGGAGAATGTCCCTTGTGCCACCCATACTTAGCCATGGGCTTGGTCTGCCCCAGGAGTAAGTCTTGGGCACTGTACCAGTGACATTCATTCCAGGAACAGGGTCTGGCTTCAATGTTAAGGATAAAAAGCTTCAAGTAGGTCCTTCTGTAGACTCTCAGACTGACTTTACCTGATGTATCTAGCCACAAGGCCTTTTATTTTTATTTCTTTGCATGGTTGTGCACTTCCTAAGAGTTGTGCCAGACGTGGGAGTAAGGACACATTACACACAATGGTGCCCTCACAGCCCTTCTAGCCATCAACGCAAGGGAGGGCAGGAAAACTCACCAGAAGCCTGGTTTTCCAGAATGGAAGTGTTTGGATAAACACTGAGTGCTTTGAGGTTTAACCACTCTGGAGAAAATGGGGAGAATAGGGATGGAAACTGCCTCTAAGATCACCCAGGCTCATTTGTCTGCCAAGATAGGGTTATACTTCTCCACTCTGTCCAGTCCTGGCATAAAATTCCTTGCCAAGGAACCAACCTTCTCATTTTGGTAAGGCAGGAGAAGTCCTCATCCTGTCAAGGAGGGCAGTTGCTCAAAGCAGGGGTTTTATGCCTTTGAGGCAGCAATTAATGCTGGCAGTCCAGCCTCAGAATCACATCACATGGTTATTTTCTTCTGGAAAAACATTCATGTTTTACTTGTTTTCTTCTGTTCTTCTTCATTTTATACCCAAGTGCAACCAGTGCCATTGAACTAAAATGCCTTTTCTATTACTTCACCATTTCCATCTCTTTCCCCTCTGCATGTTGCTGAGAAATCATCATCAAGTCCTCATCAGGAAAGATTAACACCTCACTTTACCAGTAATGGCCTCAAATTTTCCTTTCTCAATTTTATCTCGTTGCTCCTCCGTGTACCTCCACATCTCTCAAGAGAAGCTGTAAAGAGAGAAAAGTTCTTTTCCTCCCAGAAAGCAGTCCAAATTACCATTTTCCTTTGTCTATATAATCCATTGTCCAAAATTTCGGTCAGATTCTCAGCCAGCATAAAGCTCACAAATTTATTCTCTCTATAGTTTTATGGCAGCTGAGAAATGATGTAAAATGTGTTTAAGGAAAAAAATGAGCCTCTGTTTTCAGACTATCCTGGAAATTACAAACCAGTCATTTCCAGCATTGCTGGAGGAAACCAGCCCTCAGGTAGGATGGGCAAAGAGACTGTCCAGTGCAGAAAACAGGTTATTGCATATATTCATATAATCTTTACACATCTGCAGAAAAATAAGATGCTACTGTATCCAGTCTAAAAAGCTCTGGGGTTAAATGCACAAGCTATCAGACTCTCAGAAATATTCTGGGTTTTTTCATGATAGCTTTTGTGGCCATATTTATCTTTACAAACTATAGGGCCATTGACGCCTTCCAAAAGCATTTCCTGCCCTGCTGTCTCAAAACTTTCTGCTTGCAGTGGAAACCCTGCAATGAACATGTGCATCAAATGTTCTGAGGGGTGTACAAGACATATAAGAAATAGGGAAGCCAAGAAACATGATGGATAAAACAGGCTGGATTTTCATCACTGGTGGCCACAACAACAGCCACAGAGAGTGTAATAAGAACGGTGTTTCCAAGAGGATGTGAGGTTATGATCCAGCAGTATTGGTAAATGGCATCTGCTCTCCAGTTTGACCACATAATAACTAAACTGCTGTATTTTCCACACTGCTCAGCTAAACAGCTTAAATTGGACCCTCTCAAAGGCTAAAAGGAATCAATTTCATCCTAAACAATTCCAAGGCCAACCTGACCAAAGCCTTTGATTCATGCCAGTTAAAGTCAGAGGCTTTATGGCACTGGTTATTGTTCAATACTCACCAGCAGAGTGAAGAGCAATGGCTGCACTCACCTTCTCCTCCTCCTCCTGACCAGCAGCTGGTGACTGGGATTGCTCAGGAGTGAGGAGCTCCCTGGCTCAGCCCTCTGTTACCAACTCCATCTTTTTGCAGCTCTGCACCTTCTCCTTACCTGGAAGCCATCAGCTCCCTGCTCTGCACTCCCCTTCCAGGGGCCACTCTGCAGAGAATATTGCTGACCAGTTCCTGGTATGTTCTTTCATCTGATGAAAGAGCTTATTTAAACAGAAATCTGAACATTGCTGCTCTGCCAGGCACTGGCTGAAAATATGTTAGTAGATGCTTTGTCATGAGCAAATCCAGACCAGAGTTTCCCTCTAGGTTCCTCGAGTTCCAGTTATGAGGGCCTCAGTTTTCAGCCAGGTAGGTAAAAATCCTTCACATTTTTACAGATGGGGGAACTGTGGTGGAGCAGAGAGTGTAAGAAACACACCCAAGATCAACAGTGATATTTTTTTGTGGCAAAGTGAAGAGTCAAGCTCAGATCTGCTGCCACACAGTGGGGGTACTTTCACCACCACACCACCCTCCTTTCTTTGCAAGCCTGCTAGAGCTGGCTTCAGGGACAACACTCCAAACCCAGTGGCACCAGCCATCCCACAGAGAGAAAAACAGTGCCCAGGGTCAGTGTCTGAGTTGCTAAAATGCAGAAGTGATACACATCACACACATCTCCTGCAGCAAGACAAGCACATGGCCATGGCTGGAGTGTCCCACCACCAAGGCATAAACATTTGGCTGCAAGGAAAACTACAGGGAGCTCATGGAAACCACTTGCAAACAGCCCTGTCATTCAGCTCAGGGCCTGAGAGATCAGACCACCCACTCCAGCACAGGGGTTATGTGCCATGTACCTGGTGATCAGTGGGGAAGGAATTAATTTCACCTAATTCATATGCCTACAAGGTAGAGCTGGCCACCCTCAGGTTCTTCAATAAATGAGCTTTAAGGAGAAACTTGTCTGATCTACTCTAAAACTCTATTTTAAGATAAGTAGAATTATACCCTGGATAGTTAAAAAAAAAAACAAACAAAAAAACAAACCAGAAAACGGAAAACGCAGCCCCAGAGTCTGGCTCAGATGAAAATATTTATGTCCATGCATCTACATGTACCATGATCAATCACATGTATCTCACACAACGTGAAAAATGGGAATAAACTAAAATTGAAGTAGAAATTTTTTAAAATGCTGTGAAGTGATACTTAGTCCAAAGTGGCTTTATTTGATATACATAGGTATTTCAAGTGTAAAACTTGCAAATGCAGTGCAATTTGCACTGAAATATTTGGTCACAGTAGAGAGCTGATAGTTCTGATCATGGCAAATGTTTCCATTATGAAAGATGACAATGAAGTTGAGAATTGAGTGTTTTTGACTCAGTCCTGTTTATCAGCAGAGTAAGGTCATGTTCTTATTTTTCTCTGGGCATAATGAGAATCAAAAAGTAAAGAACAGCCTCTCCCTATCTTCTTGGTCTCTTCTTCTGGTCACATCTGCACCCAAAACTTCCTCTTTGTGGTCAGCTGGGGTTACGTGCACAGCTGATTCTGGCAGCTTCTGTTACTATCTCCTCTATCTCCTCTCTCCTTCTCTGGTGTTTCTGGCACATTTGTTTTTACACACTCAGAGTTCAACCAAAACAATATCCTGACTCCAGGTTTGCCTTCTGCTGCTAGAGGCAGCACATCTGGGCTTCTGAAGGGCCTCAGTACAGCCTCTGCTTTGGTAAACAGCTTCAATTACTTAAACTCACACCCATCTGTCTGGAGTGGAGGATGACCATAATAGCCAGAAATTCAGTGACATTTTGCAGAAGTAGCCAGGCATGGGTGAAACAAGTAGCAGAGCTTGTCCCTTCCAGCTCAGGCTCCTCCTGAGTGATCCTGGACAGACCCTACTTTCAATAGCTTCCTATTTTGCCAGATTTAACTGTGTGGGCTGAAATGTTATGTTCTGAATATCTGCTGCACACTAAAAGTTTCAAGCCAATTTGAGACAAAACATTTCAGGAGATTTCGTGCACAAGACAAGGGAAAAATACATTCTTTTGCCCACGTTCAGGAAGCTGTTTCATGAACAGTGAGACTGAGGAAATGTGGTTTTACTTCAACATGCAGGCTGGGCTGGTAACTCACCCCCCCTGCAACTCCCCTCGTTCCCCCCATGCCCTCTGACCTGCTCCTCTGGACAATCAGCAAAACACACCATGATTGTCCTGAGCCACCTGCCTATGGACAGACTGGACATGACTAAATTTGGCATCTTCTCACCATTTTTAGAACACTCACATGCATCTGAATTCTCTACTCAGCCATGAAGTTTCAAAGAACTTGCAGGACCTTTATTGTATTGGAGTTCTCTCCTCTTCTCTCAAAGTTAGTTTGCAATTAGCCAAGTGATTAAAAAAATGAATAGAGATGGTCAGAGGGAATGATCACATCTTTACACAGTGAAAAAATGATCCTTCTTTTCACATATGTTAAATTTTTTATTGGACCTTTATTATTAGCATTACCAACTCTGCTTACATCCCATTTAATATACATTCTGTGTATTAATGTGTACCTAAACACTGTGGAGAAATGAAAAATCACAAAGGACCTAATCCAAAGCTTTCCAGGCTTCCCTGTGCTACTAAGGCTAGAAAAACCCTCCTCCTCCTTCTCCTTCTCCTTCTCCTTCTCCCTCTCCCTCTCCCTCTCCCTCTCCCTCTCCCTCTCCTTCTCCCTCTCCTTCTCCTTCTTCTCTTTCTGTCATCTGACTGCGTCTGATCTTTTTCAGCAGTGCATGAAAATGAAAAAAGTCAATGAGAGTCAACTTGAAGAAATGTTTTCTAAAATATGAAATGCCTGGTAGCTTAGGAGAGAAATGTTGGTTGTCACTGCTTGGATCAGAACAAGACTTCCTGTATAAAACACCAGCTAAATGATATCTTCAAGGCACTCACAGAGGAGGCTCCAATATGAAAAGAATTTTTGACCATTTCTGTGCTGTGATCCTTTGGTTTCAGCTCAGGTAAATAAAATGCCATGGAAAAATGTGTATTGGCCACTCTTTCTCTTGCACTATTTGTAAAGGATGTCAAGAAGACAAGAAATCCCAGCTAGTCGTCCAACTGGGCTAATGAGCCACAGAATCACACAATGCAAACCCATTGTTCTGCACACAGTATTTTGGCTGACAAAATACCAGTAAATTAGTACTGAAACTCTGAGAGATCAGAGCTGCAGTGTTATTATCAATTCTTCTTCCACCAGCCCTTCCTCCATGACAAGAAGGAGCACACAGGCAGGCCTTTTCATGTGCCCCAAAGTGTCTGAGATGCCCATCAAAATGAACAATTCATTCTCCTGGTGTTGCATGAAGAAGTCCCTGCTCCTTGGTGACTGCAAAAGCTTCCTGAATACAAGAACATGCATGTAATTACCAGCAGCTCTAAGGTTAGCATAAATCAAAGTGAGAAGTCAGCTGCCAGGGGCACTTCAGAAGCAATGCCCACATCTCCAATGGGGCTGAGCTAAAGCAGTAACCCCATCCAAATCCCTGAATGGGCCATGCCTTGTAATGGGCTGGCACAAAGCTACATTATCCCACAAGCTGCACCTGCTTCTGGAGCTGCTGTATCAGCAGCAAATAGAGGTGCCACCTGGCAAGATGGCATTTCCTGAAGCCTGCAATGACAAGGCAAAAAAAAAGTTCCCAACAAACAGATGGTGCCCACAGAAATGGGAGTTATATGGAAACAACAAAGGGCATTACAGCAACCAGTAACGTGCTACTCTCAGCCCTCTCTAAACTGTCACACACATCCTTAGTGGGTGGTAAAGACAGGCCTAAATTCAGGTGCCTTCCCTCCCAGGAAAAAAGGATCTTGTTTTTCAAGTTCATTGCTCCTCAAACTGTATGAAAAAGATTAGAATCACAAAGACCCGCTGAACAGTGTCTGTCCCTCAGCATAAAGACAGAGAGAAAAAATAAAACCCAAGGACTGACAGTGCTAGAAACAGGCCATCTGCAAAGGGATGTAAATGTGACTGTGCCCCCAAGTCGTGGCTTACGATCTTGGAAAGCTAAAACATGCTGACTGAAAGCATGCAATTAGTGCCAAGAAGAATATAAAGTATGGGAAAACAAGGAGTGGGGAGGTGGTCAAATTTGTAAGAAGAAAACAAAAGCTTGTTTATCCCAATGAATTAATTGCAAAACATGGAAGCAACAAACAATCAGAGGTGCCTCTGCCATAGGTTATTGATTCTGATGGTGTCCAGCTCCCATGGCAGCCACCAGTCACAGAATAAATGGCCCAAAAGGAGAACAACTTCCTGACACACAATAGCTATGCCCTGAAACACAAGAGTTTATGTCTTTCCCATAGCTGTTGTTTATCTAGTCTTTAAAATGTTATTATTATAATGCTGGATAGTACTGTCATCTGCTGAAATATCTCATCCTTATTTCCATACAGCCAATTATTTCTTCAGTCACGACCCTTAAGATTTCACAATAGTGTTGAAATAATAATTGTGTTTCAAGGATCTGAAGGAGCTTTGCAAATCATGGACAAGATCCTGTCTCCCTTGTCAGGAGATGCCCCAGGTTCATACTGGAGTGTTCTTGGAGACTGATGCTACCTTTCCATGGGAAGTAAACTTAAAAGTCAGTATCAGCTCACAGGTGGCAAGATACACCAGAAATCCACTATGAAGAAGTAAACCATTACTTTTTCACTCCCATTAGTGTCATTTCCCTACAGTCCTGTGGGATTTTCTGCCCCACACCAAACACTTGCAGGCCATGGTTCCAGGTCATTTATGGTGCCAAAACAGTGGCAGACACAGCTCAGCATTATTCACCTCTTGATCCAATTTCCTGAACTTTAGTGGATCATTTGGGAATATGGCAAAGGGTTGTCCTCCTGTTTTGGTTTTTATTCTAGAGAAGGAAAACATCTCAATAGGAAAATCTGGAGCATCCTGGCCTGTTCCAGGTCATATATTTGTGATGGTGTTATCTGTTCAGAGGGGTCACTCTCCCTGCCTCAGGCAGGAGCTCTTTTCTCCTTGGTAGCCCTTTTGTGTAGCAATTGGAGAGGAGCAGAGACCCAGCTCTGCCCCCCGTGGACCCTGTCACATCTTTTGCATCTTGGAACATTATTTTTTTGCCCAGTTTGCTTGAAACACCAAGAAAGGCCAAAGTGGGGAAAATAATTCCAAAATAAACCTGCAGAACTTTTTGGCTGAGTCTGGGTGAGCAGTGCAGGCAGTGTGGTGCAGTGGTGGCTGGGTGCTGTGCAGGGAGGGGACAGGAAATCCCTGCAGACCAGACCTGGTGGCACTCTGTGTTGCCCCTTTGTGATCACTCCATTTCCATCCCATTCTGGCCACTGGGCATTCATTTTGGTTGTGTCTTATCTTGTCTGGTGTTTGGCTCTGTCCTAACCACAGACACATCTTCTCTGAAACAAACAATAAAAGAGAAACATCTATGCCATCATCTCCACAGGCATTAGCTAACCCCATCCCAGACTCATCTGGGTAGAAAACCCAACACTGAAGCATTGCTCTTCCCAAAAGGACACCAAAGTTTTTTGTATCAAATTCCTCCTGGGGAAATTTCACATCCTTCCAGAATAACTGCAGAGCACTGAAATCTCAGTCTGATCAACAGGTGAGCATCTCACCCAGGGTTTGAGCTTCTCTTCAGGCAGGGCTGAGCTGAAACGTAACCTTTGTCTTCTTTTTTTCCCCTTTTGAACATGGTGTCTCACTGTTGCTGTGTTTTAACTGCAGAAGGTTCAGCTGTTAGTCCCTGTCATGACACCAGGGTGGGTGACAAAGCAGAAGTTAACAAAAAAGAGAAGCAGAAAGACGCACAAGTGGAAAGATGAAGATGAAAACAAAATAATTCAAACAAGAAGGACTTGAAATGACAAAAAAAAAATCAATCTATTCCTGTAGGGGGAAAAAACATAAGATTTAAAGACAGAAAATTTGGCACAAGGGCAAACACAGAATTGTCACATTCTCAAAAATGGATCCAGTCACAATGCCAGATGCAGTGCAGAAATAGTTCAGATCCAGAACAGAGCTTTCCAGTGCCTATCTATTTCTGGGATAATCAGTACCATGGGGAAAAGGGAAATAGAAACACTACAAAGTTTATCTAAGGGATGGAAACACACCCAGCATTTGATGTGAGAAAAGAAAATGTGCTGTTATGTAGCATGTGTACTGCAGGAATGGCCACAGGCCTGGGCTGGGATCAAGGTCTGTGGAGCTGAACTGCCTGAGCTCACATGGAGGGGCTGAAGTGAAAATGCTCTCTCACCATCTGCTCTGACATCATCTGGGCAGAACATGTAAAGATTGATGCTTTAGAGTTTACCCCAGACAACTCAGAAATTAACAAAAAGCCTCCTATAAACCATAAAACAAACATTTTCATGTGTTGCCATCTTTCTCTGAAGTACATCACAGAAGATAAAATGCTTCAGCCTCTGCTGATATAAAAACTTTTTGAGGTCGGGTGAAGTGTTCCTATTTGCTATGCCTGGAGAATTGGGTTTCTAAAACTTGTTGATCTGCTTCAAAGATGTTGGAAACCAGAAATAAAGTGTCTTGCTAGAGTTTTGGGCAAAGGCTGCAAGAAAGAAGAGTTTGTACATCACGTAATCAAAACAACTGAGCCAGAGAGCAAGAGGAGGGAGAGGAAGAGGATCAGAGAGAAAACCAGACAGCCCAAGATTTCAGGAGTGGCTGATGACTTTGGCTGTCACAGCTTGTGCCAACTCCTGGCTCTGCTGGTTGGGTCTTAACTAAAATTCACTGCCTCTGCTTTTCACAGCCCAGCTCAAGCTGCCTTGATTACACAGCATCATGACCTCTTTGGAGAAGGAATTGCTTTCCATTCTGGATGGGACAGCTCCTATCTAAATTTAGATACCAATAACATAGATGTAACTCCAACTTCCCTTGCAGTTGATGAAGAGAAAGATTTTCTCAGAAGATCAGCTTTAGGTGACTATGTCATGATGTCCCACTCTACAGAAACTGTATTTTCTGTACTGTTTCCATTGTCTACAGCTCTGATGTGGTCCCCACACCATAAACATCAGCACTTGGTCACCTAAATCCCAGCCTGTGTGTCTCTGTCTTTATTTCAAGGAGCCCAGACTCCAGTCAGGATCTCAATATACAACAATAACACAAGTGATGTTGGATACATCTGAACACTCTGAGAGACTGGGCTCACAGCCACCAGTTATTTAGGGACTCAGCTCCTAACCTGCTCCATGGCAAGGAAACCACTGGGAGTCAGGGACCTAAATGCCTCTGTGGATCAAGACGTAAATTCCTTACTGGAAGTGGAAGGGCAATGAACTTTACTCACCTTTCAAGGGCTTCAGCAGAGTTGTTGTGGTTTCATACTCCCTCTTACATCCACTGCTGCTGGTCTGCTGACCTCAGGGGTCCTGGGATGCAGCCCACATTTGGGGCAGGATGACAATTGGTCTGTTTCTTGTTCCCAAGAACCAGCCTATAATCAGAAACTGGCAAACCTCAGAGAGGCGAGTGTGCCATCCAAAATGTTCACATGCAACATCAGGGCCAGGAGCTGGGATCCAAATCTGCTGAGACCAAACAGGGTTTCTTACCATAGCAGGGCAGAAAGTGCTGGTAACAATAGGCATTTTGTGGTGTTTCACTCTGAGTCCCAACTGGAGCCAAGGAGAGCACACACCATCTGCAGATGTATTTTAGACTGCAATGAACCTTTTTTTTCCTACATACCAGAGTGGAAAAAAAGGCTGGGAAAAGGCTCTGGATTGTCACTTGCATCTATTCAAATATAGCTAGCCAGTCACTAATGACAACCTACATTGAGACATGTCCAAAACACAAACCAACCCTTTGATGGAGGTTTTTAAAAGTCTGAATAATAGAGGTTTGGGGTTTTTTTTCTTCTCCTGTCTTTGTTTTCCCTTCAGTTCTTCAGGGTCCCTGGATCAGAAGCAGGAGTGCCAAGATACAGGGGGAGCTGCCCATCCTGCCAGGTTCCCTCAAAGCAATGAATGCTGCTATTCTTCCTGTCCCACAGCAGGCTTTCCCCAAGGTCTCTGCCTGCTTTAATTCCCTGCTGTGAGCACGGGCCCCTCCCTGCTGACCAATGCAAGTCTGCCACAGGCAAACTTCTGGCAGGTAAAGCTGGAATTAAACATCAGATTGCAGGGCACACAGCCCTACTTGTGTAGCTGACCTGACACATTTTGGGGGAATTTAAGTCCTTCAGATTTGCTTTGTGTGTCCAATTAGTTGTTGAAATATTTCTATCTAGATGAAGGAATATAAAAAGTATCTTTTCACATTATGAATTTGTCTCTTCTTTTGACACCTTGACTATGACCTCTCAAACTTCCAGCACAAGGGGCCTTGATTAAAGCTGTTGAGGCACTTCAGGCTGGGACACTCTACTGCAAGCAGGCATGGATTTTTCTCTCTGCTGACAGATCTTCAGTCCAGCGAGAAAGAACTGGCTCACGTAGAAATACCGAAGGATTTCTCATTTTTTTGATGGAGATACAATTCAGGGAAACACCGAATTGCCACATTTTGTGAGAGGGTCGTGGATGTGAGTGGAGCACCAAAGTCATGCTCCCAACAGTGGTTCCACAGGCTCCCCGCTGAAGCCAGAGAAAGCCAAATTCTTCCCCTTTGTGGGCTTCTAGAGAATGAGGATTGCCTTCAAATCCCACCTGAATTTGGAGGTGAAACCAGCAACCAGGCAGGGGGGAAGTGTAGGAGAGTCTTTGACAGCCAGCTGTGCCTGTGACTGCCCTGGTAGGATCTCCTCGGAATTTCCACCACTCTGGCTGTTTTCTGTAATTGTGTGAGGGAACACAAACAGACACAACAGACATTCTGGCTGGCCTGATAAGATTAAGCAAATGTCTAAACATCATCATTCCAAGAGATACACCAAAATGCCAGAGTTTGTCTCCTTCTTTATACCCCCTCCCTGATTCTGAGTAGGAAAAGCTAAACAGAAAGTCTCTGATATTTCTGATATTTCTATTTTAAACCTTTTCTCTACAATAGCTAGGAAATGCTGCAAAACTACCCTAGATACTCAGAGATAATTGAACCACTGAGTGCAGGAGAGTTCATTGAACCACAGCAAGCTAAGGAACCAATTACAGTCTCACCTACTGAAGAGTCTTTTCATCTCTATCATTCTAATTCCACTCTTCCTTTTAATTAAACAGTTTATTTTCCAGCATAAAGAGGAAATCCCAAATGCCATTACTTGGGAATTGTCAAGTAATTATTGTCTTGCAAAGTCTGTTCTGGACACTCGAGGGTTTATTATAACTCTATACTAACTAATGAATGTTTGTAGACCCATTTGTAGAATAAATGTGGGTTTGCAGGAAGGTCCTATGGGCCTAAAGAAAGGCTTGCATGGACATCAGATCATTTGAAATTCGTAATAAGTGGACTTCAGGCAGATCAGGATTAATACTAGTGGGTTTTTTTTTCTGAAACTAGAGAGCTTTTCTCCTTCAGCTTTCCATACCTGTCAATATCTCATCAAGGATCTCAGCACTTAAAATGGCATTTGGGCAGCTACAATTAATAACACTGACATAAATCATTCTGGTAGACATCTAATTACTCAGAGACTCATTAAAACCTCTCTCAAGCTGGAAAACAATGTTGCACCAGCCAGGTAAGGACTCAGAAATATTGTCTGGCCAGCAGATGTTCACCAGTTCTGATCAACATGGTAAATGTGCCTTCTCCTCACATCTTGATCTGGGTCATGGCTGTAAGTTCAGACAAGCAGAGCTTTGGTACAAAAAGCCATTGGAGTCCTGACAATTCAATGAGAGGTTTTTCATTTTACTCTCTAATTGCTTCTATGTGTGTTGTTCTCCCTACTTATGGATAGCACACTTAAAAGAACTGCAGAATAACCTTTGTTTATATCCATAAAATAAATCCAGGGCTCTGGGCAGTACAATCCAGTTGAAGGGATCCCTACTCATTGCAGGGAGTTTGGACTAGATAACCTTTAAAGGTCCCTACCAACCCAAAGCATTCCATAGTTCTATGAAGACAAGATTTAATCTGTTCCCACAGATCTCCATGGCAGATCCCACAGCTCATGCTGAGGATGTTTCACTGCCTTTTTACTGTTCCTGATGTCTAAATTGTCTTTCTCCTCTAATTTATGGTCATTGCTTCCTGCCTTAGCTTCATACATAGACAATATATAATTAGGAAACCAAACCCTGAGATCTTCATAGTCCTGAATTCTGGAGTGACAGCCAGCCTAGATCTGATATCATTATTATTATTATTACTATTATTATTATGGTATTTTTGTAGCCACAAGTTAAGCTAAACATGGGATCTAAATGTCTCCACTTGCCCTCAAGGGAATGCAGATCCAGGATCTCAGGCTGGGAGCAAGAAGTCAAGCAACAGGGCAAATTTTACTTCTCTTTATTCTGGCAGGAACCACTGTGGAAACGTGAGTGAATTGCACCCTTGGCTTTATATTGCCCAAGAGAACAAGAAATATAGACTGGCTTAAAAGTAAAAGGCTTCAGAGGGATATTGCTGAGCTATGGGGCAAAGCTCTGAGCAAATATATCCCAGGATCCCAAACAAGACATTGCTGGCAGGAAGGAGGAGTGGTGGGCAGGAGAGGTGCTGAAGCCTCCTCTGTGAGGTCTGAGATTTTTCTCAATTCAGCCAGAATATACTTTTGGCAAATATTTCAGGGCCTCAGAAAGGGTCAGATACCTGCTTAGCCCTCTACAAACAGAGTGGAGCAAGGGGTGGGAAGAGGGGGCTGCTCCCTTCAGCTGTGCCTCCTGCAGTTACCTGGCAGAGTCCTGGCCTGGCCCTTCTCAGTCTGTTCTATAATTTGGCTCCATGGATAATGACAGCAAATTATATTTTGATAGCATTCATAATTTTATCTTCTTTCAGAGGTCTCATTCAGCAATCTGCCCTTTGCTGCTTCACCAGTTCAACTCCCCTATGAACTCTGAACCCTCAAATTATGAAATTGCAGACAATACAAGGGGAAGCTTAGGAACCAGCAGAAGTATTTTGGCTGCCCCAGCAGAGAGCTTTTGGACCAGCAGCTAATCCTTTTAATAACCTCCCACCATTTCATTTAGTGACACGAGCAGAGTGTCTGTCTGATTGCCAGGGTAGGATCTCTCAGGCTGTGCTCTTCTCAGGCTGTGAAAACACAGTGGTTTAGCCTGCTTAAAACTTCACTCCCAAGCTGAAGAGAGAGAGAGACAGAGAGATATTCCATGCCATCAGCAGGCCCATCTGTATTGAGGGAGACAAAAGTGGGAGCTGTGGCTGTCCAGGAAGGTTTGGTGATGATTTCTAACTCACACGAAAACATTCCTCTCTTTTGGTGATTGATGCCCAGCACAAAAGTCAAGGCAAAATTTGCTTTGCTTGTGAAATCCAAACTTCTCAACTTCCCCCTTGTATTTTGGCCTCTGCTTCATCCTCCAAGCTGGGAGTGCTCCTTTAGGAATGCAAGAAGGCTTGAAATGGTGACTATGGCCCGAGGGCTGTGAGGCTGTGGCTGTGTTGGTCAGATGGGATGGGTTCACTCAGCTCTTGGGTTGAAGTCAGCAGACACTGAGTCCAGACAGAGCATGAGTCCCAGCTCAACATCAGCACACAGCCAGGCTGGGAGAAGTGAACTAGAGTGGCTTGGAAAGGAGTAAGTGAAGGATGGAACCAGTTCTTCACCTCTGTTTACAGATGTTTCCACTTCAGTTGATTCATCAGGTACCAGAATATCTCTCTGGTGTCTGCTCCTCCCACTCATCACCCTGGACAACTACATCAGCCAGTTTTTCCCTGCAGCTCCTGCCAGGACTACTAAAATCAGTGAGATGTCACACCTTTCCACAATGTCTCAGATATCTCCTCTGGAAGAAGAGATGGACCCTGGGCAAGCATCACTCACAACTTCATTGACTCCTCTGCTTCACTCTTCATTTGATACCCATGAAAGGAGTTTGGACAGGGTACAGATTGGGTTTACTGCCCCAGCAGGTGCCTGTCCATCCTCCTGGCCAATACTGAGTGAGTGATTGGCAATTTGGGGCACTTATTGCCCAGCTTTTCTCCCTCTACAGAGAAGCTGCTGTGCTGCTAAAGCTGCCTCCTGGGACTGGGCAGTATGAACACAGCCCTTCACCAACACTGCCTGGAAGATGTGATGCTCCCTTCAGTCTTTGAAATCAGAAAGAAATTTTTGAGCTTCTCTACAGTGGCCTGCATACCAACCCACTTCACTCCCAGGGCAGTAAAACAGAGCAATCTGCACCTTTCACCTCAGCCGTCTGCTTTTCATTTTCCCCTTTAATCACAAGCAGACTCCAGCTATCAAGTGTGAAAGTTTAGCAGAGCCAGAGACCCCTGCAGAGGAAGAGATGCAAACTCAATGCGAAATTCATTTTGTGCCTGCTGATATACCTGATCCCTGGTTTGAAAAAGGGGATTTGCTGAATGTTTTACCCCCATAGAGAGAAAGAAAGAGGGAAGATTTACACTCACAGGAAGGTAGTTAAGCAAATACCAGCAGTACTATAGACAGTCTTCCCCTACTTCAGGAACAAAAACCACCTTCTCAGTGATAAAAAGAAACACAAACCACAAAGAAAAATGTGCATGGTGACTGATTCACCCAGCTCAGTGCCAGCTGACCTCTGCTCATTCTCTGATGTGTTCTGCATTTGCACAGCTCTTTGCACTGTGAAAAGAAGAATTACTTCAGCTCCTACAGGATGGGTCGCAATAGCTTAAAACCCACCAGCAGGAGAAGATGAGGGAGAAACAGGATGCACACTGACTGTAGGGGCAGGCATGCTCCAGGTGTGGATTCACATGGAGGTTTCTCACAGGGGGATTTGTGAGATATTTGGCAGGGGTCTCCAGCTAAAGGATGCACGTGGATAGTCAGTGAAACATCCAAGAGGCAGTGGGTGGCTTCTCAAAGCCAAATTTCATACAAGGAATGATGTAGAGTGCAGCAGGAGCAGCTTCCCAGGTGGGACAGTTTCTTCTGGAGCTGTTTCCATCACCCTGTGGATTGCTCAGTCGAGCTGGAGCAGGGTGAGGTGGATATGGAGGAATAGATCTGCTCTGGATCATGCACCAGAGCACACCGTGGAAGCTAAAGAAACAGGGACCAAATTCCTCAATGCCTCAGGGAGGAACAGCTCTCTTAAAAGACTTTTTTTAAATTTTCCATCACAGCCATCAGCATCAGCTTTGCTTTCTCCACTCTCATTTATTTTGTACAGCTCCAAACACTGTTCAGCTGAGCTTGTCCATACACAGGGGAGGAAAACACATTGTCAGGGCACAGCATTTGAGCACAACCTTCAACATGCACACCCAGTGCCTGTGAGAGAGGGGGGAGCAGAGGGGCTGTCCCAGAGAAGGCTTGTGTGAGCAAGAGCTCGGGGACTCACCGTTCATCTCCCAACCATCTGGTTCCCTTAGGAAAATCTCACAGACAGCAATAGCTGCTGCTACTTGCCTCCTCTCACCGTGCCTGGCAGCATCCCACGCAGTCACCTTTTGAAGTGTGCTCCCAAGGCTATGTTGGCCATGTCAGTCATCCCCCACCCCTGGGCTCTTTGAATTTGTTGACAAATTTTTCATGCTCAGCATACCAATATTTCATGGCTTGCATCCAGCTAAGAAGCCATCTCTCCACTCCCTTTATTCTTGTACTGTGTATGTTGTTCTGATGCTTCAGCTATTTACTATTTTTGTGTCTGGGGAGCACACTGAAACTCAACTTGTAGCAGTCTCAAGACAAACATGAAAACAAATCTCCAGCAGCATATTTGTGTGAGTTCTGTTAATCTCCTCTGAAATGTCCTTCTCTGAACCATTAGTGAACATTAACTGTCCAGAAGTCAATCAAGATTAGAGTCTTATCATCTTAGATTCTGATTTTTGCATAAAAGAGCAACTAGTTCTTGGCTACTCAATAGAAGAAATGTAGGGAAAAAAGTGACTGGAAAGGGACTTGGCACAACCATTTTTCTCACTGGCTGCATCATGGCAGCAATGGGCTCAGGATCTGTGTGAAGCTGCTGTCACAAGTTCCTCAGGATCACTCATTTATCAGATCCACCCTCCTGGCCCTACCACACCTGAGCTGAGGATGAAATCTCCCCATGCACAGGGGGTTTTGGAGAAGTTTAATTATTCTATGTAGAAGTTTTAGGTATTTTGTGCTTATTTTGTGCATTAAGGTACTTTTGTACCATAATATTGACAGCGTGGCTACTTAGGCACTGTAGCACATGTTGTATTAAAATAACATCCCATGGTGCATTTTAATAGGGATCAAGGCTGAAAAAGGTTTTAACAGTTTGGTAAGTCTGTGGCTCATGTTATTTTGCCATACAGTGAAATAATCCCACAACTCCTTGTTTTTTCCTACAGATAAATGACCTTTCCTACAGATAAATGTTCCCAAGAACCAAAGGGATTGGAACAGACAGGTATTAGCTCATCCCTAGTGTAGAAGGAAAGGATTATTCTGTTAAGGTGAACTGGAGGGAGAGGGAATTTCTACTGAATTTGCTGTTCTGGCTAATAAAAGAGCTGAGGCTTCATGTCAGTTGTTGTCAAACTTGCACTGGTCCTGTGTGATGTACAGTTTTCCCAAGCTAGTACCTTCCCTGCACACGGTGGCATTTGTGAAAACTGTGTTTGCCTGCTCTTCTGCAGAGACAAGACAAATGGCTTGTCTGCAGCTGAACAGCTTTGTCACCTGCTGACACGATGGTCCTGAGGGAAAAGGAAAGCAGACTGCAGTTTGCTGGGGACAGAGGATGCTGTGGAGACCTGCATCCTCATGGAAGGCAACAGCAGGTATTGCCCCTGCAAAAGAGACTCTCTGGCTTGTGTCCTTGACTTGGACACATCACTTTCCTGGCCTTTCCCCTAAATAAGCTGTCGTTGTGGTGCTCAACTCCTCAGCAGCAGCAGCAAGCTGAGGACAGGCTGTTCCCTATCAGCCTGCAGAGGAGGGCCCACAACCAGCTGTGTCTTCTGGAGCCACCCCAGTCCCTTCAGAGGGCCTACACCCAAAACCACTTGCTCAGATTACCACAGACTTGACCCAGAAATCCCAAATTAGATATACAGGAACCATGGCAATTTTCAAGAGAACCTGCGTTGCAAAGTGGATTCAAAGATACTTGGAAATGTCACCTCTCCAGTACGGGGCCACAGCACCACCAAACATACAAAGCTCCATAAATTCATGTCCCTCTGTGTCTCCCCATGATCACCACACTGTAAATACTGTGCTTATACCTTGCCACTATCATGAACCTGGGACTTTGTTCTTATATGTAACATTCTCCTTTCCGAGGACAAACATAATTAACAGGTTTCCAGTGTGCTGGAAATGCTGGGGAATAATCTGTGCTCAAGATAACAGTCCTCTTGTGTTGAGTGCCAGCCATCCTAAATTGCTCCCTTGGCTCCAGGCTGGAAAACACTCGCTGGCACTGGATAGCTCTAATCCTGGAAGAGGGGCAAAAGCAGGGAAGCTAGGTACCATCAACCCACCCTAATACCACAGGCACCCTTAGACTTACCCCCTTCAGAGGAGCACCTGCACACTCCAAACACAGCAAAGATGCAGAAGTTTGAGTGGGATGTCAGAGCTGGAGATATCACAGCCCCATTACACACGTTTTTTGCTGCATGGAGTAAAAGGAGTTTCTTGCTGCTGGGTTTCAGAGAGGTTGAGAGTCTTTGGCTGATGGGAAAGGCACATGCTGGAGCAAAAGGTCACATCTCAACTTACTAATATTTGTGGGCATTGAGGAGAGCAAAAATGAAAGCTTGGACCTCAAACCAGGAATCTCAGGAGGCAGATGGACTAAACCTGCCAAAAATGCCAGTTGCCTGTAAAGCCCCAGCCTGGTGTTAATCTCATGCCAAACAAGGTGGCAATAAACTTACCAGCCATGTTACTGGAGCTGGGCATCAGGGAGGAGAAGGAAGAGGCCCACAGATGAGTGCCAGGGCTGGCGAGCACCTTGCTGGCCAAAGGCAGCCTTCCCTCAGACCTCAACGAATGTGAATTCTGCCACTGTGCAAGGCTTGAAACCTGAATGTTTCCTGACATCCCACGCTCCTATTAAAAATAAACCAAAAAGGTTTCCAACAAAGCACCACATTTTATATATGCCAGGAAGAAAATGAATTAAAAATGCATATCTTTGTTTCTTCCTGACAGTATCACATTGACTCAAAGCAGCGAGCAAAGCAGTGAGCAACAATCAGCACTCTGCAAAGAGGTGCCCATAACCACACAAGGAGGAGGTTTTGTTCCCCACCCTTGAACTATGCTCACTTACAATCTGGATTTCCACACACATATCCCTGCTCACCATGGGGAAATCTCAAGATCTATTTGTGTGCAATGACTCTTGAAGGAAGAAAGCTCTTTAAACCATCTCTGACACTGTGGAAAACTCAGGAAACTTTAATTAAGGGAGCAAAAACAAAAAAACCACCCACAAGGCATTTTTGTACTTACTTTCACTAAGTGCAAGAACGAACTTCACAGGAATTTAATCCCACAGGAATTTCCAATATTTTAGTATTTGTTTCCATTATGACTGGGGACAAAATGTTGAAATATCAAAGCATTTTCATAGGATGAAGTGTTCTGGGAAGCAGCGTTTTTTACGTCATTTTGACGTGTTTCACACTTGAACTTGCACCTGGCTGAGCTGCCCAGTCATCTCTATGCAAGTGCCTTGTGGTACCAGGCTCCATTTTTGACCAGCTCAGAGCATCCAGGACTTCCCATCCAATGCTCATCAGCAGGTCCCATGGCACCACACAGAAATCCAGCAAGGCAGATTCAGCAGCTCAGCACAGAACTCCTAATGCAGCCAATGGCTTGGTCTGTGTAGGAGAAGGGGCCATCAGATCTCCATCCTGTGCCAGCTCAACACAGCTGAGCCCAAATGTTTCATTTCACCATTGTTGGCCTTGTTTATGTTTTAGCATAAATGATGGACAATTCTTAGCCAGCTGTATCAGTTTATTGGTCTGTCAGCACTCCAGGGACATCCCTACCTCAAACTGCACAGCCTGTTGTCTTCTCTGTGACACAGAAGGGCAAGAGAGTGGGGCTGTGGTGGCCAGTGTTGGGAATGTCTGTCCACTTCAGCATGTCCTTGGCCTGGATCCATTCTGAGGGTTGGATCTGTCCATCCATTCCCTCCATCACCATCTTCAAGACGTCAGGCTCTCCCATTGAATCTGTCCTCCTCTTGGGGTCACTTGTCCCAGCCCTACCCCACAGAATTTTCTAGAGATCAAGGTCAGAGAGCAGAGCAGCAAGTAGGGCCATCAGGAAGAAAGTAATCTTTGGGGGAAAGGGGAAAACCTCCTTCTCAACACAGAGCTATAACAAAAATTCCCAGCAGTACAAGAGCCCTTGTGCCTTTATTTGCTGGCCAGTCCCAGCAGCAGGTTTTACTTCACCTGGCAGGAAAGGATGGCAGAACTGATTGTGAGCTTTAATTTTTCAAACAGGTCTGGCCTAAAAAATGCTATTGTACATTTTCCATTTCTGGTATTTTCTCACATATTGTTTTGTGCTCTCCAACCATTGCCTTTCTGGGAATTCAGGTGATGTGTGGCTTTTGCAGGCATTTCTTTGCCTTACTTCATTTTTCCAGACCTTTCTGGTATCAAGAAAAATAAGCCCCACTCCACACACACTTTCTTTCAAACCTCAATTTCTCCTGGAGCAAGTGTGGATTAGTAGCTGGCCAGGACCACACACAAGTCTTCTAATATCCCAGCGTGATGAACAAGAAGGAGATGGAGGAGACAACCAGCACATTGTGCAGAAATGAAGGAGATGAAATCCAGCCATCAAAAGGAATGGACTGTGAAGCCCTTGCTCAGATAAAAAAAAAACCTGTGAGCATTTAGCGAATGTTTTGATGGTGTAAGGGCAGAGGGACATGATCTGCATCCTATAACTGTGCATGAGAGATCTCTCCAGGCATGAGCCCCATTTTGGGCAGGCTGGCTTGCCCATTGCTTTCTCTCAGATCCCTTGCAGGTCTCTCCGTGGGCCAGAGTCTTGTGAGCAGCCAGGGACAGAGGTAGGCACAAACACACTGTGCATGTTGTGGGCTTAATGAACAAAGAGAGTTTGTCATGTGTTCCATCAGATCATTTCCACTAAGATATGACAAATTTTAAGGTTCAGATAGTGGAAGATTTTACTTATCAAAAAAGTGGAGCAAGTACCAGCTGATATTGATTGGGAAGAGGCTTTATCTCTCATAATACCATGCTAATTCAAACCAGTTCAGATTTCCTCAGAGACTGTGGTGGCAAGCTCAGGCTGCTACAAGAACCAGTGTAATTCATAAGACTAGACTCACCTAACCAGACCTAAAACCTCAAAATAATGCAATCTGGTCAGAAATGTCCTGAATTTTTGGTGGGGTAGTTTATTGATGGTCCCACTGGTGTATCATCTTCCATTCAAATGTCTGATCCCATTTCAGTCCAGGACTTCAACCCTTTTGCTTGCCTCAGTGCCAAGAACCCTGAGTCCTGTGTGCTGGAAAAAGCTGAAGCACATGGCTTTCTTTCTAGGCAAGCATCAAGGAAATCACAAATTTGCAACTTTCCAGTAACTTTAATAATGCACAATTTAGATAAGCTGGGACAGATCCTGACATTTTGCATCTTCAAATCTATCTGACATCTGCCCAGTAAGAACTGATTAGGAGTCACTCCATGTGGGGAATAATTTGCTGGTGACAGAGAAATCAAGTTGACTGCTTCTGATCCCTGCAGTAGCACAAAAAATTATACTTGTGGCATCAGGTTCAGGGGTTTTGTCTTAAAAAAACACATCTCAGCTTATTTGAAGAAGACACCAGGGAGTCAAATGATGCTTCCCAAAGTATATGATTCCTCAGGACTGTAGGAATCAAAATTTCCAGATGCAAACTCCAAAAAAAAAGTCCAAACACACTTACAGATAGGAACAACTGCATCCAGAGCCACCCTGTTTGCTGACTGCTGGCCCCAGCTTTAGGGGGAACAACCTTTGGTACCTACTCATGCAGAGAAGGGCACCATGCTGGCTGACAGATCAGATAAAATCACTTTTGTGGTCTGCTCCCTAGCTACACTTTTTCAGGGTAATTTTACCTCTCACATTTTATTTATTTATTTATTTACATTTTATCCATAACTACATTATTTTCTATGCAGTTGTTTCCTGTGTCTCCCCCTAGACCTTGCCACTGCCTCTCCTCCAGTGATGCTGGGCACCTTCTTTGATACTCCATGCTAAATGAATTCTTGCCCTGGAGACCTAAAGGGCACTAGGAAAAAAATATTTCCTCATATTGTTTTTTGGGTTTGCCACTTTTTCAGATGTGCTGGCTCCACCATTTTAGGAAAGGTGAGTCTGGAATGAGGAGCACCTTGTTTGCAGAGGCAGCCCTGGGAAGGAAGAGCAGCATAGGTGGAGGAGGAATGGGGAGACCTCACAGAAATGCTGCCTGATGGCTGAAAGTGGCACTAATAACTCAAAGCAGCAACTTGCATAGGTCAATGGCAGCATTTGTAAGAAAACTGTTTTCTGTGCATTTATCACCTCTGGATCAAGATCTGTGGGAGATGGCCACAGTATTACAGCCAAGCAGAACAGAACATTCTCTAATAACTTTAAAAGTGGAGCCCTTTGACTCAAATATCTCTTTATTCTTTATGTCTTCCTGTATCATCTGCAAAACTGGAGGTCAGTGTGCAACAGCATCTACTCACAGGTGGGTTCACTCTCTCTGTATCTTCAATAACAAAAATTTTTAAAAATTAATTACCAGCACAGGCACAGAAGCACCAGAACTAATTTTCCAACAGATGCAAGAGACCATCAGCTAATGTAGGAAATTAAATGTTTAAGGAAATTATAGAATGAAAATATAAACTCTTGAACAGGAGCCAAAAAATACAAATTCCATCATTTATCAAAAAAACTCCAAAATGGACCCGAAATGGTGTGGAGAGAGAGCTGAATGAAAGGCTATATTCAGGCAGCAGCACTGTTTAGCTTACTTTTTGGACCTTTTCCCCTTATTGATGCTGTTGGGAGGTGCTCATTCCAAAACCTCTAATGCCGTCGTGTTCTGGGATGAGTTACTAAAAGCAACCATTCTTCCACATATGAAAACATTCGATTATTTGCATGTTCGGTGTCTTTAATGCCTCTTTTGTGCTTCTGTTTTTTTGTGGGGGGAGGCAGATGAGGGATCTTGAATTTCAGCAGTATTCTGATATAAACTTCCTCTGAAAGAGGGAAGGCAAAGAAGAAAAGGTCTTTGCAAGGCTGAAATGGAGGTGGGCTGGCTTTCTCAATTTACTTGAAGAGTCTGAAGGTGTTATTCAGGACTTGTGCAGTGCTGCCAGCCCTGAAGTAAAAACTCATCTCTAAAGCTGAAGCATTACCTAGCATTCCTTGAGCCATGTGACAAAAAAATGCCCAGTCTGAACCGTCCCAAACCGCTGCTGCAGTGACACAAATGCCAGCACTGTGCACAGGACAGATGAAGGGCTCAGAAAGCTGCTCCTCAAGCATCTCCACTCAGAAAGGGGTGAGGGTATGCAGTGCTAGGCATGTATTTTGGGGCTGAAAGCCTCCTGGCAAGTCACAGCAGTCAAGTCCAAGTTTCTATGCGGCTGTTTTGGCTCTCTTTTGCACAGGCTAGAAGGTTACAGGAAAGCTGGAGGCACCTGGCCAGCCACAGTCATGTTACCAGCATCAGGAAATACTTTAAATACTGTCCAGCTGACCTGTGAGACTCATTGCCACAGTGCATTACCAAGACTCCGGGAATAAACAGATTTGTGCTTGTTTCTTAGCACACTGGATGGCACAGAAACAGCCTGGTGCTGGGGACATCCCACCCTTCTGTAAATGCAGGTTAGATTTTGGCCAAAACTGCTGCTGAGCTTTGCTGTGCAGAGGGCTAAGAGCTCACAGATGGCCAGTGGCCACGGCTCAGTGGAAAAGTGGTAATTCATTATGCCATGACACTTCAACTGCTTGTGATTTTCTTCCCATACACAACAAACTTAGCAGGAATCCAAAAAGAGAATGGCTTGCACTTATGGCTAACACGATTAGCTAGTCACAAGAGCCAGTATTAAACAAACAAAAAATAAGATGTTTGGATAAAATAAAATTCCTCAGAGTTTAAACCAGAGAATGGGGATTAGGAAAATGTTTCCCTGAAGTTCAGCTATTCCTGTACTCCTGGGGTGTGCTACATCTCCTCCCAGGTCTCCAGGCTGTGCCTGGGAAGTACTGGCTTGGGCAAAGCACTATCCTGCTCCACCTCAGGCAGGCAGGGTCTGGTGTCAAAGGAAAACTCCCTGATGGATCCCACAGTGGTCCATGAGTACTCCACTCTCTGCATCCCATTTTTGACTGACCAGTCTTTGGTCCTGGAGCTCAGGATTTATCTGGCAAGGTGCTCTCTCAGCTCTCAGCTGCCCCGGTTTTCTCTGTCCCTCTGACTTGCTCATTTTACACTGCTTTTATTGGAGCTTTTATTATCGGTGAATAACGTTCCCAGCCTTGCTTTCCCGGGACAGCAGCACCATCTAGAGCCTCCTCCAGCATCTGCCAGCGGGAACAACTTCCAGCCACAGCTGAGGAAAACAAGAGACAAAAATAATGTGCAGGTGTTAGGGTGGAAAAGAGAATGTGGCGGACTGAACAGCACCTCTGGGGCTAGTAAAGCTAATGTACAGTCATATACAGCTGGTGTATTGCACTAAAAGCAGGGAGGTAGGCTTTGTACTGTTGGAGGCAAAAGGAGTGTGATTTGTAGCTGTAATCCTGTTCCCAGGTAGCACTGTTATGTATTTAGGGGAAAAAAGCTCTTCAGGGGTGTATGATCCCTGTACACTGCTTCCGTGATGTAAAATGGGGGAACAGCTTGGGCAGGGCTGTAAAAGCAGCTGGTGACAGAGCCAGGGCTGCAGCCTGTGGCCACTGCTCAGAGTCCCCCAGCCAACAGCAGGGTCATTGCTGCTTTTCCTAAGGCAAACAAGGAGGGTCACTGCCTGCAGTGTCCTGAAAACACCCACCCAGCTCAGATGTCACAGTTCCTCTGTGCATCTGGGCATGCAGTGGTGCTCTGCAGTGCTTCCAAGGGCCACTTAGGGGGCCAGCTGATATCCTATAGCAGAACACTGTTGGGAAATCACTGATATGCCAGTGGAAGAGAGCTGGAGAAACTCAGACCTCTGGGCCACTAAAGTAGTTGGGCTCGATGATCTTTGTGAGTGCCTTCCAACTCAGAACATTCTGTGATTCTGTGAAATTCAATAGGAAGGGATTTGTAGGACAAAGCTCTGAGATAATGCTGTCAAGCAGAGCATGCCTCACAGATGGGAGCACAAGTGAAAAAACCCTTCTTACCTCTATCTCCTGGTCTGGGGGAAAACTCTGCATCATGATCCATCACTTCACATTCCCTGGGCTGCCTCTGAAGGACTTAGATGGACAGGGGGCCTGGTACCCTAGACATGAGTGTGGGACAGTGTGTGTCTTCTGAAAATGATCGGGAAATGTCATTTCCTCCAATCTGGGTTAGCCAGACACTGAGGTTTGCACAGGAAAGGATAGTCTTGTGTGGCCCCAGTGCTAAAGCCACCACTGAGGAGGTCACAGCAGCTGTGCACATCTGCACTGTGGTACACACAGAAATGTGGGAGGAAGAGCTGGGTGCACCAAAAAAAAAAAAAATGGAAAAGATTGTCCTAACCTAGCCTCTCTGTTTTTGCAATAAGTCAGTGTTTTGTTTTGCTGCTACAGGAGCCATGGAATAGCGAACACACAGGAACAGGCAGATTTCTCCCTCTCCTCTGCAGAGAGCAGGACCTGCTGTACTGGCAGCAGCTGAGCCAGGCCCCACCAGCATTCATTAGACTGAGGTCCTGGAGAACAGATTGCACCCTGTGGCTACATCCATACTAGAATCCTAGGTGGGAAAATACCCTGCCTATAGGCCCATGGGTGCCCTTGGCCTCCCAGGAGATGCTGAGGCACAACAAAGCAGCATGGGCCAGGAGCTGGTTTTCCCATAGATAATGTAGATGGAAACCTTTGCCCCTCCTGAGGAATTGTTTTAATTACTTCAGGTAAAGTGGTTATATGCACTAGGACACCACAGTTTTGGGTATCCAGGAGCAGCAACACATAAGTCCTAAAGCCACAACTGCAAAAATTCCTGGCAGGAGGGAGCAGAGATTTCCCAGGAGATGCTGAAGGACCACATGTCTTTGATCTTCGTCACTGCTTCACTCTCTGAGTAACAAGGGACTGTATGGGAATAAATCAGCATCTTAATGGGAATGCAAGCTGCAGCTGAATCTGGGATGGGCTAAAATTTACACATTCCTTTAAGTTAGGAATTCTACAACTCAATTTGAACCACACTTAGAACAATTAATAAGAACAACTACTATTTTAAAGATCAACCATCCTTTCAGTGGCTTTGATATTTAGATTAAAATAAAAAGTCAGCTATCAGGACAGATCCCCTTTTCATGTTCACAGCATAAACCAAACCATCCCACTCACAGGGTAGAGAACACTCAAAGCAATTGAGGCCAGGATAGGGCCCAGTATTTGAAAGTGTGCCTTTTTAACAAGAGGCAGAAATACACCTCTGTTCCCATTTCTCCTTGGCTGAACAAAGGGATCTGTAATTGGCATTTCTATGCCCTTGTGCAGTGACCACATTCTTGAAGTGTCTGTCTTGAACAAGCCCTACATATCAGTGTACATGTATATAGAGATATAAATATAGATGTAGATATATATGTGTGTGTGTGTGTGTATGTGTGTGTGTGCTGATTTCCTACCACTCCTCCCTGTGCAGAGGAGTCAGGGTGTTACCCATTATCCCATTCCAATTTCCCCAGCCCAGGATGGCTTCACAATGGGGTTTAAACATCTTTATCTCTTTCTTCTTGGGTGCCTTAATGAAGTCTAAAAGAACTGAAGCATTTCCTCACACACCCACAGAGTTACACAGGTCCCTCAGCCTTGTCTTGCATCTGCCCCCACTGGACCCAGCATGAGCAGACCAATGTCAAAGCCCCATCCCCTCAGGAGATGACCTACAGGCAGAGTTGGGAAGGTTAAATGTGTCCTACAGGACTCTCTTGAGGGCAAGAGGAGAGGTGAGAAAGTGGGTTCTGGATCTTCCCCACCTGATTCCAAGGTCTGCTCATTTTCTGCCTCAGGATGAGTTCCCAGCCCCTGCAGTGTCCTGCAGCAGTGAGTTCCACAGGCCACACCAGCACTTGTCACTCAGTCCTCTACTTTGTATGAATTACTCTCAGGCTTTAGTTATCTAATGTAGCCTAGTAGTCCAGTCTGCCTTCTCTTGTCAGGCCATTCTCCTGCCAGCAGGTTTTTCATCCCCTTTATTTTATTTATGGTTCTGGTCACCATTCTTCAGAGTGAGGGTGTACCCCACTGGAGCCCACTCAAGACACCTGAGTCTCATTTGCATGTCAATGCATGATATCAGAATCTGCATTAGCTGAGTAGTTCTTGAGCTGGAGATATTTCCAGTGACAGAGAAAATGTGATAGCCCTTGGAAATAATTTTAATTATTCGCTACTTCCTATTTTTCAATTGTTTTTCCATTCAACCTTCTCTAGGTCCCAAAGCACCTCTCTTGGGTCACCTTCAGCCTTTGGCTGCCTGTGGTCTCAATCCTAAAGTCAGACTCTGACTTCACTGGCACAAGAGAAGAATCCAAAGCTAATCCCTATGACTTCTCCAGAATTCCACTGCTAAGAGGCTCCTTCAAATCCCTCCTTCCCCCATCTATACATGGCAGCTTCTTTATGGCTTTCTGTATTTGTCACAGACACTTCATCCTTTCATCCACCCCAAAATGTTTGCCTGAAAATTAAGACATTGGGCCAATTTCCCCACTATAGCCTATTGTCGTTTCTTTCTGTGTCTTTGTTCAGGAGAAAGTGAATCTGTCTCGGGTGACAGCCCAAACCTGAAGATGATTTGTGGCAAAGCCCAGAGCTATTACAGCATCTTAATCTGGAATATAGCTCTACTCCCAACAGAAGGGCTCAGAGACTAGGTCCAGGAATGCATACACTTCCTTCTATACTGAATTTAACTGATGATGTGCTGTCATATAAAGAGCTGTTAAGAGGAGTGCTAATCCTCTTCTTTAAGGATGAGTTGTAATAACACTGGGATATGAAGAAGCTGCTGCACATGAACCACCTAAGTCAGATCTCTGCAGACCTTCTGCCCTGCAAGAGAGCCAGGGAAATTATAGCACTGCTGATGTCAGTGTATGAATATATATTGATTTCTGATTATTCTGGATATCCTGATATTTCTGATTAGCTACATGTCCATATGAAAATTTGCTTTGCAGTCTCACATTATACAGGTATAGGCAGAGACTGGCTTTGTTTCTCTGGCTGAAACATCCAGATGGGACGAGGGAGTCCTCAAAGCCCCAGGGCAGAGGTCCTCAGTGCCACTGGTGCAGGTACATGGCACACAGACCCACAGGGAAAGAAGGAAAAGGCCAGAGGATAAGTGGTGCTGGGGTGAGTCTGGATTTACCACCATCAGTCTAACCTCCTTCAAGAACTCCTTGAGGGGATATTTCAGACAATTATGGAAGTCAGCCCTGCCTTACAGCATGGGAATGAAAAAACCAGCTTTGAGTGCCTCTCAGCCCTTCTGGGGTTTTGATCCATCCCATCCTAAAGAAGGGTGCTGGGAAGGTTGAATCCCCCTCTGGAAATGCCTTTCCTTCCAGTGACCAGGCAAAGGGCAAGACAACAAAACTCATGTCAAGCACATATCCCCACTTTTAAAGAGCTGCACCCATCCAGAACAACCCTCCTTCATCCTCTGTGAGTGTGAAAGGACCATCTTGGAGGCATGTCAGAGGAGAGGGAATATGCCAAATTCTGGGTGAGAACAAGCCCACAGAGGGTTTTCAGCACCAGGAAGGGTCTCCAGCTGTAAGCCCCAGGCCCAGCAGTCCCCATGTGGTTGTGGGAAGGTGCACACATCACTGTTGGAGGTTTCCTCATGCTCCAGCTTCACCATGGGCTGAAGAGCACCTGGTTCTGACTATCTCACCAAACAAAAATTTCAGCTGCTAAATAATAAATAAGCAGAAGGACCTCACCTTTAACTATGGCTCCAGGAACTCGCCCTGCCACAGGCACAGCTGGAATGAGTGGCCAGTGATTTAACTGGGCAAACATGTTGTAAAGTAAATACAAAAAGGGTCAAAAGTAAATAGTATGTTTTATAGTTGTTATATTTATTCTGCTGAGGTGTTTTGGTACCAGATTCAGGGAGAAGAGGGTAGAAGTTCAATTCACTTAGTGGGAGCTGACTCCAGTACAAATATCCTTTCAAG
The DNA here is from genome assembly GCA_013397245.1 of Thryothorus ludovicianus. Lineage (NCBI taxonomy): Eukaryota > Metazoa > Chordata > Aves > Passeriformes > Certhiidae > Thryothorus > Thryothorus ludovicianus. Next base: position 137,607 of record VZTB01010718.1, read on the forward strand.
CTTTGTCAGCCACTGCTCTAAAAGGGGATGGCAGGGTGGGTAAACACAAGAGCTCTTCAGTCTTGCATTTTTATGTTCAGTTTCACAGCCACACACTGATTGCAGCTCTCTCTAGATCAACATGCCCTTGGTGTGGGGCTTTGCTCCTCAGGCTGCAAGCCCTGCAGTCAAGTGCACAGGTGAGGTTCTCAGTTCCTGACAAAGAGCATAATCTCTCCCTCTGTCATAAGACATCACAATAGGGCAGAAATACCAAAAAAAACCCCACACAGTAAGGAAGAACATTAGGATTGGAAAATGCCTCCGAGACCATCAAGTCACAGAGTAACTCAGCACTGCTGAATCTACCACTAAACCATGTCCCCAAGTGCCACATACACACATTTTTTTGACACTTCCAGGGATGATGACTCCAGCACTTCCCTAACCCATTTCAATGCTTGACCACCCTTCCAGTGAAGAGTTTTTTCTTAATACCCAATCTAAATCATGCCTAGCACAACTGGAGGCCATTTCAAACACCAACATACAAAAACATTGCCACATAAGCCTTTGCTGCTGAAGCTTTCCTCATGACTATTGGCATTTCTGCAAGAGAAAACACCAGGAATAAACAGACTCCCATTTAATTTACTGCAAAAGTAGAGCTTTTAACCAATAGGACTTTGCAGCATACAAAAAACTCAAAAGAGCTGAAGATCCTAAAAAAATTTAGCCAGTCCCAAGCCTACACAGCAAAGCAAATGGAATTTTAGTTCTATATAAACCTTTACCAAAGAGGCATAGAAGCAAGTGCCTAAATGATAGCACAGGCCAAGAGAAATATGACAAAAGTATGTGAAAGTCAATGGAAACGCATTGGGAGTTGGAGGGATCATTGGCTGCTCCCTAAGAAATGGTTTCTTGTGTTTTCAAACGTGCTAAAGAAGCAGCCAAAGAAAACCTGTGGGTTTTCATAAAGAAAACCAATGAGAATGAATGTCTCTCCTTGGTGCTCTCACACAAGAAGAATTTTGCATTGAATGCCTTGGGATAAATTTTTCACATCAGGCGTGTCCTTCACCCTTTAGCTGGCAGATGTCCAGCCAGGCTGCCCACAGGAACTGGCTGAAATCTCATGCCAGCTCGTGTCTAAACAATTCCTAGGTGAAGGTTTTAAAGAAGCTGCTGCTGGGCAGCAGCAATGGGGCTCAACTGAGCCATAAACTACTCACCCCAAATCCTCTGCTCTCCTGGCCAGGTTCAGTGGAGGCACCACAGGCTATCCTGGAGCTGTGCATCCACTGATGGCTTTGCTAGCGGCTCTCCTTCCACTTGTGTGGACATTGGGCATTCCCTGACTTCTCCCAGGTGCATCAGCCTATCTGACATGTCTGTGAGATATAATGATATGGGTCACACCAGAGGTGTTCTGGAGCAGTGTGTTGGCAACAAAGCAAACCCCTGCCAGAGCTTCTGGGAGTGATGGATTTCTAGAGAAAAAACAAACCAAAGTCTTTCAGACCAATGCAGAAGCAAGCAGAGTGATGGGCTGATGATGGGGTAAAGGGAAGCAAACAAAAATGCACAGAATTTTACTGCCTCACTGTGATAAAAAGCATGTGAATTGAGGCATTGGAAAATTATGTCCTCAGGAATGCAAAATCTAAAGAGTCTTTTGATGAACACTGAGACTCCATCAACGGGAAGAATGAAAAAAAATACAGTTCTTTGGAGTTTGGTTTTTGTTGTTGAGGCTTGGGTTTTTGTAGAGATTTTCATTTAAAACCAAGTCATGGATGACAGAATAGAGATTTCTGCTCCACAGCTGAGAACTTTGGCATTTGCATACAAACATACAGACTTGAGAGAAAGCTCTCTGTGGGACCCAAGACTTTCAGAAGGAATTACTGCAGGCAAGAAGCTAGACCTGAAAACAGGAAGGCCATTAGAAATGTCATGGGAGAGGATGCGATCTACAAACACTGAAGCTGAGCAAGGACACAGCTTCCAGTGAAGGGAGGCTGGGAATGGGGAAATCATCTATTGCAGGACAGTGCAGGGATGTAGAAAAGAAAAATATACTTACATTTTTTGGACACCAGAGCAGGGGGAAAGAATTGTGCTTTGTGTCCCCAGCTAGTCCTACTTGCCAGAAGTCAGGCAAGGAAAAAGCAGATTTTGTGAGTCCTTGGAACCCTCCAGTATAATGGCAGCTGTTTGAGCAGGTCTCAAGGCTGGGTGGATTTGGATAGGATTAGATGATTATCCCCTCCAGTCCTCTCCCCTCCATGTAAAGATGCTTTTATTTCAGGACAGGATAAGTCAGGGGAGAGGCTGTCCTGAGCTGTGGCTCTGAAGATGTGCTGCCTGCTCCATGGAGCAGAGCAGAGCAAGACAAGCTGATCTGATATCAAGGGTATCCTGGCATTGAGAGAAGAGCCTGCACCCTAAAGAAGAAGTAAATGTGAAGCACCTGAAAGCTGACAGCCCTCTGAACCTCTCCTCAAAGGTAAATCTCAAAGAGGTGTCACAGAGACAGTCTGGACCCACATAAGGATGTGCTAAGCAGGAGGCCAACCCTAAATTACTGAAACAGTGCTGAGCAACCAAGGACCAGAGTAGGAAAAGGATAAGGATAGCACAGCCAGCCGCCCCCCAGGCACTCAGGTGAGGGACAAACCCATGAATGGATCCAATCCTTTGGCTTCATGAATGTGGATCCATCATAACTCCTCACCGTGCCAAACTCCAGCTGTGAGCCTGTCCAACACAAGCCACCCAATGCCCCAGGAGCTGCACCTCAGGTCCCCTCCTCCCCTTCCAAAGGTGTCTTCTCCAGGAGACCTCCCAGAGCCCACATTTCCCAGCACACAAGCCCAGAACAGAGGTGCCAGTTTGCCAGGCAGCCCTGAGTGCCCACCCTGCTGCAGGAGCGTGGCCGTGCCCTCGCCTCTCGCTCCCCACGGCCCTGGCACTGCTCAGCTGGCAAACCTAAGGCAGCCCCTTGGGGCATGGCTAGCCCATGCTTAAACCATATGCAGCTTTTATATCTGACAATGGCTTGCTATGCACATTACAGCATAAAGGATTTTATTTGTTCACATTGTTGCGATGTTTATTCCCCAAACTCTTTTAATAGTGGGCTTTTGACAAAGTGTTTCTCCAGCAGTGGGAACTACATACACAGCCCAAAGCAAACACTTGCAAGATAAACATCCTTCACATCCCAGGCTGGTCCTAACCCTTCAGAGCTTGCCATTACCTCCCTTGGAGCAATTCAGCACAACTTAATCAAAGTTAAAAATGATATTGTGTGATTTTATTTTTTGTACTTGCTCAGCGAGCTTTTATTGGCAGCTGCTGCCAGGATCTGGGACTCTGCCAAATTCCCTGGTTATATTGCTCCAGTGTGGACAAACAAAGAAGGCTTATTTAAAAGTTTCTTGGACACAAATAAGGTAAAATCAACAAAATAAAAAACAATGTGTAATTATTTGTTTCCTTTATGAAGGGCCTCCTTCAGAGTCCTTTGAAATTGATTCTGGTTTCCACCTACTAAAGTCACCCAAGTGAATTATTTAATATTAATAGACATTCCTGAACAGAATGTTACAACCAGAGGCACAAAATCCAGGGAAAAAAGGCCATCTACCTTTCCCTTTCATATTACACTTCCTGAGCCAAAATACCAACTTTAGCTCCTTGTCTTTCCCAGTAACATTTGCCTCTTCTAAACACAACTCAGAAAACTTTGTAACTTTGTATTTAAAATATTTAAGCATAATTGTATTAATTCAGAAATTTATAGTAATTAAATATTAAGACCCCTGTCAATAACACACACCTTTAGGAGCCTGGGTAGATCTGCCCACCTTTGGCATTTCTACAGGAGGGCTGCCACCCCCTCATGTCCTTTTGCAGGTAATGATCACTCCTGTGTGAGTGACACTGTGGGCCCTGTCACCTTGTTAAGGTCACTGCCATGGCATTGGTTCCTTCAGCAGTTAAAATGACAGAAACACAAAGGCACTGCTGAATCCACAGCCTGAAATTCATCCCTTTGCCCAGCACAGCCCTTCAGCCCATGTCCTCTACAAGAGGAAGAGGTGCAGAGAGGACAGGACAGAGGGAGAAGGGGGGATAGGGACAGAGAGAGAGGAGAGAAGGAGAAAAGAGAAAAAAAAATCTCCATTTGACAAGGCTATTTGACAGTATTTTGGAGCCAAAGTGCCTCCTGTCAACAACACACACAATGTGCTTTTGAAAAAACAGAAATGTACATGTAGTTCCTTGGCAATTGGAGATAATAGTCAATATACAGACAAACAGATTTTGGAGCATATGCTTTTGAACTCCCTAGAAACTGCAGCTTTTCCATTTTTTTTTCCAGGTCGCCTCCAATTTATCATGCAGAGGCAGCCACTTGCTAGTGTGCACAGTCCTGAGTCACAATAAATAAGGAAAAAAAACCCACCCTCTCTCCCAGCAGAAAAGTCTGACAGCAATAGAGGGCTTAAAAAACAAGTTTCTTGTTTCGTCACCAGTGGCTTCAAAAAGGAGATTAGGGAGTAAATAAAATCCCTGTTTTGTTTCCCCCTCTCACTCAGCAAGTTTTTGCCTGAGAGAGCCTCTTAGAACTCATTGAAGAAGTTTCAAGTTTGAAAATTCCAAGTCTAAGTAAAATTCAGGTCACTTGCGAGAATTTCTTTGTCTCTGGAAATATCTGAATTCCCAATTGTAATAGAAAGGATCTGAGGTGTATTCCTTCTGTGCTAGACCCTTGACTCCACCTGCACCAGAGCTTGTGTTACCTTTGGACATCAGGCACGGCAGCCAGCTGGGAGCTGCCACAAACTGCCTTTGCCCATGGGCACACTGCACTTTGGGCAGCCTCAGGGGCATGGGCACAAGGGCTGGAAACCCCTCCTGCTGCAATTGAGCTTCCTCCACTCCTGGATGGATGTGACTTCGACTGGGGTGGAGGGGAAGAATTGACTTCACCTCACTGGGCTCATTATTATTGGGATGATGTTGGTTTCCCAAGTTTTACAGTTAGAACACAGCAAGTTGACAGTGCATGGTTTGACAGTCAAGGCAAAACCTCAATACTCCTTCACACAGCCAGCTGTAGATGGTGTGGGAATGCTGTCTTGCACTTTGCTCTGTCTTGTTTTGATTGTCAGAAGTTCCCAATTCAGATTGCTCTCGTCACTCTTCTGTGGAGCTGGAGACACACTCACTGCTAATCCAGGAACCCACAGCCCTGCCTGAGCCACATCAGAGGACCTGGAACTCAAACTGGCCCATCCAGTTAACTTTTCCTGCAATCTTTATAATCATTAAAGTTCTTACCTTTATATTCTACTGATTGTTAATCAAAGCAAAACACAAGCTGAAGTTGGTTTTACTTGCAAGATTACAATTGTAAATCCCTTTTATCCATTTCTTTAACATCTTCTGGATTTCACAGCCACAAATCACAGCAAAATCCAATTGAAAGGTGCAAGCTGAAGTAATTACTTTGTTGGTTGACAGGAGGATAAAGTTCCTATAAATAATACTCTTTACAATGCTGAGAAACTGAATATCACTGTGAGACCAGCAAGTAATTAAGCAGTAATGTCACACTTGAACAGGCAGTCCAGGCCAGCCTTGTCTAGAGCAATCAACCTGCTTTGCTCCCTGTCCATCCATGCAAATCAGCTGAAAAACACCTGGCATGTGTGCAAAGTGCTTTCCTGTCAATTGATCAGGAGTTCTGGTTAGCTGTGTGGGCTGGTTTTGGCTGGGATAGAGTCAATTTTCTCCATAGAAGCTGCTATGGGTCTGTGTTTTGGATTTGTGCTGGAAGCAGGGCTGATAACCCAGGGGTGTTTTTGTTATTGCTGAGCAGGACTCACACACAGCCAAGGCCTTTTCTGCTCCTCACCCCACCCCAGCAGCAAGGCTGGGGGTGCACAGGGAGCTGGGAGGGGACACACTGGGACAGCTGATCCCAGCTGACCCAAGGATATTCCAAACCATATCTATGGCATCATGCTCAGTGTATGAAGCTGGGGGAAGAAGGGGGAAGGAGGGTTGTTGGAGTGGTGGCATTTGTCTTCCCAAGTCACAGTCACCTGTGATGGAGCCCGGCTGTCCTGGGGGTGGCTGAACACCTGCCTGGGGAAAGGGAGAATTTATTCCTTATTCTGCTTTGCTTGTGTGTGGGGCTTTTGCTTTATCCATTAAACCCAGCCCATAAATTTTCTCCCTTTTACTCTTCTGATTCTCCCCCCAAACCCACTGGAGGAGTGAGGGAACAGCAGCAGAGGGCTGAGTAGCCAGCTGGGGTTAAACATCACAGCAGGATTTCTGGGAGCTGGTGAGCCCCTGTGGGGCTGTGAGGGGCACTTCACATCCCTGGCAGTGCAGGGCATGAGGGGCTGAGACCAGGCTGCCTGGCAAGACCACAGCTGTTTTGTTGTGGGACCTCTGAGATAAACTTATCATAACTTGCATGTGAACCTCTCTCCTCCACAGCACTCGAAGATTTTGGGATATCAGGTGTAGGGTCAAGAACCTTGCTACTTGTACTCAGGAGACAGCTGGATCTTGACTAAAAGTTGTACACCTATTTTTCACAGAGGGCTTTGAAACTCTCCTCTTGTGCAAGGAGGGAGTAGTTAATTCTCTGCAACCAGGCTCATCCTCAGAGATCCCTCAACAATGACACCAGAGACCAGCAGCTCCAACTCTGCCACAAGTGGCATCTTTCCCAGCCATTGATGGGATAAAAAAATGAGTATTTTAAAAACATGCTTAACTTCCTAGCAGACAGGTACACACTTTATCTGCTTCTGATGTCCTAGAAAGCTTTGGCAAGACAGCAAGGAGTGAAACCTACATATATGTGCATATACATACAGACATTTGTATACATAGATGAGGAGAAAAAAAGGGAAATATGCTGCCACTATTTCCAGCTGCAGTTCTTTTCCTGACCACGTTATCATAGATGCTCTGATTATATCTAAACCTGGAAATTAGGATTAGGCACTCCTAACTCCAAAGGACTCTGGGAGGCTCATTTCTTTCCAGATGGGACTCTTCCTCTCTCAGGAGCCATACAAACATAACCAGTGTTTACTCTCAAGTATACACAGATGATTCCTAATTTATTTTTTTTGTGTGTGTGTGGTCTGAATGGACATAATCTTCTCAACCCATACCAAGGACAGCTCGTTCACACCTGGTACAGCTATTTATCAGTCACACACATTTCTCTGTCACCTCATTCCACATGACCAGCTGGTGTCACCACCAGCCTCCTCCATCCACCTCTGAGCTCTGTCATGGTCCAAGTGCTTTCACAGGGCTCCTCGAATGGGCTTCGTGGCAAAACAGGACAACAGCACTTGGAAGAATGAAATACAGATCCCTGCGAGACAGACTCCAGTCTGCACTTTGCATAATTGTCACTGCAGGGACCTCAGGCTCCAGCAGGAGGTTAATAACTCTCACTGCTTGTGAAGAGCCACTCCAAGCACTGAAATATTCCGAGCTGGAGTGATGGATTTGTCAGTACCAGCTGCTCTAGGCAAAGGGATGCCTATGAGGTGCTTCTACCTTGCTCAGGGTCCCAACAGCAGCCACACCTTACAAATTTCTTTAAAAGCACTCATTTTACAGAAAACATGGAGCTGTTTCCACTTTTATTTTGAAATACCACATTTTGCTCATTATTAATATGTGATGTTTTACCACGTGCCCTAAGAACAGACACAGCTCCTACACTGCTTGTCACAGGTAATGCAAAAAGCACCAGAAAAATTTAGATCAGGTTTCTCTTTGGAAGGGGAAGTTCTGGGCATCACCTACATTAAAGAGTTGAGGGACTCCATCATCTACCAGTCCTGGGGTCCCAGATTCCAGTGATACTAGATCTGGTCTGGAGACTTCAGATTTGGAACCTAGATATGAGTTCTATTGTTTGGAAACCAACTGTGGATCAAAACACTGTTTTGGAAAGGATTTTATTTATTTACAGAAATCTCCATAGAAACTACAGCAGAGATTTTTCAACCAGATGTGATGCTTCATTGTTAATTAGTTCATCTATTGGAACAACAGCTTTCCTATCATGAGATCTGGGCAGCTAAAATTTGAAATGCAAGCTCCAGGCTGCCCCTCAGATGGAAAATATTAGCAACACACTCAGCTTTTGGAACTGAAAACCTCAAGTGTGTGGTGTAAAAGCAGCAGACATTGTTAATCTCCAGGCACCTCCATGGAAAAGAGAGGTGCAGAGCACCAAAGTGGTTTCTCCAAGAGCATATTACTACTCAGCCTTCAGTGCCCTGTGCCCAAATTCACCTTATATCACCTAGGTCATTACACCCTGAAATGAACTAAACCACATCTTCACTGCAACATCCAATAGACAACATTATTTACTGATATTATGGATTATATCCAGTGAGTTTCTGCAGCTAAACTCTGGGGCCCAGGGGGAATACAATAAAAAAAATCAGAGTGGCTGTAGATGACGCTGTGGTTGGGAAAACAAAGCAGTCATTGCATCCCAGCCTCCCCAGTTTAGGAGCCAGGCTGGATGCATTTCCAGACCAACATTCACCTCTTTTCCAACACAAACACAGTTCTCCCATGTAACACCAACAATGCCTTCAAACAGAACAGTGAAGCATGGTACCATGAGCATAAATAAAATTATCAACTGTCAGGCATAGGCTCTCACAAAACTCCTCAGTATAAGGCACTTATCACTTGTCACTTGCCTCCCAAGGACAGGCCAGTTGGCTTTGCTAATGGAAAGAAAGACAGGGAATTGTGTTTAAAATGCCAAGAGACAGACAACCAATGGGACTTCCTGCACATTGAGATGTTGCATAACTAACTTTCCCAAAAATATTCAATTCCTGGATCTACCTTCCATTGCAGGTTTGTTTCATTGCTTTTTTCTTTAATGCTACCTGTCCATTAAATTTGAGACAAATCCTAGAAGTGAAATTCATGGGAAACATTTGGATTTCCTCTCCACTTGACTGGCACCTTCCTGAGCTCCAGGAAGCACAGCCTGTTGATACTGGCTAATATGGGATGCTTGATCCCCAAAGCTGCAGTCAGCTTTGTTCTCTTTTTAGCTGGTGCATTCCTCAGAGGAAATAATGGATAACAGGTTTGAAGAACTTACTCAAAAGGAAATGGGTTCATTGAATTTGACACATGCATTTACTTGTGTTGGGAGGGGGAAATAAAGGCTCTTGATTTAGAGAAAAAAATGACATGGCACTGGAGAGAAGGTATTACAAGACAAGAAAAAGTAAAAACTAAAGTAGTTAACTGGGTTCCAAGATGCAACATTGCTTAGCAAGCTTGGAAGACAGAGATAAACAAAAAAAAATTAAATTATTCCTTAGCTAATTCAGTGCCATCCTGCACCATTTCCTCCAGAAGAATCTGAAGTTGGCTCTGGCACTGAACAAAAGTCATCAAGTTTGGGGCTCAGGTGATACAGAAGTTAGCACTGGAAGGTTTGAAGATCTTCCCCATGTAGTCTTGTGCTGCAAATCTAAGTGGATTTAAAGAGGAGGGAGGAAGATTCATCATGTTTGTGTCCCCAGTGGCTCTTTCCTCAAGCCAAACAAACCATACAACACCAGTGAGCACACAGCCACAGCTGCTTCTGTCCTGGGTTGATGCTAAAATTGTATCCCCCTTCATCTGTTTAGCTCAGAAATAAGAGTTATACCTTTAAAAACTGTATCTGAGAGTGAAGGAGACATGGTAGAACGTCTGAAGCAGGTGTTTTCTAAACATAAAGATCGGAGTTTTCAGCTTTCTCTCACACACGGCCTGTGCTATCTGCAGTGAGGATAGTGAGAGAGAGCTCTCCTTTGCTTTTTGTTAGTTTTTGGCTGGCTGAGGCAGAGAAGTTCTCCACACTGTGTCTTTTTTCCCTTTTTCTTGGCACTGTTTGACCCTGCTCTGGTTAAACANCCCAGCTGGGGAGAAGGACAGTTCAGATTCATTTTCTAGAGGGACTCCATCCAGAGGTTTTTGTTTTTTTCCCAAATTTGCCCCAAACCAGGACAACCACTGAGACCCATCACATACAGCCAGGGAAGCTGGTTCCTGTAGTGCTCTGACAGGGGCACTACCCAAGGGACTGTCCCCTTACACACCCTGAGCCAGGAGAGACTCCATGGAGATGAATAAAGTCACACTACAAACCTCTTGAGGACAGCAGAACTTCATCGTGAAACCCTCTCACAAAAAGGAGAAAAAAAATACCAGGGTTTGACACAGGTTCTGTCTTGCAAACTACAAGAGAGCCTTTCAAACAGCAAAGACATCACCAGCAAAAATCTGGTAGCAGGAGCTGAAAAGCAAATAGCTGATGTAAATTGCTGTTAATTTTACATGCACTATCATAGGACAAAACTCCTAAGGAACTTCCTTCCCCCTGTCCAATACAGGGAATTAGTTCATCTGTATTAGATGTGCTGGAGAGGAAAAATCTGTAAGGAAGTAGATGCTGTGACTGATCCATTTGTCAAAGTCAAACCACGCAGATGTTTCAAAACCATAAAAGGATTAGTCATGTCATTCGTCATTAGTCATCTAATGACTTCTAAAGAGATGGAGAGCTCCTCATACAGCCAAAGACAGCATACTGAAATTAAATGCTTTGACTGTTTATTTTCTAATGGAAAACTAGCACTAATTTACCTTATCTGCTTTAAGATATTCTGTTGGTTTTTGTTCAGGTAATAAATCCATCCTCCAAATTGAATAAAATAAGGAGACTGTTCACTATTTCTCTGATTTTCTTCTGCATTTTAATTTTTACAACAGGAAGGAGAAAAATACTTGCTTTGGAGGTGTAATGTGCAACCTAAGAAGTAAAGCTCTGCGTTTAGAAGTCCAGCTGAAGTCCGAGTTTGATTCAGCCCTTGTCTGGTTTCAATGTCACATCAAGGTGACTCCTGAAATTCCCTCATGTCAAACTGTGACATTTCTTTACATACTCTGTGCTGTCAAAGTTGCACAATAGGACTGGAAAATTGGTCAACATACAACCCTCTGACTCTAGAATCAATCTGGAGATTCTCAGACTCCAAAGAGGTTTAGGCCACAATTTCTGCAGTCTTTAACTGTGCATAAGACTAAAGTCTGTGCTTGGGTTATGGTGAATGTTCTGCTGAAAATTGGTTTTGGTGGAACAGGAATGGAAATGGCTGGGAAGAAGGTTCAGTACCTTTGTTCCACTTTAATCAGCTCTGAGATAAAATACATCCTCCCAGGTACTTCAAATTGAAACAGGCTGTCTGGAGCAGGAATTGGCATCCTCTACGTTCAGCCCCTGACAATTTTTCATCTAGGTAATAAAACTAAGTGGGTAGAGGCACCAAGTAGCATCACTTTTCCACCCTATAACCCTCTCGAAGAGCAGGCAGTTCACATCAGCAAGTAAACAGCAATAATGCAAAAACCAAAACAGCTTAATTCTTATCTTAGTAAGCAAACACTAACTAATGCTACTGAAACCCATGTGTATTTTCCACACAAACTGACTTGTATGTTTTTAGGCACCTCCATTGTATACTGTAAAGATAAGTTCTGAGGGGCTGTCCAGCATTAGGATAGCAACAACAATTCTTTAAATAAGAAAGGCAACACTTAAATGATGCTTTCAGGTGGGAATTACAAAATACCAAATTCTTACAGATGGTGTGAGTGTTAAGTTGGAGGTACACATTGCACCTTCAGAGAAAACCAACTATCCTTTTCTGAGCAGTTAAAAATGCAAAGGCCTTCCCTGCCCCCCAGCCTTTGGCAAGGAATAGTTATCCAAGGCAATGCACTGAATTCAAGCCTCAGGTCCTCATACATACAAAAGTTGCTCACTCATCCTGCTCAGTGCCCTGGCATTTCACAGCCATCTCCATTCAAGCATTGGTTTCCATGTACTGTCAGTTTTCTTGCAGGTATTGACAGAAGCAGCAAGCAAGAGAACCCCAGGCAGATTTCCCAGCTGGAGGAGTCACAGATTACAGCAGGAATGTGGCAATTTCCAGTATTTAATATCAACAGGAGTAACTGAACACACAAGGTGCAATTCTTAATAAAACTTTTGATTTCAGACAAGAATTTCCAGGCACTAACACAACCCTTGCACCTGTATCTGGCATGCTGGTCCCTACTGGCCTTCTGTATTTCACCTCCATCACCACACTGAGGGTGGCTGTGTCTGTACAGCTGCCATGTTCAAGAAACAACAAAATATGGTTTAAGCCTTTCCTCACTTCACCCAGCAAACTGGACTACTAGAGATATTCTGCATAAATAACTGTCATTTTACCCTGAAAGAATACAGGAAGAAAAGGAAGAGCCCAGTGCTCCCCTGACACAGCAGTTTCCTAAAGGTGCACACAAGTGGTATAAAAAGCACAAAAATATAGACAGCATTGTCACTATTTGCAGTTTACTATTTATCATACATCACTGTGCAGCTCTTTATCCATTCCAACAAATCCATTAAAGCAATTGTCTCACTAGCATTAGGAACAGCTCTAGAAGAACAGCCTCCAGCTCTGCAATGTGCTGAAGCACCACCCCACAAAGCCCCCATTTCAAAGAGCAGCAGCTACATCTTGTGGAAATATTTAGGATTGCAGGCTTATCCCTATTAAATATCCTTTTATCCCTGAAACACTGCCCTCTGCTACCCCTCTTTTTATGTACAAAGTGAACCTGCACAACACATTGATCTATTGTAAAACAGCAGCTCCATTCCAACCAGTCACCGACCAGTCTGGCTCATCACACCACAGCAATGATCCAACACAGGGAGCAAAGCACAGGTCTGGCCTCTGGGACTGAATGCTGAACCCTTGCTAATTGTAGTCTAATAGTAGCAGCAACTTCAGTGCCAGCCTCATGTGCTGCCAGAGAATTTGCAGATAATCCATCCCTGGAAGTGTTCAAGGCAAGGCTGGATGGGGCTCCAAGAAACCTGGGCTCGTGGAAGGTGTCCCTGCCCATGACTGGGGGTTGGAATGACATGATCTTTGATGTCCCTTTCAAACCATTTTATTGCAAGTCTGATGAAAATCAGTTTCCATAAGTAAGACATTTCCCAAATTAGTACAAGATTTCTCATCAGTATGGTTGTCTATTTACAAGGGAACAGCCCAAGGTAGTCCTACAAATTGATGTTGAGGCAGGGAGAGTGAACTTTGGTTTTGTACACTCTTCTATGGCTATTTCTCCTCCTCTTCCATCTGCACTTTCTTAAGCAATAAGTTAGAGTACAGAACAACTTCTATAACAGCCAGGCATTTAGTACCACTGCCACTGCTGTCAGCCTCTCACATTAGTGCAGAAATCACAAAACCCCATAAATCACAAACCTGAAGCATGTTGAGTACCTAGCTTTGATCTATAGGGTGTTCCTGCTACCTACACTGAGCAGTAGCTGCCTCACAGAGTCCACTCTGGACTTCAAGACATTGCTGTTCATTTTTCCACCTGCCCAAGCACACTACCCCAATTTAAGGGAAGGGCTCCAAGTGCAGCTCAGCACACTCAGCAGCAACAGCCCTTTTGAGGAAGATGCATCTACAAGTCAGGGAAGTGAGGGAATAAGGTCCCAAGTAATTTTAGAAATCCAAAGTTGTAGCTTGCACTGAGACACCCCTGCTGCTGTCTGTTAGACAATAACAGCTTAAGATGTCTGCTATAGCCTAGGGCTGACTTCATCATAACCTGTGACCTGCAGCCCACAGCTCTCAAGGCTCTCCATTACAGGCAGGGCCAGGGAGACTGACTGAAGGTTTTATAGCCAAGAGTGTCAGACAGACTAATGGCATGGAAAACTCCAGAGGAGAGCAGCAGTTCTGCCTTTAAACCCTCTGCTAAGCTTATCTGCAAAAACTAAATCACTCCAGCTCCTCTTAATAATTTAAAAAAACCAAACAAACAAACCCACAAACCAAAGCCAAAGTTAAGTTCCAAATATTTTTACATTACTAAATACTTTACAGCATTTGTGCAGGTTCAGTTTTACTTCAGTCTTATAACTCTGGTTAAGTGAGAGAGAGCAGCAAGTGCAAAATAGAGAATTGTCCATGGCAACCCTTCCCAGCAAAGCCAGGTCAAGAGTATAGAACTCTGAAGTTCTCACACAGGAAACAGACTGAAGGTTCACTAATTAAAAGTTTTTCCTTTGAGTAATGTGTGAAAATGCTATGAAAGACACTGTTACTTATTGGAAGCAGCAATTAAACTTAATTTAATAGATGTTTCCTACAAAATATAATGCCAATAATATGGAAAACAAATGTGAATCAAGAATTTTATTTTTTCCCACATACATTAAAAAAGAGTGGACACACAAGACAGCAAGTCAAAAAACATAAACATATTTACAAGACAGTTAAGATATCAATTTTTTTCCATCTTCAAGATCAAGTCATCACAGATTTTCGTTAATTCATCATTTTCTTTAGACTGTGGAAGAAAGAAAAAAGTGAGTTTCAGGTATGTCCAAACAGTGTTACAACCTTGTAGCGAGCTGAGTTGCAGCAAGTCCTGTTTGCCAGTACATGCAATAGAAAGCACATTTACATGATGGTGGCTCATGCCAACTTAATGTAAAGGACAGTTTATTATGCCAAAGGTCACATAGCAACCTTTGGAGCCTCAGAAATGAGCCAGAATCTATTACACTGTTTCTGCTTCTTCCACAGATATTTCCATAATACATAGAGACCAGCTGATCCAGGGAAACAAGGCTTTTGGGACTCAGCCTTTGTTAGGTACACCAAAATTCAAGACATGGACAGTTTGGATGTTAATCTTCACAAGAAAGACCCTGTAAAATGATGCCTTGATACTCTGATACTTTTACTGACATGTGACAATTTCCAGTTTGTAGAATTCCTCATGAAACAGGCATTTCAATAAGAACTCTTCAAGTGTTACTGTATTTATGACAAGAGCAAACCTAGTTCTGTGTTAAATGGCTTGTCTCCTCTCTCCAGTTACAGGCCTACTGTTTCCTCTGCTATGCAAACTTCAGCCATAAACTTGAAGACTCAAATGAGTTTTTTCCATAACAGGAATCTGTCAGCATTATCAATTTTGAGTCTTCAATACTGGCAGGGACAACAATGATGCAGTAAAACTAACAGCATGCACTTCCAGCAATGACTTTTAATCTTCAATAAACTTATTCCTTTGAAGGGTTACAAAGGATATGCCTTTTCAAAATATTCTAAGAACTTTACCTATGCAATATGAAACAATATTAAGTACAAGGATAAATGGCCTGAACAATATAGAAAATTTGAGTCACATACAGTTAGATATATTACTGCTAACAGCTTACACGTTATGTTCATGAACAAGCTGAGCCATACAGTCATTCAAAATTTACTCCCAGATTCTGCTCTGCATCATGTGTAACTGTTTATCACCACCTCCTTCAGTAGCTCCAGCAGCCTCCTGGCACAGGAGCCCAGACTGGTTTGGAAACAAACCTTGTACTCCAAAAAAATCTAAATATACAAACAAGACCTGACATGACATTTGTGCCTTAGGTCTCAATGCCAATTTCCCAAAGCCTGCCAGGACAGCAGCCATCACAACCAGTGTGGTCAGCAAGGCTCCTTCTAGCCCTGACACAACCTTGTCCAAGGCAATAGCTTGAAGAGACTCACCCATGGCAGGGGGACTGACCTTTTGTTCAAGGCTCCTCTCTAAAGACTGGATCCTCATCTGCTCTTTGCGCAGAGTGGCTTGAAGTGCTGCAGTCTCTGATTTTGCTTTGCTGCGAACCTGAGCAATTTCCTCATTGGCTCTGAAACAGGTACAAGATGGTGTTTACATCCCCTTCAGACAGCACAGTAAAACTCACAGAATCACACTTTGCTTGTACTTTGGATTAATCACCAAATGAAATATGTTTAAGCCAAGTTTTGACACCACTGAACCACACTCTGTAGCAACTGTGAAAATTATGTATGTCACTCCTGGTACCCAGCTTCTTGACATGGTACTTACTGCTGCAGCTTTTCTTCAGCATGTGCTTTGAGGGCCTGATATCTCTGCTCCTCTTTTTTAATTCTAGCCAAGTAATCTTCTGCACATTTCTTCAGAACTTCTTCATTCTGTGCCAAAATCCAAAGAAGTTCAGTTAGCTGTTTAAGCTAGTAGATGGAAGAGTCTCCCCACGTGACACACGGATTATTTGACTACACTTGACTGGCAGTATTTGCCCACTGGAATAACAGGAACAACTATGAAACTCTACAGGCCTATATGGACTAAACTGCTTCCTTTCAACCATCTTAACTTTGCAAACATTTATTCCCCATATTTCCCCTCAATACATTATTTAGTAGCAAACTCCAGTAAAGAATGCCACTAAAATGACAGTCAATAATTGGTTTTGTTTATTTTTTTAAAATCAGCTTTGTATTAAGTTGCAATTGTCACAAGGATAGCTAGAAATCCAGCTTCTCCACAGAACCCACGGAAAGATTCAGGCTTTGGACCCTGATGTGAACAAATCCAACACTAACAGCAAGAAAATTACCTCAGTAGTCACACTATGAACTTTTCATTAGCTGTTGTAGGAAGTTGGAACTGTTTGCAACAATTGCAAAGATTGTACTAATTGAAGGTCTTGAATGTAGTAACTGTGTTTCCAAGAAATGTTTATCTCTGTGCTAAGGAAAGGGCTTCTGAATTTAGGTTGGACATGGAAGGGACACAAGATGAAGGAAGCCTGACATGTTAGAAAACAAGAAATTGAAGTTGTAAGACACTAGGCCTGTTTCTAAAATCCAGACTACCATGAAACTTCTAATGGGCTCATTTCTGAGTTTTAGTACACAGGGACATCAAAGGATAACTGAACGAAAAAAATCTGAAGGTACTTTTTAAAGCACCAACTGAATCAATTTTTATGCATATCATGGAGTAAGAAACCATAGCTTATACTCCACATTAGCTTCCTTCCTCCAGTCTCTGAAGAAGCTGCAGAACAAAGCCCTAGCTTTAGAAAAAGCCCACAAGCATCATAGTAGGGAGCACCTAATAACCTATAATTCTGACTTGTACTTGCATATCCTCTTTAGCCTCCATTCAGTATGATGTAGGGGAAACAAGCTGCTCTTATGTAGTAGTTACCATATAAGAGTATCTTTATGAGTAACAAAAAAGATGTGTTGCAGCAAGAAAAGATGTGTTGCAGCACTTCTGTTTGAAGAATCTTTGCCTTGTAAGAGATCGTCTTGACATCAGTCACTACATACAACATATTAGTAGTTGTTTTATAATCTTTAAATAAACAACTTAGGACCTGGTTTTACAGGTAGTCCCTATACTGCATAATTAATGGCTGCTCTAGAAAACTCACCAGTTCCTCTCCACTAAATCTCATTTATTTGTATTAAATCATCTTATTATTAATCATCTATATTATTTGTATTAAATCATCTTACTCTGTGGTAACCCTCTAATGCATCTTTCTGTTTTTCAAGTCGTTTGAAGACTTCAGAGAAGGACTTTTCCATAGAGTTTAGATCTGCAATAGCTTGCTGCTTCTCTTCCACCAGCTTCTGTATTTCTTTCCTTGAGATTTCCTTCTGCTTCTGAGCATCCTCTAAAGAAAATTGAGTTCACCCATGGTAGTTATTCCTTTAGCATAAAACCAGTTCCATAGTAGAGAGAGATAACCCCCACACTTTCAGTTGTTCCCCTTAAGGTTTCACAACACAGCCTCTCACCTGTAAAGACACCATGTTTGTGCTTTTAAGAAGTCTTTGTATCTTTATTACATATTACCTCACACCAAACTTAAGACCATTAAACACCATGACAATGTGCTTGCAAAAGCATTTTTCTCCTGCTCTGTAGTCAAAATATTCCACTCAAGTTTGCCATATCAGGAGCCTCAAATGTTGTGACAGAAGCAAGGAATCTAAAAATATTTTTCATTAAACATACACAACAGCTGGAAGATCTGGAGGAGACTGGGATAACAAGTCAGACCAGCACAGAAGATATTTGGGTTGGCACACCCAAGCTATGTTTCCCATGGCCTTAGAGCACAAAAGAGCTGGCACAGATGTGCCTAATTCAGCTTTCAGCTAAGAAAGTCTAACTATACAACAAGGGCTTCACTGGATGACTTTCCTAGTTTTGAAGCCACAAACTTGACTAAAGCAAAATACCAGATCTGTCCAGCAAGAGCTTCTAGTCATACCTTGCCACTTAAATGATGTCAGATAATAAACACAAAGTGATGACAACTGGATCTGACAGTTTTATTAAACCAACAGCTCACATTACAGTGGAGAATAAGAAACAGTAGTGTTCACGTCTGATTCAAAAACTCATTGTTACCTATCAAGTGACAACATGTCTGTATAAATATGCATAAAATTGTTAGTCTACCTTGTCTTAAACCTTACATTTATCCTGGAAACACCTGTAATATTAATGTCCGAGGTGAAAGAATACTAACCTCATTTAGTAACTCTGGGCTAAGCAAGCCCCAGTCCCCCAAGGCACTCCAAGTGTAAATATGGAACTTACCCATAATTTGTGTTATTGTCTGTTCAAACTCAGCAACTATTTTTCTAAAAACCATGAAAAAAAGTTGAACATAAGTTAGAAAAAGCATCTGGAATAGCTAAGTAGATATAAAAGTTAGGACAGATTCATACCCCATTTCCTTGTATTCCATATGAAGCTTATTATACTTCTTATTCCAATTCTGAATCTCCTGTTCTTTCTCTTGAACCTTTAAGGGAAAAAGGTAAGCATTTACTTTTTGCACAAAAAGAGATTAAAAAAGTCTGATACTAAAAACAGTCTGAAGGGCAGCTTTGGTACACTTTTAACTTAATACAGAGAGAAATAAGTTCTAACTGCTTAACAGAATGAAAATTGCTTAATTACAAACTTGACTCATAAAATTTAGATTAATACATAGATTCCACATATATGATTCCCAGCATATTGTCATTATCTCTTCAAGTGGCAAGATCAGAGCCAATTCAGCCAACCAATGTCTTGGCTACTCTTACTCAGTGTCTAGAGATAACTATATATGTGTATATAATGTAGATATATGTATAGATAACTATAACTTCTAAGAGAACACAATGGGCCAAGGAACATTCTCTCAAGTGACACACATTGCCCTTTTACTTACAGAGCAGACAAAAAAAAAAAAAAGCACTTCACAAACCTCCTAATATTAACACATGAGAGAATAAATACCAGCAGCCTGTTCAAGATCAAACTGCTGTTTCCAGTAACTTATATTCAACACTAAATTAGAGAATGTGGAAGAGGGAGGATTAAAAGATGCCTCAATTAATTTGAGAATACTGATACCTATTTTACATCAGCTAAACTAAAGCAGAGCTCACAGTAATTAAGCAGCACAAATATTCTTTGCTAAACACTGTGCAAACTCCATAACAAAGACCTCAGGACAAGGTTATGTTTAGGAACTCTAACACAGAGCTGACCACTGTGGGAGGCCTTCAAAGACAAGAGGCTCAAAAAACATAAAATAACCTGGAATTTAAAAAAAAAAA